>CAXKWD010000003.1:112075277-112262777 GCA_964059195.1 Ectobius pallidus | reverse complement strand
TTATAGAAAACCCCACATGCCCTTGCGACAACGACCTTCAAACAGTAGACCACCTATTATACGACTGCAAATTAATCGAAACAGAAAGAGACTCACTAATCGCAACAGTACTAAAGACTGAAAACTGGCCCAACAAAAAAGATCTACTAAAAAAATACTTCAAGAACTTCAATAAATTCGCAAATAGTTTACCTTTTGGCACCATATTGTAATCAAATTTCATCCTGATCAAAGTTATTTTATGAACAAACAAAATTGCAAAATAGAACAAAAACAGTTGTAGAAGAGAAAGAAATACATGTAATATTACCTGTAATGGAACATGTAGTAAATAAAGGGAACTTAAAAAAAACACACACACACACATATATATATATACACATATATACACATACATGTTTCCGAAAAATGTATTTTTTATTCAGGGAACCTCAAAATGTTAAAAAGTCAACTTCGAATTTGCTGGTCGAAAACAATACTTCTCTACCTATAGTACCTATGGTACGGGAAGAGGAAGTAAAAATGAATCACTGATTTAGCGCGTTCGAGGATTGAGTAGATTTTCGATTCACAGAGGTTTCCATTTATTTTGTGAACGAATCACGGCTTTCAGAAGTGATTCACAAAGAACTCGATTCATTTCTTTAACTGAATCATGATTCATTCTTTCAGTACAATGATTCGTGCAATATGGTCGACTCGTTTAGGATTCGCCACTCGTTCACGATTATCAAGACTGTTGTAAGAGGAAGAAGTGGTTTATATTCTGTTCGTAAAGTTAAATTAATTTACATTGCAAGAAAATGGATCTTTTGTAGTGAATCTGGGTAAAGAAACCTGCCATGGTAGTCGGTAACGGTGTTTCTTTCTTTCTCCTCAGTTCTTCTCATTAAGTTTAATATTGGCATGCCCTAATTAATTATTTTAGTTACTTATGTTCTAGGCATTATACACTTTGGGAGCCGCAAATTTATGAAGCTGTTCAAAGCGAACCACATTGTTTTTACTATATACATAAACATTACTGTTCAATTACACAACAAGAAATAAGATTTTACTTTTGAGAAGTACTTTTTCGAGTGTTCATTTTTGGTGTTGGTTGTTTGAAATCTTTCTGATAATTGGTAAGCGCAGTTCGCACGAGTTCACTTAAATGTTCATCAGTTAGTTCAGATCGATATTTAGATTTAATGAACTTAAGCGTTTGGCACAGAGATTTACACACATAAATATTGCCAAATATCGAGATAAGTCTCTTCACACACTCTTTTGTTAGTAAGTATTTTTCTTCTGGAACCTTCTTCCAAAATTCTATGGCCGAAACATCACTTCGTTTAAATCCGTTTAGAACTTCGCCCTCTTGCAGTTCTAGTAGCTCCAACTCTACTCCAACTGTATCCTTTGTAATTGGTGATTAAACAGGCAGCCATCGTCCGCAACATCAACAGCAAAAGGATTTTCCAGGAATGAAAATCTGCCATTGATTTCTTTAGCAAGACCAAACATTTTACACAAATAATATTCTATTCCACCTGAACGTCAGGAAGGCTTTCAGTAATTTTCTTAACATTCGAAATGAGCGAATGTTTTAGTCTCAAGATCTCTCCGAAAAATACTTAATTTGCTCTGAAAACTAAATACAGTCTGGGCTAAATCAGAAATAAGTTTTTCACTTCCTCGTAATGTGTTTCCATTAATTATATTATTTTAAAAATCTGTATCATATTTACTCTTAGCTTGGTCTCAAGAGACGCAAGAGATTGGCTCAAGAGCCGAATGCGGCAAATTCGGTATCGAGCCACACTATCATCCATTAGATCACCATCGTACCTCCCATTCACAGTTTCATTTGCTTCTCTCAAGATTTCAAGATCGATAATAATCTATAATAATAATCGATATCACACCAGGGTTTAAATGAATGTCTGTACTTTAACGGATGTCATTAAGATACTGTTACTTCACATTATTATAAGCGTATTGTAGAATGGTCGAGCAAGAGGTCACTTACGTAAGCCTATGACCACGTGCTTGTGTTTACATCAGGTGCAAAATGATAAACCAAATGCATATTGTTATTTTTAGTGTTACTAGCCCCAAACTATGCTATTTTTAACCACGTAGTTATGCTAAAACACTTCACTATCACATACTTAAGAAATACTTCAATGTTTACAATCGTTACGGTTGGGAAAATCCGCCTATAAATAAACAAGTCATTGCACGAGAGTAGTAGATGTTGTCTACAGTCCAACATAAACGCATCGTAACTGCTAGACATGTGCATATTTTTATAAAGTAAAGTTCAACAGCTTTTATTTTTCCGAATAATTATTTTCTCTTTCCCACGCTTTATCAACATTTGACGTATTTTGCTGACGTCTGCAATGATTTCACAACGTATTTTTATGTTTTCGTCTTAATTTCGCAACGCCTTTTGGTTGAAATGAATGAAGCTGCGTATAAAGTTCCTAGAGCCGTTTTAGAAAAAAATATATTGTTCTGAAGCGAATATCTTGTATGCAAGCCTATAGAAGTTCCTACAAGGTGAAGATGTTCTAAAGAAGTAATGACTCTTTAGAACTGCACTGAAATATAAGTAGACCTATATAGGCTAAACGTAATATGCATTTCTCTTTCTTTGTCTTGTGCATAGTAAAAGCACGAACGGCCGTCTAGGCCCGTGCGTTGGATTTTTTTCTATGGATAATGTATTTAATATGTAAGTTATATATTAGAATAAAGATTCACCTTACCATTGAACATAATATGCAACTGGCATCTGAGAGGGTTTACAGGAATTTTATGACATACAGTATCTGCTGTAGCACTCTGTAACACTCACTTTTCTCTTCAATTTGGTGAAGTCGACCTGGGTGGCGCAGTTAGTGTCGGGCTTGACTTTCTGTGCCCAAGGTTGCGGGTTCGATCCAGGCCCAGAGTGTGCATGACAGGCCCAAATCAGTAGATTTACTGGCATATATTTAAGAACCCCTGCGGGACAAAATTCCGGCACACCAACCAATCAATTTGGTGAATGAATTTTTGATATATGTATAATACTTCTGAGGTAGTGGACGTCACTGTAAAATTCACTCTCTTTGGTAAATTTGTCATTCGTTTTCCGCAATGTTTAGTTTAATACATCGTTTACATCAGTGGTCTTCTACCATTTTAAAAATTAAATAGCCTTTTTCGTTCTGGTAGAAGATAGCGAGCCGCACGAAACTTAAATAGTCCACTGCTGTGGCGTAGGGAATGCGATCGCTCCTCTCACGCAGCGGACCTGCGTTCGATTCCTGGTCGGGACAAGTTACTTAGGTGGGGTTTTTTCTGGGGTTTTTCCTCACCTGTGAGACACATGTCGGGTAACTTTAGGCCTTGGCCGTCATTATCATCTTCATCCCATCCTCGCCTTGTTTAGAGTGAGTGTGTGTGTGTGAATGGTGTGTCTCGTCCTATGTGTTCGTGTTGTCTCGGAGGTGGCCCCGGCATTGGGCTGATCACTCATCCGGGAGGCCCTCCATGTCCTTGTCTGGTCAAAAGAAATATGTATGTGATCTAAAGATAATCCCTTTCCCGACAGGTCGCGGCCCTGTAAGGCCCGGGCGGCTTGGGTCACTTAAATCCTAAAAGGGAGAGGTAAAACTAAGATAAAGAAAGAAAGAAAGGTACTTAAATATATCAATTAGGCTATGTTAAAACGTCTGTAGGGATTATTTAACATTTAAAATTAGGCCTAACATTATACATGTGTGAGTTTTATAATATTATACTTAACATTATACATGTGTGTTTTATATTTTTCTTCCACTTTGCAATGTTAATGAATACAAAGCACAGTAACATTCTTTAATTGTAATGAAAGACCTGTCACTGTTGCTTTGCTACTAAATTGTCAATATGACATTGTAGTTAAAATTAGTATTTTGTTTGAAGGGCATCCAAAATTGAAGCTACGGGCCGCAGGTTGAAGACCACTTGTTTACATCATAACTTGAAAACCAGTAAGATATTTTAGTGATTTTTTTTTTGTGCTAGTGTAGTTTAACTATGTGAACAACATAAAGCAGGAATTTTCTTTGACACTTAAATACTTCAGATTTTCACTGTATTGCTATTCTCTACGCAGTGCTTGCATTAACAAATACCATGAATATTGTTTCTACAGCTAACGTTTTGTTCGCCTGTATAGTTCGTCAAAGACTTAATGAGCACCTTTACAGAGAACTTACTGATCTCAGTGTAATCAGTAAAATCATTTCGTCTTTTTATTTTGGGGGGGGGGTGGAGGCAGTTTAGTTATTTTGACGTCTCTTCTTCTATTCAGTTTCATAGCTTGAGTTCTATTGTCAAATTCAATAATTGTTTATTCTCTCCGGCGGGATTGACTTTGCTGGTCTCACGAGGGTTCCATGAAGACGCTTACTACTGTTCAAATGTTTATGGGCTGGATTTAAGCTGATGTAATAAATGCTAGTATTATGTTCTTGTATTATTTCATTCTTATATCCAAGTAGAGCTTCAGAAGACAACATTGTCTGCCACAGAGGCTATTAGTCTGCTTCCTTACCAGCATTTTAAATACTCATATTCAACTATAACATTTGTCTGAGTAGACCTTTATGTCTTATCTTACGACATCTGATTAATTAACTAGCGAAAGTACCGTTGTTTTTTCTATACATATCGCTTTCTTAAGGAGTCATAATTATTTTTGTTACACATATATCGAAATTATTAAGAATTTAAGAACTGATGAAGAAAGTACAGTTTTATGTGCGATATTATAATAATATTATTTGAAACCATAAGCGGAGCTTTAGAATTTCATATCAGGTGGCTACTATTACCCTTTGTTATGAAATTACGGTGGTGGTACTATGCCTAGGATCAACTCAGCCTGTGATGCAAATTGGTTACCGGAAGCAATACCCTTAGTAGAAGGGCCTGTGCTTCTACAAACTTATCAGTTATCACTTTCATGGGCTGTTTCTCTAAACGCTGGGGAGCCTAAACTTAAGGACCTAAGAAAAACACAATCTTTTTTTTTATTACAATGAAATAGTACCACTTTTTACATATTACGTTCATTCATTTTTAAACTTAAATTGTAACATATAAAAGCGTTATCAACCTTTACGTTAAAATATATAATTTTCAAAATACGGTATTTAGGCTGTTCATTTTAAGTTCTTCTTAAAATTAAAAAAAAAAAACTGTACCCATACCTTAGAAACTATTGGTAGAGGAAGTATTCTATTCGACTCTGAAATTCAATGTCGATCTGTCGGCATTTAAAACACGTTTTGAGGTCCCCAGTCTTCGAATGGTAGCTATAGCTTGAGAACGAAAATCGTATAAGATCAAAGTTTCGTATTTGGGTGAGTTATCTTTTGGCGATGTGGCACAAAGAATTGCTCTTGATTTTACTAGCACTTTACATAAAGTTTGTCTTTTTCGCGATTTTCTCCCGGAGGACTCAAACGATTTTGTTAAAATTTTCTACACGTTGTGCTCATACTAAGAGTTAAACATTTTTATATTCTTTTACAAACAAAAGTTTAATTATAAGGCAGTCATCGTTTGCACAAATGCAGGCTTGTCTTGGGTGGAAAACAATATACCTCTACATGATCCTGAAACAACTGAATACTCACTTCCTGCAATAGGCCTCTTATTCTATATCAGTTTGTAAAATGAGGAAGTCGTAATACCCATGCTTTTGTGGTAGAGAAAGTTATGTGAGCAGAACACATCAATATTTTATTTATTTAATAATAATAACGTAGGACTGAAGTAAACAGTGACCATAAAGCAGGTTACTTTTATGATGCAGTAAGAAACGTTTCCTTAACACCATAAAAGTGAGGTTATGAATTCTTTTTAAGGAAATGCCAGTTCAGAGAATGCATTGCTTTCAACCTGCGGATTGTCACGAGGTCTGCGCAGAATTTTAAAATATTCACTTGCATTCTATTACATCTGCAGTCAACACAGCAAACTTCATTTCTCGTTGACCTACAAATAATATCTTATCCCACATTCATTTGAGAACAATGCAAAGAACTGCATAGGTTTATACAGTTTTTCCTTCAAGGTGTCTTTGATTTATGATTTTTAATATTTATTACTTGAAAGGACAAACTCCTACCTCCAGTGCTTGCATGTCTGACAACAATATTGATTCCGGGGGCAGCTAGTGGGATGACGCGCATAGCCTAACACAATAGTAATCTCATTTCTGGAAATTAATCGTCTTATCAAACTTGTCTGGCTCCTTTCCAGAATACATGGTAGGCCGGTTTCTCCTAATGTGATACAGTGCTGCAGCACACCGACTTTTTCTGTCTTCATTTAATTTTATTTTCAGATCCAACTCAAAGATTTTACTAGAATTTGAACTTGGCGCTTCTGGGCGAGATCTTATCACAGTTCGCTACATTCTCCGAAGCTCAGATCTGTCCATGCGCAGTAACTCGATTTTATCTATGTTGTGGCTTCAGAATTCCGCCAACCAGTATTTAAGAACACGATGAACTGCACAACGATGTAGCGAGCTGCCCTAGTTTCACCACAGAAACAGTAGAGTACGATTACTTCCACAAAGTCTCTGGGTTTTTACGAATATACCTTAGGAGCGAGTGTCACCGTTCCTAGAGTTCCTGCCTAGGGGAGGTAGCTGCACCCTGATTGGCTCAGCTCTTCTATCTCACTCCACGTGTTGTCTGTCTCTTTCTCCCTGCGGCATTATCCCTCCACTCAACTAGTATTTTCTACGGCTGGCAACGTGCTGCGTCATCTTCACTCTGTGCTCAACAGTAGCTAAGTGATCTTTCGCGCATGTGAGTCTGCGCAAGCTGGTAACGAGACGTAACGAGAAGCTCGCTAGCTGGGTTAAGTCTTCAAGGCCAGAGACTTTGTGGAAGTAATCGTACTTCTAACTTACATCACGAGATCTCTGAGTAGTCACGTATAACTATAGTAGGTCTATATGCAGCACGTCCTCGTTTTAGCTTCAAGTGGCGACTAGTAAATCGTGGGTAGAGTGTTAGAAAGGCTCAATTGAGCCCTAGACTATCTCCAGCAAAATTACAACTTCACTTCCGGTAGTTCCCCCCCCCCCACTTTTTTTGTGGCGTAGAGCCTGGTGGTGCTCATCGGTCACAAATGAGTCTGCTCCTGTATCCTAACCCGCCAGTAGCTAAGGCCTTGGAGCCATGGTGAAGAAGGATACTGGTTCCAGTCCCGCATGGGGTATGAGTGTTTGTGTAAGAGCAGAAAAAAGCAAAGATATAAGCAAGGTAAACGGGGAAAATCGGAGAGAAATTAATTTGTAAATTGACCATTAGGCCGGCTATCTTTTAATGGGGCTCGCAGAAGCGGTAGGATTGTTCTCTGCCGATCCCTTTGGTAGTGACTCCATGCACGAGAAGATCCTACCTCTGGTTCAATGATTTTGGCTGGGATATTGTTCGCTGACACGGAATTCAGTTGGCAGCGCTAAGCATATGATTATTGTCTAATGTGCAGCTACAGTCGTTTATGAAGAAATAAAAGTAACATAACTCACGACTTTTCAATAATAGTATCTGTATCTGGTACCCTATGATCCCCAGGTGGGGCGAAGGGGCCTCCAATGGAGGTTTCATTACCTATACTAATTTTGATATGCTTATTTTCCGAGAGAGGGTAGAGGGACAGGTGGTAAGCCCATCGCCTCGCAACCCCCCTCTGGAAACTAAGTATTTCTTGGACGTGAAAGGGCCGAGAAATTTTGTCCAGAGGCTCTAATTTAGGCTTGGAGTTCTTTTACGTGCCGTAAATCTACGACACGGGACCCCCAGCTTAAAGTCCCTCCCGGAGGACTCCGTGCCCAGGATTTTTACGTCCTGAAAAATCCATCGACCGCGGCCGGGTTTGATCCCGCGCCCTGCGGATCTAGAGGCGGGCACGCTACCTCCAGACCACCGCGGCCGACTTTCAATAATAGTGGGACTATTAAAATATTGCTCGTCAAGGGGAAACTATTAAGGAAAAAAGTTTTCTAGGAATTTCTCACGCGCAGGTCCGGATTCGAATCCTGGTTGGGACAAGTTACGTAGTTGGGGTTTTCGGGGTTTTTCCTTGCTTATACGACGAATGTCGAGTATCTTTAGGCCCTTGTGGTCTCCGGATATCATCTGGCCGTGATTATAATCTTCATCCCATCCTCGCCTAGTTCAGAGTGTACGAATGATGTGTCTCGTCCTATTATATTCGTGTTGTCTCTGAGGTGGCCCCAGCATTGTGCTGATCACTCATCCGGGCAGGCGCTCCATATCCTTGTCTGGTCAAAAAAGGATGTATGTGATCCAATAGATAATTCATTTCCCGACAGGTCGCGTTCCTGTATGGCACGAGCGGCATGGACCGCTTAAACGTTCCTATAAGGGAGAGGTAAAACTAAGGAAAATCATTTTATTATTGTTACTGTATTTTTAATTTCATTATCATGACTTTTTATAATTATTCTGAAACTGTTTATTTTAATATTTGATACTGTATTCATTTTTGTAATCTTACTTTTAATCAGTCTACTTATTTAAAACATAAATCACTTGATTTTGAAACCAAATGTAGAAGAACTCTGTAACTCTTATTAAAATTTGGTTGAGTGGAATAGAAGGCCTCAAGACCTTAACTTTACCAAATAAAATTAGCCAATTATTCGATCTGTTATTATTATTATTATTATTATTATTATTATTATTATTATTATTATTATTATTATTATTATTTATGTTTTTTATCTGCCTTCTTGCCCGCCCGTCATCAATCCCCACGATATCAATACTTCTGACAAGATCCAACAAACACTAGCGACAACTACAGAACGGACATTAAGATGAGGTAGGGTTCTAAGAAATTCTATGGGAAATGCCTACTTATGATGCTTTTTAAGTCTGAGTTGTTGGTTTTCCCTTGGGTTTACGTTATTCCCTATTCCAAAGAATTATAGAGGATTGGCTTTGTTGATTATGGGTAAAATGACGTCTAGAAGATTTCTGTACCGCGAACTGTAGTAACTGAAAAGGAAACGTAGGGATAAAAACTTCCGGGGTAATCATATTACAGTCTACCATTCACTATTATACCTCCTCTAATGATAGACTAATTGCTCATACGATAGTAAGCTGCCGTAGCGTAGCAGGCAGACAAGATTTGCCATCCTGTATGGCCGAAATGAAATTTATCATTCATTTTATTATTAATGTAATGCTTTAATTTAACTTTGTCAGCATTTAAATTAATATACTGAAGTCATAAGTAAAATTATTTTAGAAAATGTAATGTTTGAATAAAAGTACAGAAGTCCCTGAAGAAACAATTCCCAATCTTGGAGAACGTAGGCTACATGCCCCCCCCAAAAAAAACAGATACGTGAATTTTCATTGCCAGAAGCAGTATTTTCAGCAGAGCCTCTAATGCTCGCAGTCAGAGGCGTAACGAGGGGGTTTCAGGGGGTTTGAACCCCCCATTGATTAAAAAAAGGAAAATTGTACAATTTTTTAAGTCTGCTTAAAAATTACTTAATACGAGTATAATGCGTGGGAAGCTTAAAACTCGTTGTTGTGCATCTTAATTTTTAAATTTTTCCGGGGGAAGACCCCCGAACCCCTGTACCCCCAGGATGTTATAACCCCCCCCATATGGTCGGCCTGGTTACGCCTATGCTCGCAGTGGCGGACGCAGGGGGGGATACATCCCACCCCCCGAAATTTGAAAAAAGGTACCCTAAGTGGTCAGTTTTATAAACTAATTCTATATGTAAGTTAATCTTTTTTAGTATTCTTTATACCTAATCAAATCCCCCCCCCCTAAAAAAATTCTGCGTCCGCCACTGAATGCTCTGCAATTAACTTTGAAGTTGAGGTTAGTTTGAGCTTAGTGTTATGCTGTGCAACACATAACCTTCTTTTCAAAGAAAGGGATATAAATAAATTTTATAGGCTGAGAACAGCAATATCCATTTCTTGAATACGTCTTGAAATAAATGGAAACCATACAGAAATCTAAATAAATGTAGTATCGCTCCCCGTAAATTGCTCTGGCTGTGGTCGCCATTGAAAAAAAAAATACATTCGACTTCCGCTCATGGCTCATCTCAGCTGATGTCGCGTTGCCACGTTTTTCCGCAGAAATGCTGACTTGCCATGTCGAATGCCGCGTCGCTGCTTAAATCGCTACAGTTTCGCTGCAGCAAACTAAAATGTAAAAAAGAACGGCTGATAGTCCATGCAGCAAATCCCGTAAAGCCAGATCTGACATTGCTTCACCACTGCTGCAGCGACCATACAGCGATGCTGGAACAGCTGTAAAGCGCTTTACGTTCGCTTTAAAAAGAACGCTAAATTCACAGCGACTGCCAGCGAGTAGAAGAAAGAAACATTGCTAAATTCTCAATTCGATACTTTTCGATTACTAAAATGTAACGATTACTCAAATGTAACGATTACAATTTTATTTTCAGAAGTAAATTACGAGTAAAAATTACATTTTTTTTAAAGTAACGATTACAAGTAAATGGGACCAAAAAAGGAATCGTTACTGTGATCCGATTACTTTTACTCAATTACTTCCCATCACTGATAATAATAGACTAATAATAAAGAAAACAATGACAATAATAAACAACTGCAGCAATAATAATAATCTAAAACAAACATTGCCTTGCAGACTGCCTGGATGGAACTGGCTTTGTGCTCCCAGGTTCGATCTCGGCCCAGATTGATAGTTTTTTGCATGCGTAAAAGTAGATATACAGATATACAGATTCAGTAGATATACAGTGAGTCTCACGTCAGAGTTGGTCAATCGTGCGGGCCGGCGGCGGCCACAGCTTTAACTTCCGAGCGATCGGGTGAAATATCTACGCAAATGAAGCCGCTAACGGTGCAATGATTCAGGTTCTCACGATTACAGTTAAAATTACAATGGAAATAACCACGTACCTCATCACAAGAGATATTGGAAATGTCCTCCTCATGCATCCACACAACACTGGCACCTTTTTAGGAAATTTTCTTTCACGCGCATAAGTTCAGAGTCGTTTTCGAGAAAATCTCGAAAAATGGAATTTTCTACATGTAAAGTCACCTTCAAAATAAGAGAAAGTCGAAGCCAAACTTTTCACACCCTCAGAAGGTACCTAACCAAAATAAAAAAAATTGTTTTCATATGATTTTCCATACTTGAGCTAGGTTGTTAACAGAAAAACATACAGAAACATAGGCATGTTTCTGAAAACGGTATTTTTTAATTCAGGGGACCTGAAAACGTGTAACAATTTCTAATTGGTGGTGGAAAACAATATTTTCTCTCCCTATAGTATAGACAAATGAAGTAAAAATTATACCGCAATTATGTTCAAGTATGCTTGGTCCTTCTTCTATTTGCCCGTTACGCCTAAATGTACGTGATTCGTTACAAGTCATCCCAGGGTCACGTGATATAGGCAGGTTTCAGATGGAAGGGCACTTTTCCTCGTGGTTGGCAATATCTGATACGTACTTAAATTATTTAAGGCAAGGACTCAGCGTACCAGAAATAAAGTCTTTTGTGCAAACAACATTCAGAGACAACAATTTCATGTTTACAAGGAAAATGTGTTGTGATTTAATGAACTTCCAGCATAATAATGTGCTTGTGAATTTATACGAATTCGTGTATTAGTGTATTAGTGTTTATTGAATCGTAGGGCTAAATACTCAGCGTAGATGGTTTATCTGTGGTAGAAAGGTTAATAACTTTATTTTTATCTGTATGGACGGGGATTTTTTTTGGTCATTGATTGGATAAAAAAACCTTGGCAATTTTAGGGTACGGTGTCCAGGCCTTGCAAGGTAGAAACTAAATCCATTTATGAGACTGGTGTAAGCAATTTCTTGGTGACGTCTCTCGTGTTACGCAATAGATCTGGTGGTGTGCGCGGGGGTCTCCCCGAAGAAGAGGAGGAAGTTGGATCGAGGTCAACCACATCGCCTTTCATTTGAATCAGAAAGCATGGGACAGTTTGCGTATATCAATTCCAAGGAGGGAATTGTTAACATTGACATTCTCTATCTCCTTTTTTTAGTAAACCTTGGATAACTTTTTCTTCCATTTCTTATTTACTTAAGTATTTTTTCATCATTCCTTTATTATTTGACTGGAAGATTATAATGTTCTAATTCTGTCCGCGTATGTGTCTGTGTGAGTATGTGTAGGCTATGTGTGTCTGTATGTGTATGTGCGTATAATTTAGGTGTACAGTAGAGTCCCAATAATCCGGACACCGGTTAATCCGGAAGGGATTTTAAAAAAATGATGTACTGAACAATCAATGAATAGATCAAAACTTTTATTTGGTAGTTTCTACGTCAGTTCATAGGTTAAAAATTTAAATCTAAGTATACAGTAGTATTAACAGAAAAATTAAGTTGTAGGAAAAGTTAATTTATGAAAAATCTCGATTTTTATAGTTTTGACATTTAATATTTGTATTTAATTTTATACATCTGGATAGGGTCTAGTCCAATCTACCCAGAATTAGCGGGACTCTACTGTATGTGTATTTCCGTGTAAATGTATGTGTGTAACTTATATACAGGACGTTCAAAATTTAATGTCCAAACTCCTAAGGAAGATAAAGGAAACTAAATTAAATATGTTTTCTTAACTCATATCGAGTCGCTCTCTAATATGTCCATACTGGCTCTGCAATTAGGTTCATAGTGGCCACATAGAACATAAATTGTAGTGAAACACTGATTTCCACATTAAAGTAATGAATAACACGTCACATCGTTTTATTCTCAGTCACACCGGATAACTTCCTCTCATCTCAATTACCCGTAAATGTTCTTTACTCAATCGATTTGAGTTCCCGACCACATTGACGATATGTTTGCTTAGTATCGCTCAATTAGATGCTCAGTAGCTGGACGATCCAACAATGAGAACCACACAACTACCTTCAAAAGATTAGGTAAATACACGCTTTTAAACGAAGGAAGTTACATAGAGCATCCAATCAATTACAACTACCGATCATATTTCATACATGACCATTATGAAAATATCATACCAAAACAAATTTAAAAGAATGAATGACGGGGATTCTGGAAATACTGGATATATCTAGAAAAATATGGGAGCTGGGATTTCGACCAAATTAAATAAAACTACGGGATTTCCGGGAACTACGGGATAGGCCTAGTTCGCACCCTGTCTTGGCCTGTCTCAGTTTTAATTGCAATTCCAAATGATGTAGGCAGTTACTGAAAATAAATTATGTTCCAGACTTCTGTACCACAGTACAGTCATAGGTAGAATTCATAAGATGAGGAAAATAAACAAATCTCTGTAGGCATATGAAGAATGCTTTTTCGCTCAGCAATCTCAATACTGGGTGCAGAAAATAACAAAGGAATGTAGGATTATTACAAAAAGTACTGCACAAGAACGTTGCAATTTGTAATTAACTCATGAAGTGTTGAGAAACTGCAGGCCAGCTATAACACACTTATTAGAAATGTTTGTAAAACTCTCTCCAGCCGAAGGACAATGACAGGGGCGGGGTTAATTACTGTATTTCCTATAAGATGGAGGTCACTTACACTAAACACTATTCCACCGCGTGATTCTGTTCAGTTACTGCGTTCTGCGTTGGAAAAATGTTTAAATGAACTTATAATCCTTAAATTCTGGCAGTTTTGTCTATGTCAGCAAAAACTCATTTGATAAAATGATGCAATGCTTTGCATCAGACCATAATAATTCTGTTATTTGGACTCTTGATAATATCTGATAGGGTACAGAATGTTAAAAAATGAAAATAATTGCTCCAAGAATGTAAATATAGACTGATTTATAGATGTTTGCAAGAACATTATTGTGGACTTGTTTACAATGAATCAACATTACTATTTGCTACATTGAAACCTCCACAATAAATTTGTCTTTCAGAGGGTGGTCTGTTAATAGGAGGGGTGAATTTTATTTCAATACACAACTAAAAATACCAGAATAATTTGTATACGACACCAAGATTGGTAACGCCTTTCTCTTACGTTTACTACCACCACTATGCATTAAGACATTTTTTCTCCATGTTCCCAAATACGGCTCCTATGACTTGGTTTAAATGTTGAACCTTACATGAGGTGCTTATGCTAAGAAATATCTTTTATTGTACATTTTTTCTCGCAAAAAACTGTCTGAAGGGCCGTCATCGTTTTTACAAACTCAGGCTGTAAATCTTGTGTGTCGCAAACAGTCCATACAGACTAGAAAAGCAAGCAATACTGCCTCTAAATCAATAGTGGAGTATGAAGTGGGAAAATTATAGGGCAAATGATTAGGGTAGATAAAGTTGACATGCTAGATTTTGAGATTCATGCTTGCATTACTTTTATAATACGTCATCCTTCAATGTGTCCACTAATAAAAATAAAATTTACTCCAACTTTATAGCATATGATAACCAGAGAATGCAGAAGAAGAAAAAAATCATCTTTCAGCTTTGTCTCTGTGGAAGTGAGCGTGACTCACGCTTTGTAAATAAATGTAAATATTTTGGCATTTAACCTTCCACATGTATAAAAACTATATATATTTTATCTCAGAAAACGTGCGGAACCCAAAAATGTAGGTACAGCTCTCTCTACTCAGGACCCTTCAGCTTAAATAACTGTAACTATTTACTAAATTTATTCATTTTGAGCTTTGTCCCAGGGAGGTAAACCAAAGTTTAATATTTAATTAACAAACTATATATATTGATATTTTAACTAGAAAAGCCAATACAATATTCAGTACAATATGAAGTAAGTTTAGTCTCATAATAGAGTCATTGTTTAAAAATACAATAAATGACAATGTAAAAAATAGTCTCAAACCACAGTTACTTCAAATAAAACTATCATCCAACAATTCTTGAACAGTAGGCCTATATCAATTCTTATTCAGTAGTAAATCTTTTAGTTTCCTTCTAAAAGTATCAGTATTACTAATTATTTTCATTTCGTCAGGCAACTTGTTGAAAAATTCGGACTTAAAACAATATGCTTCTCAGTAATCTTTTTCAGTCTATACCTAAAAACCCGCAAGAGATTTTCGCCTCTTTTATAATAACAATGAATAGCATTGCTAGTAGTTTGAGATTCTACAGTACAGTATATCGCTGAATACTACAGAATACAAGAATAGTTAATGCAATAATTTATGTCATTTTAGGTTGAGGTTTCAGTTTGCATGATTAATGCAGTAAGAGGAGATGAGAAATAACGTATTTGATCAGGCCTTGGCGTCAAACTGTAGGCTTATATTCAGGCAATTTGAATTTAAGAAATGCATAAAAAAAATAATAAATATAAATTACATCGTGTTTTAAAAAATTGTGATAATGTTCTGGGTATTGATTCTTACGAATTTTCCGTAGGACAGAAATATATTCTGTTAGATAGGAAGTGAACTTTCTTGCGGGTCCTGTAGACGTCATGAAATAACACCAAAATCCATTCAACCAACCAACCTTAACTCTGCCAGGCAAAATAAAATACAGTGTGTCCCACGCAAGAGTTGGCCAATGACGCGGGTTCCTGCGGCGCGGCGGGCACAGCTCCAACTCCCGAGCGATCGGGTGAAATATCTACGCTAATGAAGCCGCGATCGGTGTTATGATTCAGGTTCTCACATTTACAGTTAAAATTACAATGAAAATAAACACGTACCTCGTTCTCCTCTCGCATCCACACAACACTGACGCCATTTTAGGAAATTTTCTTTCACGCGCATAAGTTCAGCTTCCGAGACAGAGTTCATTTCTCTTGTGATAGGCCTATGTGATATTGTCTTTAAGTTCTTCTAACAGTATGTGAATATTATTTATGGAGAAACTTGAAAAATAAAGTGTATAGGTCAACTTCCCGTACATTACAAAGGAAACGGGTGAAATATCTACGCTAATAAAGCCCGCTGTTGGTGTAATGGTTCAGGTTCTCACAAAGAAAAACATATGTGATTTATTACATCATCTTGCAAGGACGCAAGACGTCGGTTTTTAGCAAAATTCCCAGGTGTACGTACTCCAAGCAGAGAAGCCGTGCGAAAACTTGTAAGCAAACTTCGGGAAACGGGTTCGATTCTCGATAGTAAACGAGGGACCAAGCGGCGCGTACTTACTGAACAGAAATTAGATCAAACCCACACACATTAGAAGAACTTAAAGACAATATCAGAAGAGAAATTAATTCTATCTCGGAAGCCGAACTTATGCGCGTGAAAGAAAATTTCTTAAAAAGGTTCCAATGTTGTGTGGATGCAAGAGGAGGACATTTCCAACATCTCTTATGATGAGGTACGTGGTTATTTTCATTGTAATTCCAACTGTAAATGTGAGAACCTGAATCATAACACCGATCGCGGCTTCATTGGCGTAGATATTTCACCCGATCGCTCGGGAGTTGGAGCTGTGCCCGCCGCGCCGCAGGAACCCGCGTCATTGGCCAACTCTTGCGTGGGACACACTGTATTATTATTATTATTATTATTATTATTATTATTATTATTATTATTATTATTATTATTACTAGGCCTATATCTAGACCTAGAGTGATCCAAAAAAAGAAAGGCAACCCAAAATGCAGGTGAGTTATTTTGTTAGTTGAATCTTGTTTAAATCCTTTCTTTTGTTAGTAACAGATAATTGAGTCAAGTATGGCGCAACACATCATATCAGAGCATGTCTGGACTGGGGACAGTGGCGTAACTGAAGGCCCCGCAGACTCCGTAATGCGGGGAGACCCGAGGTCATAGGGGGCCCAAAATAAAACTCAAGAAAATAAAAAATAAATTTAAATAGGTTTTCATAATGGGGGAAATATGCAGAGCAGCAAAAAATACAACAGTTCGGAACTTTCAGTGAACACGCTGGAAAATGTCAACCAAAAGCAAACTAATACTGTACTGAAACAGGAGTTTGTCATTTGTCGCTGCGCCGATAATGCATATACTTATGTTACGGGTATATTCGTGAACATACAGTATCTGTTTATTTTTTCGTTGCAGTTATTAATGCATTATTGCTAAGAGTACGGTAGAAGTGAAATATAGAGTTTGATTCTGTCTCAAGTTGCTTACAATATTAGACAAAAGTTAGCCTAATTCTAGCAATCGAATTAAAATTCACAGACGCGATTATAGTATATTGCGATACAAGTGCCGTAATGCGCTTACGGCACGTGTATTGTATGCTATTTTTTGCACGATGATTATTTATATCAATTTAATTATATTAATTGTGATATTACCTGAAAATATTATGTATATACATTATTGAAGAGAGATGTTTATTTCAGAAAGTGATTCGCATGTGTTTGTTGTTATGGGAACCGAATATTTGTGCTGAGGGCCGTGTCCATATAGACTTGTATTATGAAGTGTATCGTAATGAATTATGACGTAGCGCAGGCACCGTAAGTAATATAATAGCATCGCAACCGGCCTTAGCAACAAAGTGTGTGGGAATGTCAACTTACGATCCATGTAAACAACGTTCGTAAGTACCACTTACTAGCTAAGGAGTGCAAAAAATGGTTTAAGTATCGAGTGTGAAAAAACACGAGAATTTGACATATACGAGCCTCAAATTATACTTTGTTGCATCCAATGACCTTTAAGGTTTGTACATATTTTTGTGTGCCTGTTCCAGATTCTGGTGGTAAAGCAGTGTATACGAAATAACACTAATTTATTTTCTGATTTCTACACTACTGCAAGTACTGCTACTAGGCCTACTACTAAAATACTGTAATAGCAACGCCTAGGCCTACCGGTAAAGATAATACAGGCAAATGTTATTGCCTTCGAGATCCTGTTCGCGCATGAAAACTGATATTTCCCGCGGTTGAAAACTTGCTATTGAAACCATATACATGAACAAGAATCGTTATGTTAGGGGACCCAAATTAAATTTTACAAGGGGCCCAATCTTTCTCCTTTTCGTCACTGACTGAGGAACATTACTTTCGCAGCTATGGCGATGGAAGAAATGTTTTAGCGTCAATCAAAATTGAGACGGATATATTTTTTTAGAAGAGATTCAACTACTACCACCGAAAGGAACCATTCTCCAAATGGGTGGGCACAATTTTCAACGACGGTCCAGCATTTCTTCCATTACCGTAGCTACGAAAATAATGGTCCACAGCCCAGGCCTGCTCTGCTATGACGTATTGCGGCATAGTTGACTCAATTGTCTGTTACTAAAGAAAGGAAAGATTCAAATAACAAAATAACTCACCCACATTTTCCGTTATATTTTCTCTGGAGTCACTCTAGAATATGCAATAAAAATTCATAAAATGAACTTTTACAATTGTTAAAAGATAAGAATTAGTTTATTCGTGAGTCTTTGGGCACGCATGAGATTTTTATGGCACAGGTAGCAGCTACAATTGAAGTTGACCCTGATCTCAGCCAGACACTTGTTTGTAAAATTCCACTTAAAGCGAACACAAAAGGCAGAACTGTTGCGGGGACATGACTCAACAAAATAACATATTAATTTACTACATTTATAGGACTACTACAACTTGTGTACTAGTAGTACTACACTAATAATCATAATAAAAGTAATAGTATAATAATAATAACTCTAAGAGTAAAAGCGTATTCTACTTTTTAATGTTTTGTTTGATAAGTAAATATAGTTTCTTACGAATTTGTAATAGATGTACATGCTTCTGCAATTTCAAAATATGTGAGATTAGTAGGTGGTGTATGATACATCTTTTATAACGTGTGTTTTTTCAGCAACCAGAAGAGTTCGATACAATGCATTATGTTATATGAAAATTATCACTGGTAATTTTATCGAGAGACCCGGAATTTATCTTAAGAGAATCCGTCTCCGACTTACATGTATTGTGATTATTTAGTGAATACTCACAGAATTAAGCACGACAATGAATAATTAAAACCATAAAAAGGAATAAAACGCATAATAATTTATGTCATTGTAAGCGAGATAGCTGGTGGGGTGACAATCTATACAGTATACTTTAGCCATGGCCACACTGCATGCAATTATTAACTTTTTTTTTTAGTTTAACTCTTTGATAAATTTACTAGTAATAAAGAGTAATATTATTAATATTGTATTTATTATTTACGAGATTTATAATGCTTCACCACACATAAAATTATAGCCTACATTATTTTATATCTTCGTTTCCTCGTATTGTTCATATTGATTTTTGTCAAAGAAGCTATCGGTATGAAGTAGTTTCAGAATTCAGACCTTATGAGTTTACATAAAAACGATAATAAGAAAGTAAAAAAAAAGATAAAACAATAACGACAGACATTTGTGATTGGTTCAAATTCTACATATTTTTATACAGGACTGGTCACTGATTCATGAACTAAATAGTAAATATGTACGTTGAGAAGCTACTGGTAATATTTGCAATTTTGAAAAAATATGTTTTACATTATTCATTTGGCTTTTAACCACCAGCGATGTGCCAGATTTTTACACTCATAAATCTGCAGACATGGGACTGTCTCATTTATGCACACGTAAGTACGTAAGTATCATTGATCTGGGCCAGAGTCAAACTCGCGGACTTGGGAACAGAAAGTCAATGCTTGACCAACTGTCCCACTATTCCCGACTCGATGGCATTATTGTAAACTAGTATATTTTATATTGTAACAATTATATACTGTTAACTTTAGTGTATGCTATGAAACTGTTGGTGTAATGCTTTGCTTTTAACATCGCATTATTTTGTTTCGGAAGGTAAGATTCCTGACTTCTTACCCTTCCTGACATCAGACAGTGTGGCCATTTACTCTCCTTGTGATTATTAAGAAAATAAAATTCTCCAAATTAATATTTGATATGAAGTATTTTCAAATGTAAGCAAAAAGATACAATCATCCACTGAGATTTCTATTTTGCTAAAGAATTTTACTCATACTTTCGAGTGAACAATGCAAATACTGAATGTTTAGCATAACGTTATTTCGAACTCAATAATTAATTGAGACTAGTTCTTATTTCTATAGTTGCTAAGGTGTCGTTTTAATTGTATATGCAAATCATTTGACATAAGCTAAAAAGATTTATGTAAACGTGTTTCGCTGTCATTGTGACAAGATAGGCCAACCTCGTGGTAAATTATTGCCCAGGAAATGTGAATAGAAACCTTATGGTTCAGACTTTCTGAAGTTAGCAAACATGATGATGTTGTATCATATCTGCATGCGCCTGTTTCCCATTGCAGTGCAATTAAGTAGTTTGAAGTGAATGCCAGGGAATCATGTGCTCAATAAACACGAAATTAAGAGTAAATTACGATAGATTCAGATCACTGGCTCGCAAGTATAAACCGAGTCAAGGTCGACCGGATTGGTTTTCTGTGTTTACTCCACTAGTCGGCGCGTGCCAGCAAAAAGTGTAATAGCTTTAACACTTTTTTTCGATGTACATCAGTATGTCTCTCCAGCTCTCAGAAGGAAGAGAAGCAAAAGAATAGAGATGAGGGGAGGAAATTAAAAGAGAGCAATACATAATGAAGAATGTAAAAGAAATGAGAAGCAAATTTACACACACACATATATAGCCTACATACATACATACATTACATACATTACATACATTACATACATTACACACATTACATACATTACATACATACATGCATGCTTACATACATACATACATACATACATACATACATACATACATACATACATACATACATGCGTACATGCGTACATATATACATACATAAAAACTAAAGAAATGAAAAGCAATGAAGAAATATAAAAATACGTCATTGCCAAGACAGGAATAAAATATTAACAGAAAATTTAATAAACTAAGTAAGCATATTTGATGACATTTTATTATAAAAGTTTCTTTCTTATTTTTAAAGTTTCCTTCCTACTGTTGTCACTGCAATTAATTATAGTTTGATTGTAGTTTTATCTATTGCATTTATATCCATTTCTGAACTGGCCCCGACACGAGCATATTGTGCTTATTCGGCTGTCGTCATAATGTAAAAAATAATTTTGAAAAAATTGTAAATAAATATGTTATATGTAGATTTATTTCAAGACAAGAAACCTACTTTCAACTTCAACTTAAAAATGAAAACATACGTCTGATGGAATAAATACCCTAGAAGACAAGAGGAATCAAATATACGTCAAAACCCTCAATTTAGATAACTTAATTTTTAATAGCTTGCAGCTGCTAAAACTGCATTGAAAATAGGCCTGCCTCTCGTTGCTTCAAATTTGTTTTTATTTACATGAAATGTTAAAATACAAAACGTACTGCACACATACACAAAGTAATGCATAAATTGGCCTTTCAGTGAAAGATTCCCAAGATATAAATATGTAAGTTCTGTTAATACTGAATATTACATGGGAAAAGATAAGAATTTAATTTAAAATGTTTATCTATGTAAAAATATTCACATTTAATTAATTTAAGTACAGTTATCTGAACTGTAGAGATTAATTCCTTCGCAGAAAGTGTAATGAAGCTTTTCTTAAAAATCGTATTGCTGTCATTGCTATAAATAACATTTGAACAATAAGAAACCATGTTGCTTTTTGCAGAGAATAAGGCATTGAGCGGGAGTCAACCGATCGTTAATGGTAACATCCAAAATCGACTTTTCGTAACCTTCTTACGCAGTGACGTCAATCATTTTTCAAATTACCTTCTTTACCCAGTGAACTTCCTCGTGGTTTGAAATATCGAAGAGTTAGTAAATTTAGGGAGCAAGTGAAAGAGAGAATTGGTTTAGCTTGTTGAAACTAGCAAAAGTCAGAGTGCCATGAGTCCTAGCATATTCTCTACCTTCATGGTATTAGGGGATTAATTTCTAAAGTCTTCAGTCATATAGGTGGACACTTTACTTTCTTGCGTTATACTCTACAATAGATCTAACTATTTACTAAGAGTGTACAAACATATAATGTCATAAATATTTTCATGTCTTGTGATTATTGTGTCTTGTGTCTTGTGAATATTGATTATTTTAAATATTTTTCTTCTTTACTGTGCAAATCTTTCATGTACCTTTACCACAGTTGATATACTTACTCAATTGCAATAGACAATTCCTAAGCAAGCTAAAGGGATATTATATTATTTATGGAACCCAGAGATTTATTGCCGCGCTTACCTAAGCCCGCTATTCAACCCTATTCTGAGCTAACTTTATCCAACCATCCTTACTAAATCGTAGTTCCCTTAAATCTATTCTAGTATTATCCTCCCACCTACGTCTAGGTCTTCCAAGTGGTCTTTTCCCTTCGGGTCTTGAAGTAATTATTTTTTAGATATATCTTTCCTCTGTTATGCGCGCTTCATATCCAGCCCATTTCATCCTCCGTGTTTTAGTTACCCTTATTACTGGTTTCTCACTGTAGTCTTCCAAACATAACCTCGGCACAATCTCAGAATAATAGTCCATTGTCAGTTCCACGTCATCAAACATCTCCGTACTCTGTCTTATTGACAGTAGCCATTACCAGCACCTGGAACTCCCTACAGCCGGACATCAGGGGTAGCAGATTTATTTTAATTAACTTAGATGTTAGTTTATAGTAAGAATAAAACAGAATTTTCGCGAAGGATTAAGATAAGATTATTAGATAGGAATGGCATCAATATCTACTATAGTGAGTTCGTTAAAATACATTAGTTCCGATTAGTTGTTCTCCTTGAAATCTTGATTGGCAAATAGAATGCTTCAAGTTTCGTAATAGTTAATATCAAAATTCAGAATCATAACAACTTCCTCATGGAGGCCAGGAAACAAGACAGTAGAACATGTGTATGTAACACCAAGTTATTTATTAAACTATAAGGAAAATAACAGCTCCACACCCATTTCCCACCCGCACATCTCGACCTTAGAAGTGGTAAACAAAATCACCGGCCGGTTCACCGGTTTCAAGGTCCGCAATCCGACATAACGACGCAGAGTTATCCATCCATTTATACGCTCTAGCTTTTGGTAAACATACGTTTTTATCCACTGTGTCTATATTTGGAATCGGTACTGTATAACGTCCTGTCCCTCTGCCCTCTCTCGGAAAATAAGCGCAACAAAATTCATATCGGTATCAGAAACCTCCACTTGAAGGCCCCTTCGCCCCAACATAGGGGGCTATAGGGTTCCTGACCAGATAGACTATATAACGTAGTATCTCTTTTAATCATGTCCATTTCTCTTACAAAAACCTATGTGAACAACTGTAACGTAAGCAAATTTAAGTTATGGAATATGAACCCGTTTTCATTTCCAGCAATGCATTTCATATACAGGTATGGAACGGAGCCGAAGTTATCCGCAATGCTCCGCCCTCAGCTAGCATATTAGCATATCAGTACGTTGTCACAGACCCTTGCACGGAGAAAAAAAAAGTGTTACATTATGTCACAGAGAGACAATAGGGCTTTAAGTGGTTTGTTCAAATTTCGGTGCCCTCTTATCCTAAATATAACGAGAAGATTTATTTCACGGAGATGACTTGAACTTGGACAGTGGACATGGAAATACTAGATCATAGGCCTACCAGAATAATTCCCTCCTGAATGCTGAAAATTGCATTCCCGTATTCTAGAGTTATTTCAAGTTAAACATTCTATAACTTTTTTTAAAATTTTCTTTTTAGTTTATGCTTAAAATTGATAATTATATTTACAGTACGTATATTTAAACTGAACTCGAGCATGGATTTAATTGTATGTACAAAGTATTGATAAATTTCATTTTTTCCTTTTGTGGTGAATATTATTTAGTATGAATAAATTTTCCACCTACACCACAAAAATAATAAATCCAGCTAAAAGTTCAGTAAATGTAACGTATACTATTACCGTTGTTTTATAATTACAATTATACAAAATGTAACTAATATATTACTCCTACATGAGGTTCTTATGTTCCTAATGTACATTCATAAAAATAGTTTGTCATACCATAAAATGTTTTTAGCGTTATATTGAAAATGTTACACATGTTTTTACATAGGAGTAACTGACTGCTGAAAAATTCATTTTAAAATGTAAAACCATTAAAATATATTGATTGTACGTTGTATACCATAGTTAGTTAAAATCTAAACTAAGTATGTCTTTATATGAGCTCATATGAACAATTTCGGCACAAAATTTTACATGTTTATGAGCTCATGTAAATACTTACTTAGTTTAGATTTTAACTAACTATAGTATACAACGTACAATCAATATATTTTTATGAATGTACATTAGGAACATAAGAAGCTCATGTAGGAGTGATATATTAGTTGCATTTTGTATAATTGTAATTATAAAACAAGGGTAATAGTATACGTTACATTTACTGAAATTTTAGCTGGATTTATTATTTTTGTGGTTTAGGTGGAAAATTTATTCATACTAAATGTATGTACAAAGTAAACTTATCGCACAGATATGTAGTATTGAGCAAAATATGTAAAACTGTAATGGTTTTAAAGTTATATAATAAGATTAATTTAGCCTAGTACGACATTTATTAGATTCAAACCGATACACAGCCTACCAAAGAACAACATTATAGGGCGAGGTAATTAATGACAATTTGACAATATATGCAAAATAAAAATGCAATAATGACATAAAATAGTAAAATCAAATTACGAAACAACCTTAGAACTACTAGTAATTATTTGAATTTTTGTACGACAGTGTTATTTTATCGGTGGATAATAATATTTAATGAGTTTATCAATACAACGTGAATTAATTTCATAGAATACAATGCGTAATGCGTAATGAATCGGAGCTAAGCTTAAGGGATGGAGTGTTTACTGATGGAAAAAGATTTCGTTCTCACGCGAGTTCTAAGCGAGACACCTTTGATTGACACCTAATTTTACACATAAGCGATGGCCTTATAAACCAGGTCCTGACGGCATTGAATCTCTATTTTCGAAAAGGGGGGCCAAAATCAAGGTTAAATTCAGCCCAGTTTATGGGGAAGTCCACGGATTTAGTGGACAAACATTATTGTGGTGATTAAGTATGCGGGAAAATGTGTAGATAAAGACTATCAAAAGAAAAAGCACCAATATTCGAAAATCTTTCTTTACAAATTCGACTTAATAATGAAGAGGGGAAAAAAGTAAAAAAAAGAAGATAAAGAATATAACTGGTTTCGCTCCTAAGCACTGCTTATCACACAACCGACCTAGTTAAATTAATGGCAGTTGAGAAATGTGTATATTGAGGGTCTCTAATTATTTTTTTAAACATATCTGAATTACAGTTTATAAGGAAAATTTGGTGGAGATTCTCAAAGGAAAATGATTGCCTCGTCTGCTAGCAAAGACTTAGTTAAATACATAAATTATCTCTGCTTTAGCAGATACTATTGGAGTATACTGTAGTATGAATGCCTCCTAGATTTCTCACATGTCAGCAAAAATTGAATATTCATTCGCGAAAACTTAGCAAATTGAAATTATTATTTTTTTAAACTGCAGTTTTGCTTTAATAGCTTCGCAGTTATTAGTATGATAAGTATATGCTTTCTATTTGTTCAAACTTCACCTATGGACTTCACCTGAGTTTGAAAGTCACAGCAGACAGAAATTAATAGTAGCTACCACACACTTCACAGTTTGGTAGCTGAGTTTACCATTCTTGTGTTAGAGTCTTGATATTAATGTGTAATGTCCCCTTTCTTCATGGTGGGTCACGCCTAGCATCCATAAAAACATTCGTGGATAATTTTATTAATTTACTTCCCATTCTGAAGATTCAGCATATACTGTACCTCAAATAATAATTAGATTAACTTCCTCAGCGTGTAACAAAACGCCGAGGCCGTCTGAAGAAAGAAACTCGGCAAGTCCTTCTTATCTTTCCGGTGAAGTTGATGTTGTTTACATTGGAAAATGTCATAGTAATAAAACCATTACATATAACTGGTTGTCGCTTTTATGGCCTGTCGATTTGTGCCTGCAATTGATTATAGTGCCGTTGCATTTCACCTGTCCTTCCTGAAATGTCTTGTGTGCAGACTAGTTTATTTTTAAACGCCATTGCATGCCATAGTGTAGCCTTGTTTTGAATTTTGAATTAAGTAAGGTGCACTGAATGACATAAATATTACCTTTGACTGTTCTTCAGTGCTTATTCCGCTTGTTAAGATATGAATCACATACCGTTACGTTAACACCATGTCGAAATAGGTACGTACTTAATAGCAGTGAAGTAATTCAGTAACTTAGGTTTATTATGCTCATTTCCATCACATTTTTAAAAATTATCAGTAGAACTTCTTCTTTCTCTTAGTTTAACCTCTCCCATTGAAGGGACATTTATGCGGCCCACGCCACCCGGGGCTTACAGGACTGCGATCTGTCGGGAGAGGGATTACCAACATACTTTTTTGACGAGACAAGGATGTGAAGGGCTTCCCCAAATGGTTGATCGGCCCAATGTCAGGGCTACCTCCGAGACACACCATTCATTCCGAACAAGGCGCGGATGGGGTGAAGATGAAGACAACCAGATGATGTTGGGGGACACAAAAGTACCAACATTTACGTAACATTGGTTTCACAAGTGAAACACAAGGAAAAGATCCCACCTAGATAACTTTTCCCTACCGGAAATCGAACCCTGATCCGCTGCGTGAGTGAAGCGCAAGTATCCCCTGCACCGTAATATGATGGACTAATTATATTACCAGTAGCACCAGGCTGCAGGAGTGGTGGAGGGCCAAGAAAGAAAATCACCTTAGCATATACTCACATATTGTCAGCGTTGTCATAATAATCGTCACACTTCCAGTTTTTTTACTTCAAGGAATTTTTTAAAGATTTACCTTAGCGGTCTCGAAAAAAATGACATTGGGTAGTTTGGTCTGTAATAAGAAGCTTTCATTGTTGATGATAAAACAAACAACTAATAATGGCCGAAGGAGTAGGTATGCTGACCACATGCCACGAATCCTGCCATCTGCCAATGAAATCATTTTACTTGGGACAGCATTACCAGGTTATAATAAAGCCTCTGTTATTATTTTAAAACTTTTCACATTATTTAAAGGTATTAAAATTAGATCGGGCATACCAGTCTATTATTTTAACATAATTTCATAAAAACAAACATTTCAATTCATATTACCACAGTAGGAACAATGTATTCCATTATGATTCGAAATGTTAAGACGATTACTGCAAAGAAACACAGTTTGGAATAAGCTTTAAAATACACACTAATTTGGTTTCTCAATAACTGAATTTAGAAAATAAATGTATTTGTAATAATGGTGATTATGGTAGAAGTAAATGATTTATTTGATCTGGCCTAAAAACAGAAGAGTACCCTAGCTCTACATCTCACTAACACTAATATCAATGTTCTTAACCTAACTGCCACTAACATAGAATCTACAGTACTTTTCAAATGAGAAGCCTTTTCCTTCACCGCCAATCACGTGTACGGGCTAAAAGACTGCCGCTAGCAATGAGAGTCTTCCCTCCGTCTCGCCGTCTCTGATTGGACCGCGTATCTATGCAGTTGAAGGACATAGGGCTTGTCATCTGCAAAGCACCTTAGCTGCTACTACTTAACTTAATGCAGAGGTGGGTATGAAGCAGCGGCCATTAAAATATCCGCGATCTTCCGATGGTAATGCAGTGCCTCACAACCAACTGCGCCACTGCGAATCCCACGTGGTATATAGTATGAATTAAAGAATATAATATGTACAGTATATGTATTACATGTATATATATATATATAAATTAAGACTGTAGTGAAATCAAATATGTAGGAGAAGTATTAAACAAAACTAACTCCGTGACGCGATCATCCCAGAAGGGACAAGGCCTACCACCCGACTGCTGCGTCATCTACCATAGGCCGACGGCAGGATTGGGGGGCATGTGGTCAGCATGCCGACACCCACGGCCGTTAATGGTGGTTATGTTGGAGAAGTATTACCTAAAATTAAGCATTAGCATACAAATTATAATAAGCTATTTCAATTATTTTACCCTTGTTTCAGAACATGGTTGATTATAGTCACTTCTAGTGTCCCCAAAATGATAAAGTCAAACCAGTATCCATGACCCATGCCCCGACTGTTTACTGCAGCTTGCATGTCCTTGTCACCCATTAGTTCGATAACTCTATTAACTTCGTCTCTAGTGGACAAAGCCTAAAGGACTTGCGATACTATTGACTCTGTTAAATGTACAACGTGACTGATAAAAATCTAACTTCAAATCAGCTACAATGCCACTGCTTCCTATTTGTTGCTTATTTGCTGAGCCTGACAATTAAAAGTGACAACTGAGTTGTTTTGGAATATCGTTTAATTCAATAAATCTGAGAAAAACTAGTTTTTTTCTCAACTTTTCTTATTCTGCTATTCACTGTTCATAACGTAAAACGTTTTTAGTTTTTGAAGTTTTTAACGCAGAAATGCATTAAGATCTTCCTAAATGATATTTATAGATCATCTCAAAATGTAATCTCAGAATATTTTATTGTAGCCTATATCAATTATTATTAAAAATTCAACACTAATTAGATTCCTAATTCTGAACCTTGAAAGCCTAGGCATAAATTTAGAAAGTTTAGCAGCAAATCAGGTCTCTTACAAGGGTAGAACTGCGCCCACGTGACATGATGCTCTTTGTACTCTGTCGCTTAGTGCCCGCTTCAATTCCGCATGCTATAAGAATGAGCGGCGGGAGTATTAAGTAGGAGATTTGTGAGCTACCAAAACAGCACACTCACTTCACTCACAGCATGCTATTAGGATGATTCGCGTGGAATATATGGACATTCCAGAAAGAATGAAAACTACAAATTTTTAGTTTTAATCCGTCTATCAGTACTAGGTACTAGGGGTTTAAAAATTTTGTTTAAATTTTGTAATTGAGGTGCTTATGCTAAGAGCTAAACTTTTATTTGAAATATTTTTTTCGAAAAAAAAATTCTGACGGGTAGTTACAAGGCAGGCATCGTTCACAGAAACTCAATCTTGTCTGGTGAACGGTAAAGCTTTGCATCAGGCTAATACAACTGAATACCTATTCTGTGCAACACGGCCTCTTATTCTATATTAGAATTTGAAGAAAGGTGTACTGCCACGCCTAGGTTATACAAAAGTATTCGAGTGCATTTATTAAGATTTTATTTGGATTGTGTATCCTTCAGGGATGCGACACGAGGTACGGCAACGACTTTCTTTTCATTTTTACAAGCACTTTATTTGACGAAAATTTAATTTTTCCTAATTTTCTCGAAATAGTTTTAACAATTTTATAGGCTTATTATGTAGGCCTACTATAATATATTGTAATAAGTACTATTTGAAAAACTTCTCCCAAGAAATTCTCTGAAGGCTAGTTATAAGCCATTCATTTTATACAATGTAGACTTGGATTGTTTGGTCTTGCCTCGCGAATAATGCTACTTGGAAACGAGGCAGATACAAGTGAATGCGCACTACTGCAATACAGCCGTGTACTCTACACTAGAATAGGCTATATTAAGAGTAGAGGGAGTTATATGAATGTTTCATATCACATTTAAAAATACGAATTATATTAAATGTTGCAATTATGTTATGAATTTTCATTAAACTAATTTAATCCTAAAATATTATAGATTATGTGATCCTGTACTTCTTCCATTGCGGTATCTGATATGATGATGTAAATGACCATTCTATGCAGTCCCTTCAGAGAGAGCAGAAATAAATAATTAATTGTCTTCCTCTTCATAATGCTGATCTGGATCTCCCACTGCGAGAAGACCCTTGTTTATTTTCGTAAGTTTGTTTATGCAGGTGCATGTTTCGTGTGGGTTGGGTGAGCATAAAGTGATATCCGGTGAGTCAGAACTTTCTGTCGTTGCGGTGTTATTTTGCATAGGACTTGTGAATGACTACACTGCTCAGCAAGAAGTCGCTCATACTTTGTGCTTACTTTTTTAGAATATCCCCCATTAACGTTATTGGCTATAATAATCAATAGGAATGGGATATTATGTAAATACCCGGATAATAACGTTATTTCCTAATTTACTTCATTATATATATATAGCGAATTTGAATTATTATACATAATCCTAGAAGGGATCCGAACTTTCAAGTGCTGATTGCTGGTAGGTGTGGTAAATCAATTAGGGCATTATTAATATCAAAGGATGGTTTGTTAGTTGTTTTTCACTGGCTAGATTTTTCTGAGGAAAGCTTAGGAAGGTATGGAACGTGTTGCACTCAGCCTCGTGGTTCAAACTGAGTGGTTACTTTATTAAGAAGTAGCGGATCCGGTCACGGAAACCATTAATAATGGGCCGTGGGTGTCGGCTTGCTGACCACATCTTGTCTTCTGCGTATGATAGATGACGAAGCTGTCGGATGGTAGGCCTAGTCCCTTCACGGATGCAGGGCTACGGAGTTTAGTTTGAGTACATATAAATATGCATTTATTATTTAGATTGTATGTACATATAGACATAAAAGTAAAAAAAAAAAAAAAATCCGAAGTTTAAAGATGAAAATGCAATAATTATAAAATTTCCCTTCGCAAGCCTACATTTGTTACGTACTTCACAAGATTTCGTTCAAAACCAAATGCAAGTGAACATAGTAGGCTATATTGAGCTTACTTCATTTTATATCTGCGCTTACGAACCCATAGTTTTATTAAGTGCATAATGAAGAAGTGTTACTAAAACTAAATCATTGTATTAATCCTGATTTGTTTGCCATTTAAACGTAACCGTGCATTAAAATATTCTCTAGGCAAACACGTAACTTTTGATTTTCATAGGTCCCTTACCGCCTTACATTTAAAACTTTTCCTCTCCCAGTGGTTGTGTATTTGGGTATGAGTAAGATAATAACTATGCACACAGTACATACGACAGGCTGAGAGCATTAAGGGCAATTAGTCATAGAGAGGTTCCATCTGGCGCTGTGATGTGAACTCTGGCTTATATTTTTGGTACAGCATTGGCACGGATAGCCAAAGGTCCTGGGTTCAAATATATATATGAGTATATTGAGCTTCATAACCTGCACTCGTCACCGGATATAGTAAGGTTAATTGAATCACGGAGGATGAAATGGGCAGGACATGCTCAACACATGGGGGAGGAAAGACACATCTAAAAAGTATTAACTGAGAGACCCGAAGGGAAAAGACCACTTGGAATACCTAGACTTACGTGGGGGGACAATATTAGGATAAATTTGAGGGAATTAGGATTTGCGAGGGATGGTTGGATTGCGTTAGCAGAGAATAGGCTTGAATGGTGGAATCGGGTAAGCGCGACAATGAGCCTTCGGGTTCCATAAAATAGATAATATTCCTTTAGCTCGCTTAGGAATTGTCTACTGCCATTGAGTAAGTAAGTAAGTAAGTATATCAAAATTAAGCCAGCAGAGTCAGTGCTGTTGTTAGCAGTGGTGGCGATAAGTCCCCGCAGACCCCACGGTGGGAGGGAGGCCCCGTGATTTTGGGGGCTCCACCTATAATGATTAAATGAATTTTTATGTTTTTGAAAGTAGGGAATATAAGTGTTGGCCTTTAAACTCCTGCGCATTATAAAATATATAGATAATCGCTTAAATCTAATCTTGCACCATAACCGGAAACCCCAGTTTTTATTATTAGAAATTCTACCCGAGAACGGAATTGGACCTACAGGTAATAACAAGGCGGAATTTAGGAATTTTAATCTGACATGACTGTCAATATGGCTCTATTTTATCAGCAGTGTAAAATATTATTGGTTACAGTGTATGCTAAGGCCCTTATCATGAATGAGAAATTAGGACGTTAAAAATGTTCACAGTGTATCATTAGTTTGTTAATAGTTAGTAGCCTAAATTTATTTGCTTATTATACAGTTTTTTTTTTCTCAAAGTTATCAGCTGTTTTCAAGTTAAGTTATTAGTGAATATTATTAGATATATTTTTTCAATAGTTTATACTTCAATTATCTGATATAGGCTACTAGAAAATTTTATTTGAGCCCAAAGAAAATATTTGCGAGGAGGGGTAAAATTTTTAGCATAGCTACTGGATATTACCTTTCAACTACATAGCCTATGCAGTCGACTGAACATTATTATGTCATGATGGGAAAAATAAATGTAAGCGCGGAGTATAAAAAGACTGCATCAGAAAGAGAAGTAACGGCACCCTAGCCAACATAGGATAGGAGACCATATCGGTTACTTCTGAATAGAAAGAGGCCTTCAAAATGATTGCTAATGTGGGAATAGTGCGAGCCATATGTGGCACTATAGAAAATATAGCGAGACTAAAATCTTACTTGCAAATAGTATTCGCATCAAAGGGGTTTCAATCTACGACGATGTTCATGGTTTTTCAATTAACAGCAGTTCTCGAAGAATCAACATGACTGCCATTAAACCCGGAGAACGAAGAGGTTATATTACATCTAACAGTGAGGTTCAAGACTCACGATAGTCAACCAGTGGAGTTGAATGAAGAAGAAAAAAAAAACAGAACTCCATGGCGCGACATCCCCGAAGGGACAAGGCCTACCACCCGACCTCTGCGTCATCTACCTATAGGCAGATGGCAGGATTGGGGGGCATGTGGTCAGCGTGCCGACACCCACGGCCGTTAATGGTGGTTTCCATGACCGGAGCCGCTACTTCTCTATCAAGTAGCTCCTCAGTTTGAATCATGAGGCTGAGTGCACCCCTACCAGACCTCCCTACCTCAGAAAAATCCGAGGAGATACCGGGGATCGAGCCCGTGTCGACGGATCCGTAGTCAGCGACGCTAACCACAAGACCACGCCGGCGGTCTGAATGAAGAAAGGAAATATAAATTTGTGTTCCAACAGTTCATATATATATATATATATATATATATATATATGATATCCATGCTGTCGAGGTGAGAGTCTTTTTATAGGAACACCATACCAATGAAAACTGTACAATTTGTAAAAAAAATTGTATCTTCTAAAATTCACGCGTTAAAAGATTCCCTTACCATATAAAGAACTATTTATGTATGGAGGTAAGCAGATGCCAATAGATGAAAGATTTTTATGGCAACTTTTAAACATATTACCATAAATAATACTAATGTATTATCATAGGCAATATAATAAAAGGTACCGTTATATTTAAAACTTAGTGGGTATTTAATGACTATTCCACTCATACGCCGCGTGTTTGATATTGACCAATAACGTTAAGCAATTCTTCGGATATAGACCAATCACGGCCATTTATTTATTTATTTATTTAATCAAGAATGAACATTACAGGTATACACCCAATTACAATGTTCATGACTATACTAGCAATACATCATGTACTTACAATAATACAAATATGAAATAGGTATAATAAAAAGTAATAAAGTTAGGATAATGACCAATGTAAGGTAAGAAGTAAAGAGAGTAGGAGAGAGTAAAGAGAATAAGAGAGATAAGAAGAAAGCAAGCATGAAGAATGTAGAGAAAAATAAGAATGAAATGAGAGTAAAACAAATAATATAAATGCTTAAAATATGTTAGTTGACAATATCATATATGGTATTACTATTCACACACAGATTGCTATGAATTACCAATTTGGACAAGTTTTAACAGTTGGTTTGCAGCAGAATTAAATTGTTTAAGATTCATTCCAAATATATCAATATTAAATGGGTGGATTTGATTGTACCTATTCAAAGTTCTATTTATTGGTGAATTTTTGTGCAAGTCTGTGTTTACTCTAGGAGTAAAAAATAGTTTACTTAATCTACTATTTTTGCTGGGTACATATATATACATTCTTTCTATAATAGAGCGTAGGCTACTGTATACCCCCATCCCCCCCCCCCTTGGGAATTTCCGGCACATATATTTTTTTTGCTGGTATTGCCATCTAGTTTCAGTTTTCAGTTGTTTGCCCCTTATCAATTACAGCATTTACCCGGAAACCCCGGAAATCCGGAGAAAATGAGTTTGTTTTAATTTTTCTTTGTTCTTTGCTCCTAATATGCCCAGGGAATTTCTGGCTCACATATTTTTTGTTGGTATTACAATCTAGTTTAAGTCTTTAGTTGTTTGCCCCTTATCAATTACAGCATTTACCCGGAAACCCCGGAAAACTACAAAAATCTGGAGAAAATGAGTTGATTTAATTTTTCTTTGTTCTTTGCTCCTAATATGCCCAGGGAATTTCTGACTCACATATTTTTTGTTGGTATTGCCATCTAGTTTAAGTTTTCAGTTGTTTGCTCCTTATAAATTACAACATATCCCCGGAAAACCCGAAAAACCACTTTTATACGGAGAAAATGACAATGTTTTATTTTTTAAATCTTTGTTCTTTGCTTCTAATATTCAAAGGGAATTTCTGAATCATATGTTCTTTTGTTGGTATTGCCATTCAGATTAAGGTTTCAGTTGTTTGCCCCTTATCAATTACAGCAAATCCCCAGAAAACTCTGAAAACCACGGAAGCCCGGAGAAAATGACTTTGTTTTAATGTTTTAAATCTTAGTTCTTTGCTCCTAGTATTCAGAGGGAATTGGTGACTAATATGGTTTTGTGTTGGTATTGCCATGTAGATTAAGGTTTCAGTTGTTTGCCCCTTATCAATTACAGCATATCCCCGGAAAACTCCGAAAACCTAAAAAATCCGAAGAAAATGAGTTTGTTTTAATTTTTTAAAAACCTTTGTTCTTTGATCCTAACATTCCCAGGGAACTTCTGACTTACATTTTTTGTTGTTGGCATTGTAATCTAGATTAAGGTTTCAGCTGTTTGCCCATTATCAATTACAGCATATCCCCGTAAAACCCGGGAAAAGCACGGAAATCCACAGAATTTCTAGAACTCGGAACTTGTTATCTACGGTCACTGAAACCGTTATTGCGAAGTAATTCTTCTGCTTCAAGTGTGTCCCTTGCAGGTTCAAAAGGGTGAGTATATGGACTACGAGATATCTGCCATAATTGTGATGGTCACATGCAAAGAAAAGGGGAATCATATCTTCTATACATGCCAAGTGTAAGTCGAAGTTGTTTTCTTTAGTTACTCGCTGAAATCTCAAAATCAAAGACACTTTGTCCATATTACCATTCCAAAATTGTGCTGTTTTACCGAATGTCCCTTCTCTAACTTCAGTCAAGAAAGTTTGGTAGTGACTGTGGAAGGTTTAGTAAGATAAATTATCATTCACAGATGTCAAATTAGAATATGAAGTGTGTTCTGCCAGGTTTTCAATCGCCTTCATCCCTTCAGCATCAGGATTTTTTCCAGTATTCTTTGTCATGCTGTAATTGGTAAGGGGAAAACAACTGAACCTTAAACTATATGGGAATAGCAACAAAAATTATGTTATTCAGAAATTCCCTGGGAATATTAGTATCAAAGAGCAAAGATTTAAAAAAAAATTAAAACAATCTCATTTTCTGCGGATTTTCGTGGTTTTCAGGTCTTACATGTAACATAACTGATAAGGGGAAAACAACTTAAACCTTAAACTAGATGGCAATACCAACAAAAAAACATATGAGTCAGAAATTCCCTGGGAATATTAGGAGCAAAGAACAACGATTTTAAAGAAATTTTTTAAAAGTCAATTCCTTCAGATTTCCGTGGTTTTCGGAGTTTTCTGGAGATATGCTATAATTCATAAGGGGCAAACAACTGAAACCTTAATCTAGATGGCAATACCAACAAAAAACATACGATTCAGAAATTCCCTTTGAATATTAGGAGCAAAGAACAAAGATTTAGAAAATAAAACATAGTAATTTTCTCCGTATATACGTGGTTTTCCGGTGTTTCCGGGGATATGCTGTAATTGGTAAGGGCAAACAACTGGAACCTTAATCTATATGGGAATACCAACACAACATATGATTCACCAATTCCCTTTGAATACTAGGAGCAAAGAACAAATATTTAAAAAAAATAAAACGAAGTCCCTTCCTCCGGATTTCCGTGGTTTTTGGTGTTTTCCGGGGATATGCTGTAATTGATAAGAGGCAAACAACTGAAACCTTAATCTAGATGGTAATGCCAACAAAAAACATATAAGTCAGAAATTCCCTTTGAATATTAGGTGCAAAGAACAAAGATTTAAAAAATAAAACATAGTAATTTTCTCCGTATATACGTGGTTTTCCGGGTTTTCCGGGGATATGTTGTAATTTGTAAGGAGCAAACAACTGAAACATTAAACTAGATGCCAATACCAACAATAATGTGTGAGTCAGAAATTCCCTGGGAATATTAGGAGCAAAGAAGAATGAAAAATTAAAACAAATTCATTTTCTCCGGATTTCCGGGGTTTCCGGGTAAATTCTGTAATTGATAAGGGGCAAACAACTAAAATCTTAAACTAGATGACAAAACCAACAAAAAAATATATGTGTCGGAAATTCCCACGGGGGGGGGGGGGGGGAGGGTTTCATATTGGTACCCCATGGTCTATAAGGTTTGTATCATCAATATTGGAATTAATTATTTTATGCAAGAAACTTAATGACTGACATGCTCTTCTATGTGATAAAGCTTGAAATTAAAAATTTTCCAGTAGTTTATCATAATTCATATACAATGGATAATAGCCACAAACTTTAAACATTAAAAACTTAAGGAATTTATTTTGTACTTTTTCGATTATTTTTTTGTTTTTTACAGTAAATGGATCCCAAAATGGATTCTTACAATATTCTTGTAGGGATCGCGAAGAGGCCGTTTTATCGGGGTAAAATCGTGTGCTCGTTACTGGGCATGTAAGTATCAGTGTGCAGTGATTGTTGCCACTAAGTGGCACGAAAACAGATTACTTTATACAACATAACTTGTTTGTAAATTGAAATAATAGAAATGTACATTGATTAAAACACAATTTCGATTCGGTGCAAGCCAGTTGGTGTGCTTTTATTCTATTCTGCTGTTAGCTTACCTGAATGAAGTTAACTATGTCATATAAGCACTATTGGCAGCACTGTCACAACATTCATGGATGGTTGATTCATAGTATGCCGTGATCTCGTAACTTTTAGTTTTATTTTTATACAACAAAGCACGAAAGTAATTATTATTTGTATAATCCGCTACATTTTTAGGCCTTTTCATGGAATAGTCTTAATAAATCCAACTAGAGTTGACGAGTTACTGCTTCGCAGTCGCGAATCTATCGATTAACTCGTCAACTCTAGTGGGATTACCTATGAAAAAAAGGTTGACTCATTAACATCCTACTTAAATTCTTATATTCTTACAGAAAATTTTTTGTATTCCTCTCCAAAATGTTTTGAATTGTCTGCCATGATAGTTTGTTGATTTCCAGTTCATATGTACCCTAAGGAGTTCAATTATTGTTTCCAGTAAAAAAAAAAAAAAAAAAAAAAAAAAAAAAAAAAAAAAGAGCTTAGAACTTCCACAAGAAAGTAGGCCTATACTGCTTAATTTCTTTAAATGCTTTCATATTACACCGTCTGGTGTTCTTAATATTGCAGGAGGCCTACTCGTTATTATGAGATTTATAATGGTTTACCACATACAAAATTTTATATTATTTTCATTTTTTGTTCATATCCAGCTTACCCAATCCTGTATTCAATGATTTTTTTTTATCAAAGAAACTATGAAGATTTTTCAGTGTTCAGTCTTTATGAATTTACTTTAAAAAGTATTTGCACTTAGGTGCGATAAAATGAATGTGGTAAAAATATAACGATAGAAGTATGACGTTAGAAATTTGTGGTTGACTGAAGTTCGACATATTCTATTCACGAGTTAAATATTCATGACAGTTTGTGTTCTTGGACCTTAATTAATTCATTGAATTAGTAACAAAAATATATTCGTTAATCTTTGCCAAGTTGGCAGCTTGTTTTTCAGGAAGGTAATAAAAATGAGAAAAAAGTTAAAAACTGAACAATGCTATATTAAATTTTGTAAAACATTGGGCTAGACCAATTTTGCGCACAACGTTTCATATGTCTTCTGTAAATAAAGATGAGCATTGCTATTAAGCAGTACGAGATTATAACTAACTTACTGCATTGAGTCATGCATGATTACATGTTGTTTGCACGTCGTAACAATGGACATGTTTTAATAGTTTAATGAGTCATTATCTGTGCTTCAAGTCACATTCTATAAATAGTTTTACACGTATTGTTCTGACAGAATTCGGGAAAATTTGCTTTTTTATTACGGTTTCAGAAAATTACTGAAAAAAGTTTGGTTAACTTTAGATTTAATCAGGGTTTGTAGAAGATTACTTGTCTCTTGTTGTGGGGACAAAAGTTCAGTCGTTGTGTACAATCCGATGTGGAATAGATTGCTTTTAATAATCGCATTCTGGAAAAGCTGAAATTTCAAGAGACACAAAAACAAATTACACTGAATGTATGCACGTATGTATTCAACCCCAGGAAGGGGGGAGAGACAGGTTGGGAACGACCCATTGGCCGTAAGGCACAAGTCCGGGTCCATTGGGCCAACCCTTCGTAATGAAATAATTGGCATGCCCATTACCATTTGTCCTGCTGTCTTTTCCGTTCCAAAATGTAGGCTATCTGCCTTTACTTCGTTCAGAGAAATCCAGTCTACTGATCTATGTTCACAGATGAATCTTGGAAATAAAAACGGGTCTATACTTTAATTCAAAACATAAGTTATTTATCTACTTTATTCCCATTCGGTACATAGTCAAAAGTTCAGAATACTGTTTGTTGAGTTAATTAAATCTACGTATTTGATATTTACGAGTATATGTAGGTAAATACTATTGTTTATTTTATTATCCACTCTGTACAACATCTTTCTGAGCGTGCATGCGACAGTCTTATGTCTATAGACTTATAGGAATGTAAAAGAACTCATGGAAGACAAAATTCCAGGAAACTGGCAACGTTTCAGGTCGCTATCGTTTTTGAAATACCGTAACAAACAAATTGATTAAGTATACATTTTACTTCACCCATTTTGTTCGTTATTTTCCGATTAATCCTCGGGGTGCTATATCACTCAGATTACCTAGGAAACTTGAAGTACCTCCAATATTTTTTTTTTTGTATTCACGATGGTATGATGAATATTTGAATGTAATATGCTTAAATAGGTGGTCAATATTATTTATTTTAAAGTGTAAATACACATTTTGCTTTAATTTAAGGGATTTCCGAAGTATTGAGAGTGGTTTTCTGAACTACCTGTCCTACAAACTGGAAATTTGGCACACTTATTTAAAATTGAAACCGACATTAAAGATTAAAATTTCCTTTGATGAGATGTTAATCCATTTAATTCATTTTTAAATCTAAATTGAAGTCTATCTCCTCCGACAGATATTCAAATACGAATCTTAATTTTTTTATATGAGATTCTTTACAGATTTACTGATTGATTCATTATATCACTTCTTTCTTTTTGTTTAATCAATATTTCCAGAAAAACGAAAAATTTAAAATACTGACTTATGATTATACTAAATAATTTTAAAAGTACGAAGCTCTATACTGAAAATCATATTAGTAATTTATTTTATTGTACAAATAATTGTAACGTACACTGTGAAAAAATTGACAGCTCTATCTCTATTTTCGTGAGGTAATATAGATTTTGAATGCTGCAAAATAAAAAGCTATTTGAAACTGAGAAAGCAGGTGACAAAAGTTTTCATCCACTGGCAGTCTGAAAACACACTCAGGTTTAAAAGTGGTGTCAGTAGCACCTGTTCTACGCATTCAAAAGGCATACAAATTTGTACAGTTGTACTTTAGTATTTGCTTGATTTTTTTTACACACTAATAAAAGAAACGCATTATTAAAACAAAAATGACTAAATGAAGCCTTCTGTCATCCCTTAATCAATTCGATTGTCATAATAAATAGGAACTTATATGCATTACACAAAACACGATATTTTAATATTTATCTCGTTTACACAAATTAATGTCTACTTCCCTACGAATATAAAGAAACGTAACATGATAGTGCTGTATTTTTGTTTATGTCGAAAATAATTTTAAAGTACTTAAATATTTCCGATTGATCCTATTATCAGAATGGAAATGGGAGAAGTAAACTAAGAAAAGGAGGGAATTAACTGGAGCACGTGGGACTTAACCGAAATGTTTCGAAGATTTTCGAAAAATTATGGCATTCCTTCCACCTTAAGAGAAGATACTGTTACCACAATGCTGAGAAAATGCTAATAGTATTAGGCCTACATGGTCATAAACGAATTGTTTAATATTGTTACAATGCTCTTTTTTATGCATGTATATTTTAACAATCGCAACGTTTTAATGTGTACACTAACATTCATTCTATGTAGGCCTACATTGAGTTCACAGGGACTACCTCCGTTGGGAGGCAGTTTGGAAAAATAAAAATATCCTCCTTAGTTCCCCTGTATCATATATTATGATACCTCAGGTTTCGAACATTTTTTTTGCTCTATGAACGAGTCAATGACAGCCGGTATATCACAATTTGTTCATTCTGCTCTGCATGATCTAAGGTATGTCTGTCTGCTATGTATCGATGGATAAATGGAATAAAAAACGTAATTTTAATATAGATCCGATGTAATATACGAGGGTAGTCCAGAAAGTAACTCACCACATTCTTGTCTTCAACAATTATTTATTGAACGCAATGAAACTTACACACAAGAAAGAATGATGTTTCTTCTACACTTTCTATGTTTCCACGTAATCTCCGTCCCGTTCTATGGCCCTCCTCCAGCGATACACAAGGGCGCGTATGCCCTGTCGGTACCACTCCTTGTTCTAGTCACGAAGCCATTTCTGCACTGCGCGAATCACCTCTTCGTCATCCTCAAAATGTCTTCCGCGAATGGCATCCATTAATGGCCCAAACAAATGGAAGTCTGAGGGAGCTAGGACAGGGCTGTAAGGTGGATGGGGTAACACTGTCCAACCCTGTTTAGAGATGTGTTCCGAAGTCCTCAAACTTGTGTGAAGACATTAACCAAACTCAAGAAGCGCATCCAGCGACTTTGGCGCCATAACAACCCAGGTGAATGTTTGATTCAACATGACAACGCTCGGCCTCACACAAGGTTGGGGACTTCGGAACACATATCTAAACAGGGTTGGACCATCCACCCTACTGCCCATACCTAGCTCCCTCAGACTTCCACTTGTTTGGGCCATTAAAGAATGCCATTCGCGGAATACATTTTGAGGATGATGAAGAGGTTATTCGCACAGTGCAGAAATGGCTTCGTGACCAGAACAAGGAGTGGTACCGACAGGGCATACACGTCCTTATGTTTTGCTGGAGGAAGGCCATAGAACGAGACGGAGATTACGTGGAAAAATAGGGAGTGTAGAAGAATCATCATTCTTTCTTTTGTGTATGTTTCATTGTGTTCAATAAATAATTGTTGAAGAAAAATGTGGTGCATTACTTTCTGGGTGACCCTCGTATATAATATCACCCCTAAACCTCTTAGAATCTCCCCCCTTAAGATAAAATAAAAATACAATCTCTTGAATATCCGTGTTGTCTTGGTCATTAATAACATTAATCCACAGAATAAAATTTATAGCTGTCTAAGTCTTACTATAGACCTCCAAAAATCCCCCACTTCAAATAAAATAAGAAAATGCTAATTTGTTATATTTCGATCCACACAAACTCATTAAGCACAAATATATAAACACAACTGTCCTCTCTCGGGACGATATTCTAAGCAAATACATTTATTGGGGTAACTATCACATTCCGTTCAGCAATCTGAGCATTAACACGTACTGATTTACATATTAACAACTTCAAAAGTGCACAGCGTAGAAATGCATAGTAAACAGTAGAGCGAGGTTATTCTATAACTGGAAATATATGTATGACAATGAACAAGGTCATTGAAAAAAGTAAAAATGCATTCTTTATTTCTAAAGCGTAAACAGGAAATTTAATAAAATGTCATGGGTCATGAAGATACTCGCAGCTCAAGGAAACACTTTGCTTCTTTACGCTGTGTATATGTGTTACGCTGCACTATTTAAGGAATTAAAAGAAAGCCCATTTTAAAACTTCGTTTCTTTAGAGCGTAAAAGATAAACAGTTCGAAGACCTTCACCTTCTGAGACTACAAGTCGTTTAGGAATTATTTAACATTCAGCTATACTTGATCCAAGATGTGTACGGAGCAATAGTAAAGAACCAAGTGTGAAAGTACAAAGCACAGTTCACAAGAGTTCATTTTTTACACTGGTCGATTATATACTGTAAAATCAATTGAACTTTCTTTTTTACTTTAAGCGTCATGGTTCGATTCCCAATTCTGACAAGTGATTTTTCTGTCTTTGATTTTGGTATAATTTTGACCGGTGACTTGACACCTCCTGTAGATCCATACTCTATGTCAGCACGGAGTACGCCACTTTCACGCCTACATCTTTCACACTTACTCCAGGGTTTTCTGTTAACGTTTGGTATATATTTACAATCTGTATCTTCTCTTCGCTGGACAGACCTTTTTCTCAAACGTTTCCTAATTGGTGATGTCAGTTCTGAAGGCCCTGGCTCGCAATTTTCTTCTTCTATAATACAAATTATTAGAGGCTATGCCTACTACTTTTACTTCGTCAAACATTATGTAAATGAAAAATACAACGAATTAATTATTTATGTAATAAAATACGTCTTGCATGTTTATGTTACTTGTTTTTCTTCAGAATCAACAAATTGGCCAGGGCAATGAAATCTTGTTTGCTAGATATATGTTGTAAAACATGTAAGCCTATGATGTAATACGAAAGCAAGAAACTCACATAACAGAACTTTTGTTTTCACAATTACATAAGATATAATAGTATATTGCGATACTAGTTCCTTAAGCGGTGCATACGGATCGAGGAAAGAGTTTTTTTTCAATTTCCGAGATCCGTTATGAGCTTACGGAACGAGCATTGCATGCTATTTTTTGCACAATGATTATTTATATCAATTTAATTATATTAATTGAGATATTAACTGAAAATATTATGTATATACATTATTGAAGATTGATGTTATATTTCAGAAAGCGATTCGCATGTGTTGGTTGTTATGGGGACTGAATATTTGTCCTGTTAAAGCCGCCACAAACTGGGGGGCCTTGGTTCCGGTCTTCGATAAAGGCTTGTATTATGATGGTTCTACTTACGGCACGTGTGCTTTTTGAAATTTTTACAGCACTGAGATTTCTTTTGTTTTCATAGCAACTAGATTGCGTGTGGGAATGTCAAGTTACGATCCACGGCAACAATATTCGTAAGTGCCACTAATTTGTTACGTCGTGCAAAAATAATTTTACGATGTGTGTGGAATGGAAGTAAACATCTGACTGAGTTTGTCGCACTATCGTGAAGTATGTGCTGGTAGGATTAACCAATGAAACGACAATACACAGCTAGTCAAAGCAAGTCTGTTGTTTACTTTTGTTCCGTACAGATTTTGGATCAAGTATAGTCGTTCTTCCGGGAATTTTTTAATCTACAATAACCCAGACTCTTATCTTTTGTTTTGTTATGACTAGTTGATCTTTTTTTCAAGCATTAAATCTTCTTTGTAGATTTTAGAATTTTATTGCTCTGGTGGTTTTCGACATAGTTTAATACATTAGTATCGAGAGTTTATCGATAGCTTCGCGACTCCGCAACGTCGACACATAAAACAACTACTCCTTCATGCCAAATTTTGTGTAGCCTAACGGTCATATCATTACCGTATAAAAACATTCAGAAATTACACGTAAAATACTACCATTAATGGTACAATTACTTCGGAAACCAAATTGATTGCCAGATAAAATGTAGTAGTTTTCTAAACAGTAAATATGTAAATGCACACTGTATACTATCGAATAAAATAGCTTGCCCTACATAATAATGTAATAAAATAACATAAAAAAAATTCGAAAGGAAAAATTAAAATGGAAGTGAAATCTACACAGTAGAGAACAAAAAACAAACTATGAGCGGATGTGTTGCCGGTACCGGTTTTCTTCGCGTTCCTGCTCGGATTTATGATTTGCGTGTGAAATTGGGTCTCTTTCGTTTAAGTGTTAAACTCCTTTAATTCAGCATTGACGTTAATTTTATATAACTTTTGTGTCAAAGTTATTCAAATCAAATTAAATGATCAAACAAACATATAAACAAAATTATGGTACATTGTAATGCCTTACATGTGTATTTTATTTGAAAGCCCCCAGATGAGCAAAGCTTGTGTTTAATGGCTGCCATTATTATATCTATTTAAAAGAGAGAACAGAGAATAATTCTCTGACTGTATACTTGTAAATTATTTACAAGTATACATTCAAATTTTATACGTAGCCTAAGCCTAGAAACTGTTAAGCAATTTTCACGAAAGAACTTTAAAGTAGGAAATTCAAAATTACAAAAGAGAAATCCGTTTCACAAATATTTTTACATTTAAAAGTAGAACAATAGTTGGAAGAAATTATATTAAAACAAATTAAAGAAAAAAATGATAAAACTTTATTGTTAATTTTAAATAGTTTGTTTTTTATCTTATATTGGTTGACACTACATGTTATGAAATCACGATTCTGAGAAATATAAGTATTATAAATAAATCTTTCCCGGATAGACAGCCAGGTTTGAAGATCAAGTGTCTCCGACGTTTCAGAGGCCCACGCTGCCTCCATCCTCAGGGATGGCAGTATCCCTGAGGATGGAGGCAGCGTGGGCCTCTGAAACGTCGGAGACACTTGATCTTCAAACCTGGCTGTCTACCCGGGAAAGATTTATTCATACTCTTCGCCAGGAAAATCTAAAATCTTAAGTATTATAAAGTTTCAAACCATAATTTAGATCCGTGATGACCAACGGGTGGCCAGCAGCCCGCGTGCTGCTCTCGACCTCATTCTGTGCGGTCCGCGACAAAGTCAGTTAATAAAAGTTAAAGTATTTGTATTCTGAATTGACTGCCTTTAGCAGAAGAATTACTTCCATATTTGGAATTTGTTGAACTTGTTATTTCAATGTTACTTAACAAATAATTTTACTACTTGCTCTCATTAATGTGTACTGAATTTTATAAATAATAATTTTAATTTTTAATAATAATTTACTGCATTAAAAAATGTACGGCCTCTGAAGTGAACGCACATCATATAACCCTTGTAAGTAAAGAAGTTGGCCACCCCTGATTTAGATCATGCAATTTTGTTTCCCCAAAACAAACATGGGGTTTCTTGCATGGCTAACTTGTGTAGCCTATCCAAAGCCTCTTATTACTAAGTAAGTAGGTTTATTTATTATATTCATTACTGTTTGGAGCAAATATGTTAAACATTACACAAGTCCTTGTGGACAATACGTGCTTTCACAATATACAAGAAAATAACAAAGAGAAATAATTAAAAATAACAACTAATACAAAAAGACAGATCCTTTATAATGCGGAACATCTTTATTCATGATTTTTTCCTTTATCAACTTGAAAGATGTAGTCTAATTGTGAAAATAGTGTTAAGTAAAGTAAAGTGTTCTATACAGGCCATGGAGGCCCCGAGGGTTCCAGGAGGCACCTAGATTTTAGACATTCGGCACGTGAAGGTGGTGAGGTTGTCAGCCTTACGCACCGGACGCCTTTACTCCCAGGATTGCTCCTGGTACTCATTTCTGTTAGAGGCCGAGTCGACCCCAAGGCCGTAGTGACACCAGAAGGATTAGGCCAATTGAAGAACTCCAGCGATCTCATCGGGATCGAACTCGCGACCTTCTGGTTTGTAGCGCAGCGCCTCATCTACTATGCTATGGCGCACCCCACTGTTCAGCTATCTTTTCCAATTCGTTCACTATATTTTTTTTAAATTTTGAATTCTAATTTTCATTACTATATAAGGGATCATTTTGGTCACGTGTAGCTGTCTATCGTCAAACATTTTACCACTCCTCCCATTTATACTCGTAAATCCCCTATTTAAATCGCTTATTTCTGTTACACATCATCACCCCCACTCCCCAATTAGCCACTTTTTCTCACCAGAAATTTCCCATCACCAGACAATAACTTTATTAGTATCTGTTATTAGTATAACATTGTACCCGTAAATAACCACTCGGTACCGGTACCGTTTACAGGATACTGTAAATTTAAGAGAAGTGTAATTTATGTTAACACATAGCTTATTTACACTAGTTTTCTTTCAAATATCCTCACCAAGGCTACCATTACTTATACAATTTACAAAAAAAATGATATAATAAATTAGCATTATCTATGTGTTAGTGAGTTAGGCAAAACTGCTGCTATGTAAATTTCGCTCAGCTGATACTTATCTTGTCAGATACGAACCGTTATAGTTAGTATATTAAAGTATTTAAAGTAGTATAGTTATATTAAAGTATTTCCCTAATAAGCCTACTGTATGCAGATTCCTAAGAAGCCTCCATGTCAACTATTCCTCTTGGGCAATTCGAATTTTTATCCAAAATGTCCAAAATATACCAAGCAAATATGAGGATATTCAACAAATATCAGGTGAGATTGCTTCAGTGAGATTCTATAGAAGAGTTGCCACTATTAAAAATCTCGAATAATAAGATCTAACGCGACACCCACATAGTGCAATGTTCTGCACATCCAACATTTGTTCCGTATAATATCGACAGTAAACACAATCAATTCCTTCAATAAATTTTCTTCCTTCAAGTTGACGTTGCCAAGGATATACAGACCAGACAAAATTCTCAAATCACCGTCAAAATAAAACAGATGGCAACATTTAATTCATTCGTATTGAAATATTCAATAATAAACAAAACACTATTTTTCTTTATAGTTAACAGGATTTCATTAAATGCATGTAGTTATTGAGACTTCTTTTTATATTAATTTGTTTTCTATGTAACAATTTTCATAATTTGATTGATATTCATCTTCCTATCTGTATTTCAATGAAGAAACCTTATGTAAGTCATCCAGCCAGGTAACTGTATATTGTAAAGTACTGTATGCTAGTTATTGGTTTTTTCTTAAATATGTAAATTTTGTTTAGTTTTAGGACTTGACTCTCGGACGCTATTTCACCTTATATCATAATAATTAAATTAAAATTGAATACGTCGGTAAAATTGAATAGAAGATAAAAATGAATAGAACTTGAAACACGACGAGGATAGAAACAATAACACATTGGATTCGGTTCCTGTTAATAAACCCAAATATCCTAAACACGCAGTATCAACTATATGCAGTTAAAGCGTACATAAGTTACATAACTGTAAATAAGAAATAAGCCAATAGAAAACAGCAAGTCTTTAGATTACCTTCTCCACCAAATGTGATTGCAAAGAAATGAAAATTATTCACATTTAGTAATACGTAGGTCTAAATGTATTTGCAATTAACCCTCTCAGAGCTGAATTTGTGTGTTAACACAAGCAATTATCAAGTAAAACCATCAGTGGGATCTAAGTATGAAATCAATGAGGAAAATTTCAGTGGAATAGCTGATTTCCATAAATGATAATAATTTGTGGATAAAATCCTCACATTAACACATACTATTGATGTATTAATCTTTTATCTCGGCTTCAAACAATGTTTTGATGTGACGCTTTTATACGTCAGTAGCTGTGAAAAGGCTAAAATATGTTGCATAATTTCTTTGATAGATTCAGAAACTTAAAGGGATAGCCTGATCATGAAATATGTTTTAGTGCTGTGTAAGGTGAATAATTAATATTACATTTATAATCAGGTAAGGATATAGCTATGTGCCATACGTGGCCAGGCCTACTGGTTGAGGTACTGCGCTACAAATCGGAAGGTCGCGGATTCGATTCCCGATGAGGTCGTTGGGATTTTCCCTTGGCTTAATCCTTCTGGTGGCACTATGGCCCTGGGGTCGACTCAGTCTGTAACAAATGAGTACTAGAAGTATTCCTGGGGTAAAAAGCGGCCGGTGCCTAGGGCTGACAACCTTACCACCTTCATGTGCGGAATGTCTCAGTCTGGGAGTCTCAACCTCCCGAAACGTTAAGGATCTTCACGGCCCATACAGGGACACTTTACCTTTTATATAACTATGTAAGTTACTTGCAAGGTGACCAACTCCTGTTCTACACTGGACAACTCGAACATTGCTAGGCTACTGCCGAGATAGCCAAGGGTTTTCCTAACTCCATTCCCCTAAAAAATCTTGAAAGCTTTTCAGAAAAAGGAGATGATTAAGAAGAAGCAAAGAAAGATAGAAACAAAGAAGGAAAGAACTAATAAGATAAAGATGACTGAACCATAGAAAACAGCTTTTAAAAAAATTAGAGATATAGAAAAGAGAGATGGTGTTACCGCAAGGCGACCCTTCCTCTGGTAGTGGACCGTATTGAAAACTATTTGTGGGTTCGATTCCCGGCGATAACATGCGGGGGAGAGAAGAATTGAGGAGAAGAATTGGGTTTCATTTCCAATCTTCAAATGGGTAAATTGATATACAAGAAATATGCACATGTGAACGATGACGTTGCTTGATCAACACAAACTTGATGGTCTGGAATATATGCACTTCTTGAAATCTGCAGTTCTAGTTGTATCCAAGTACACATATATAGATGCACTGGTAGACTGTATTAATTCGGAGGACCATTTGTTGATGTAATAAATATAGCCTGTCGAAATTGTTATTTCGAAACTAGAAGATTGTATTGAATGCTGAAATTTAAGACTATTCACAGCACTAGTTCAGAAAAAAGAAGATTGCATAAATAAGCTGTTAACACTTTATTGCCAAGCATAAATGTCTGTATTTATTTAACAATTCGAAGTTGCATGAAGTCTCTTTATGACTACTAAATCTCACCGAATTGAAGACTAATCATAGTCCTTGTCTTGTGAATTATATTACTCACAGAATTGAAATGATTGATATCTCCTTATGAAGGTTCAGTGTCCAGAGATAGAACGAAGCACCTTTAGCGACGTCTAGATGAATCCCTGTGATGTTGAAATTATGTTGAACTATGTAAGAACATTGGAATTCTTAATCCAACACAAATGAAGATAAAGGGCATTTCGCCCGAAATTTAGCACTGTATGACGTGCTAAATGATTTGTTGAATAGAGCACATTGCCCTAGAAAAAGAGAATGGAACACTCAAATCGTTGTCCATTTTGAAGAAGAAGGATGAAGTGAATAATAAGGACAATTGAAGGTTCAAACAATAAATAATCGCTAACCCAATAATAATAGCTTCACTTGTAAATAAGATTAATTAATCAATACATTAAAACGCACTATGCTAATATAATAATAAATAAAATAAAAACAGAATTGATAAATTAGTAGTTATTTAAAAAATAAATAAATAATTTTGGAGTTGAGATTAAAATAACAATTGCCAAGACATACATTGAATTGATTGACTGTAAGCCTATACAGACAAATGAAAATCAAAGCCATCTGAAGTAAATTTATGGCAAGCAAGAAAGAAGGTATTACATGACGTAACATATTGCCCGCGATTATTTCACTTGTGAAATAATCTAAAGTGATGTGAAGTCATGTGATACCTAAAGAATTATGATATGAGAAAGGGGAGTAAGTAATATAAGAAAACAAACTTAAAACTAAGAAATGAATTGAGGGTTGCTAACCAAAAAAGGCAACAACACCAAAGACATGATAGGGTTAGTCGTTAGCCTCAGAAATGGGAAGAGGAGCCAGTTTTACAATGGGTCTTTTAAATAAGCCTGTGGCAGTACGCACAGTAACAACACGAATAAGACCGTCAGGGCCAGGATGAGTACAATGAACAATCCCTAGGGACCACCTTTGAGGAGGGAGATTGTCCTCAATGATTAGGACTGGGGTACCTAAAGGAATGTCAGAAAGAACTTTGGTCCACTTAGAACGTCTTTGTAGTGTGTGGAGATAGTCAGTAGACCATTTCTTCCATAAATTATTTGTAAGTTGTTGGAGAGTATTCCAACGAGAACGTGTGGTGAAAGGAGAAATGGGATTTACTCTATAAACAGGCAAATCAGCCATTTTTTGCTGAAAGGTTTGAATATTGAAGCGAAAACATGTAGTGCATTTTCTTAGAACACTACGTACCACCTTCCTAATAGATGGTATCCAAAATCTTTCTCTTAAGTGAGAAATAACAAGTTGGGATCCAGCATGATTCAACTTGATATGATTGAAATAAATAAGCTGCTTAGTAAAGGCATGATCAGCTGGTAACAACATCTGATGTTTGGCTTCGAAAGGTATGCTGGATCGTTCAAGACGTCCGCCTACCCGAATTACAGAATCCTTGTCAAGAAACGGGTCTAGTTGCTTCAATTTGCTTGAAGAATTGACGTCATGATTTGACAATAAATCACGGATTTCTGATGCATAAACTTCTTGCTGTATTAGCCTAATACAGCATTGAAGGGCCTTGTTGAGTTCAGAAGGCATTAAGGGGCCTTTTAAAGAGTTATGAATCTTACGAGAGTTATTCATGAATCTCAATACGTAAGCCATAACACGAATAGTTTTCAAATATTCAAATTTGAAAAGATAAGAGTTTAGGTTGGAGGTAGTGGCCTCCATTAGGGACACTACTCTAGTTTCTGGAAGCAAGTCGGGCTCCATATGATCTAGAGCGATATTTTCATCCTTGAACTTACAATTATCTTCACTGAGAGTGGGATTAGAAGTGGAGCGTTTCTCCAATGAGGAGGATCCTTTATAAGCCTGGAGTTTTGTGCTGCCCAGGGTCTGAGGATCAGACAAGAAAGGAAGTTTTACCACATATCTTCCTTCTGAGTCCCGTTGAGTATTATCAACGAAATGCTTTTCGCATATAGAGTCGTCGAGAATGGAATCAGAATTAGAATTTTTTTCTAATTCCCAAAACTGAGAAAGTTGCCTGCTAATGTCTTGATCAGCAGTGAGGAAGGCAGAATAATGTGTGGGAGACCCGCTAGAATGGTCGGGTTTCTTAGAAACCTTATTAGAAGGCCTTGACTTACGTTGGCGGTTGTGCATATTTTGCAAAGCCATGTTATGTTCAGACCTGGCGGGTTGTGGTAATTTACCAGCAAAATACCAACCCAAATGCGAGTTCTGAATTACAGGCATATTAGGAGCAGATATCTGGCCTGCACAGACAATCTGTGAATATATTTCAACACCTAATAACAAGTCTACGTACTTAGGAATATTGAAACTGGCGTCAGCCAATGAAAGATTTGGTGGAATATTCCAATTTGTAGTATTGACAGGCTTGCGTGGAAATTTCGAAGTTGAAATTTCCGGTACGATTATGACGTTGGTGTTGCAATGCCATGAAGTAGTGACAGACTTAATTGAAATCGACGTCACCTTAAGACTGTCTGCCTTAGATGACAATATACCAGCTAAAGTAGTGCGCTGGTGATGAGGCGATAATTTTAAGTGGTTGAATAACCTATTAGACATGAGGTTACAATCAGAACCACTGTCAAGCAATGCGGTGGCTTCAACAGAATGGCCATCCCTGTGCATGACTAAAACAGTGGCGGTAGGGAGCAAACAGCTTGGTTGAGGTTGGAAGACTGACATTACCCCAGCAGTATTGGCAGATTGGTTGCCGTTAATATGTGCTGGATTATGAAGGCAAGTGCCATGTTTACCCTTACAAATCTTGCAAGTATAAGTGCTACAATAGGGGGCGTGACCCTTAGAGTAATAGCACACTTGGCATAATCGTTGTGTTTTGACAAAATTGTCTCTATTAGAGAAATCCATGGCTTTGAAAACTTCACAATGTTGCAGCTCATGGAATCCATTGTTACAACAGAGGCATTTAGGCTTGGAGGAGGCAACCTTGCCTTTAGGAATGGTTGTATTAGATACAATAGGCTTTACTGGCTGACTCCTTAAAGCTGAGTCAGTCATCTGAAAAACCCGTATCCTGGATTCTAAAAATGTGAATAAGTCTTTGAGACTAGGCATTTTACCTGGAGCGAGAGAGGATTCCCATTCTTTTATCAAGAATGGGGGAAGCTTGTCGAGTACAATCTTTGCTATAATCAAGTCAGACAGTTCTACACCAACATTAAGCGAGTTCAAAGCATGAACAGTGCTTATAAAATGGTCAACGAACTTCTGAAGAGATTCAGCGGAATTCCTTTCTAATACAGGAGGTGAAAATAGCTTCTCCAAGTGGGTATTAGCGATAAGTCGGTCATTATCAAACCTAGCCGACAGCGTGCTCCATGCTACATCAAACGTAGCAGCAGAGACAGGAATGTTTTGAATCACTGTCATAACTTCTGGTGCTAGACAGGACTTCAAATATTGAAATTTGTCCATGTTAGATATGTGTTTATGCTCTATGATTAGTGAATTGAAAGTGTCCCTAAACTCAATCCAGGTTGCTGGGTCGCCACTGAAATGAGGAAGCCGAATTTCTGGAAGTTTAGGGAGAGAGGGGACAAATTGAGGCGATGATTGATTAGCAAGGATAGCTTGGTTGGGCTCATAATGATGCTTGGTTTCATCAATTGAACTTCGAAGAATACCAATGGTTTCATGAAAGGCAGATTCGACTTGAAGCCTTTGAAGTTTGATAGATTCATTGAGTTCTAGTACGTCGATACGGGAGTATTCAGTCTCGTATTCACTGAATATTTTCTCAAAGGATGTGCGCAGACTCAGAGCCTTGCAATAAGACTGTCTGTCTTCTATAACAAGTGCTTGGATAGCCTGAACATAATTGAGGAATCGTGTCTTTATAAACTCGACACTAGATAGCTTAGCCTGAGAGTCTCTCTGGGCCGCAACTAACTTAGCCTCAGCTTCCTGCTGGGCCGCAACTAACTTAGCCTCAGCTTCCTGCTGGGCCGCAATTAACTTAGCCTCAGCTTCCTGCTGGGCCGCAACTGACTTAGCCTCAGCTTCCTGCTGGGCTTGTCTTTGAAAAATTAAATTGTCTAGGTGAGAGAGGGCTTGGAAAACGGTTTCTTCGACTTCCTCCCTATAAGCCATTTCGGCATCAGAAAATTCTATCTGCTCGATTTGAGATTGTATGTCTTGAAAATCATTACTAAGCTTTGTCATGGTATCTTTGCGCCTAAGCAGGTCTTGAATAGAAATTTCACTAGAGCTAGCGAGATCAGCTATTATATTGGCTTGGCGGGTAATTCGACTCTTAACAGGGGTTCGTTTAGCCTTAAGGGCCGCGAATTCAGGACCCGGATTAGTCATATTTGATGAGATTTGCAAAGTCTTTTACAATAAATAATTGTTTAGTGTTAAATTAATTGCCCGCGTTTCGGGAATTACACATGACGTTTACAATGGTAATGATTGAGATAAACAGACAAAACAGTTAAATACACTTGAGCTTGTGTAGAATCTGTATCAGGTGTTTGTATTGTTGTCTGTGAGATTGTACAATATTTTACAAATTGACAAATATTACAATATGATAGTCAGGTAGCTCCGTACCTAGATCTCAAACGTGTTGAGGACACGGAGATATGCTTGATATTATTAAAACTTGATAATAATAGTGATGCTAATGTTTATGAAACAACACTTATGTTGTTGCTAAATGCAATACTTTGCATGAATTCAAACAGGCTTGCAAATGCCTGGAGAGACTTATGTATTATATAGTATAAGATGAATTATTTATGATAATCAAGCAAATGCACTGAATTTAATTCAGGTTCGGAGCAGCCAGTAATATCTAAACATGTTAGTAATATCAACGGCCTGATGGACCTTCAACATGTTAGTAATATCAACGGCCCGGTGGACCAACAACATGTTAGTAATATCCGGCCCGGAGGACCAACAACATGTTACCGCAAGGCGACCCTTCCTCTGGTAGTGGACCGTATTGAAAACTATTTGTGGGTTCGATTCCCGGCGATAACATGCGGGGGAGAGAAGAATTGAGGAGAAGAATTGGGTTTCATTTCCAATCTTCAAATGGGTAAATTGATATACAAGAAATATGCACATGTGAACGATGACGTTGCTTGATCAACACAAACTTGATGGTCTGGAATATATGCACTTCTTGAAATCTGCAGTTCTAGTTGTATCCAAGTACACATATATAGATGCACTGGTAGACTGTATTAATTCGGAGGACCATTTGTTGATGTAATAAATATAGCCTGTCGAAATTGTTATTTCGAAACTAGAAGATTGTATTGAATGCTGAAATTTAAGACTATTCACAGCACTAGTTCAGAAAAAAGAAGATTGCATAAATAAGCTGTTAACACTTTATTGCCAAGCATAAATGTCTGTATTTATTTAACAATTCGAAGTTGCATGAAGTCTCTTTATGACTACTAAATCTCACCGAATTGAAGACTAATCATAGTCCTTGTCTTGTGAATTATATTACTCACAGAATTGAAATGATTGATATCTCCTTATGAAGGTTCAGTGTCCAGAGATAGAACGAAGCACCTTTAGCGACGTCTAGATGAATCCCTGTGATGTTGAAATTATGTTGAACTATGTAAGAACATTGGAATTCTTAATCCAACACAAATGAAGATAAAGGGCATTTCGCCCGAAATTTAGCACTGTATGACGTGCTAAATGATTTGTTGAATAGAGCACATTGCCCTAGAAAAAGAGAATGGAACACTCAAATCGTTGTCCATTTTGAAGAAGAAGGATGAAGTGAATAATAAGGACAATTGAAGGTTCAAACAATAAATAATCGCTAACCCAATAATAATAGCTTCACTTGTAAATAAGATTAATTAATCAATACATTAAAACGCACTATGCTAATATAATAATAAATAAAATAAAAACAGAATTGATAAATTAGTAGTTATTTAAAAAATAAATAAATAATTTTGGAGTTGAGATTAAAATAACAATTGCCAAGACATACATTGAATTGATTGACTGTAAGCCTATACAGACAAATGAAAATCAAAGCCATCTGAAGTAAATTTATGGCAAGCAAGAAAGAAGGTATTACATGACGTAACAGATGGAGTTAGGGTTGGAAAGAGGAATGAAAGTGAATATGATTATGATGATGATAATGATAATAACAATAATAATAAAAATAATAACAATAGACAGGTAAAAAAAGAAGCGTAGATAAAATTGATACAGTAAGAGAGCCACTAAATATAAAGATTAAGCGTCATATGTACTACTTGAACTCATCACCTTTAAAGCTCCTTTTGTGCAGAGTTTACGGAAACTTGGTGTTGCTTCACCACACTTAAGTGTCGGCGCGTGTCAAGTGTTTGTTTTGGCCCCTTGTACCACCTCCCTACACCCTATGCTTTAATATGATGAAATGTTCCATTCTTTACAGTACAACAAATTGCAACGTATGGAATACCATAATTTGAATGTTTCTGCTAGATTGGAAATTCACAGTGAATCGTTTGTGGCCGCGTTCATCCATTAAAATGTTATTTTTCAATAAATATATTCGCTGTTTCCCAAACATATGGATGATGTAACTTGTCGCATGGAGTATTCAGTTGCTTAACCTACAAAACTCAAAAGTACACTTTATTCATTTGGTAGACATATAAAAAATACGACCGAATTTATATTTATTTATACAGCCTATACAGAATATAACAGCATAGTTAGATATTGATTACAGGGTATCCCAGATAATCTGTTTCTACCTGCAGTAAATTAAACTTTTGATGACAGGCAGAACATATTTTACAGAATTCCCACATTACATAGGATACTGACGGTTGGCCTACTTGTCGCATCGTAATTGTAAATTTTGTTACAGCACCAATAGCCTACGTTTATTAATGGAACATCTCATGTCTTTATTACCGAAGTTAAATGTTTATATCAGCTCTTTACAATGGGGTTGAATGGCGCTTTCGTTTCTGTTTTCTGTATATTGAAATTTTAATACCGAAAGGTAAATATAACAGAACTAGAAATTAACTTTTAAAAGAGTTTGAATTAAAAATAGAACTTCTAACACAAAAGACGCGAATTAAAAGTACTACATTCTCAACACTAGTAAAAAAACTCCATTAGTTTCAATCACATTGAAAATACCGTTTTAGTTAACAATATTTGTATATGATTATTGAATAGACTCATTTTGATAAAAATTGAAAATATTAAAATTTATTACAACTTTTTAAATTTCTCACAGTGGTCTCAAAAAATCAGAATACTTGGTGATTGAAAAGGTTGTCGACTACATAACTTATGTTGGCAGCTGTGCAGCAGAAATTCAATAACCTCGGTCTGAGCATTTGTATATAGGTGGCAGGGCATCTCGATGCTCCTATATGGCTACCCGGTGTATAATTCGTTTGAACATAATCTAATATTTATTATTATTTCACAAATATTATGGTCTGTCTACACACAGAAAATGATTTTATTTTATCGTAAATAACTATTGAACTACTGAATGAACTGCGGGGATGAGCTTTTCTCCTTACGTGAAACAATAACGGAAGTGAAATTCACCGCATAAGATGCTCTAACGTTTGGCGCCTCACTACTAAGCAATGTACCAGCGAGTGGAGTGAAGGAAATTAAATAATGAATCCCCGCCTTTTCTTGGTTAAAAACAGTGCAAATTTCTACCTATCAGTCGGTAGTATGTTTGAAGATCACGGGCGAGTTAAATTAGCACTTGTGTATGCAGTGAAGGCAGGAATTATTTTTCCCGGGAAACACCTTTGTAGCACTGTTGCCTAAAAATTAATCTACGAGGGCCATTCAATAATTAAAGAGACAAACTGACCTGGAGAAAAAACAGTTTATTTTTACAAAACAAGACTTTTCCTACTTTTCAACATAATCACCATCAACATTTATGCACTTGTCCCAACGGGTTACTAGCTTTTTTATACCGGCTGCAAAGAACTCTTTGTCTTGGTGTCGGAGTCAATTTCCCACAAATTTCTTGTCATCCTCGTTATCCTGGAACTTCTTCCCACTTAATGCCTCCTCCAGTGGACCAAACAAATATAAATCAGAGGGTGCTAAATCACAACTTCAACAGGCCGGCCAGAACAGTGTTCGTCAGTCACTAATTCTCGACCACTTTTGAACTGTTCTACCCACTTGTAAAAATTTCCACGGTTCATACAACTTTCATCATACACTTTAGTCATTCTATAGTATATATTATTAGCTGGTTTTTCGCCTTCAGCAATAAAAAAAGAATCGTAGAACGTTGTTCAACCAATGTGGAATTTTCAAGAAGACATCGTTAAACTTAATTTTGAGGTTATAAACAGAGCAATATTGATCCATCAGCTGATTAGAACTCATCCCAGTGATGCCAACTTAAAATCCTAAATGTATCAAACTTGTACTACCAACCGTCTTTTCCCCAGACCAAATTTGTCTCTTTAATTATTGAATGACCCTCGTATATTAATTTAGATTCATTCGGCAAAACAATAGCTACATCGGAAGCAAACAACTCCGAAATCAAACAATAAACCAGCGATATCAAGGTTGGCCTACTCTTATAAAAGTTATAAATCTTGATAGCTCACATGTACGTTAGAGATAGACTGAACATTGGGAGAATGCTATAACACTCTTGTGAGAAGTGTGATATACCGAGTGTAAATGTTCAAACTTCAATATCTTGCAAACTTTTAACGATAGCGAACTCGTTCCGATACACAGGCATTGGTATTTTATGCGCTAACGGAAATCTTTTTCTTCTTGTTATTCTTCCTGTTCTTCTTCTATATAATAAAAGGAAATGTTTTTCTGTCTGCGCACGATGCCTAGCCAAATGTACTGCACACTGAGATATGACATTCTGAACATAGATGGAGTGAAGCGTAGCCAAAAGCACCTCGAAGCCGGATTTTCAAAATTTATCTTTCGTTCGCGAGATATGAGTGAAACACTGACAGAAAACGTGATTTTTAGTACTGGATTTCGCTAATACGTTAACAATCCTGAAATTAATTGCAGATGGCACTGATCTGATTGCCTTAGCAAACTGAGAAAGAAGACATTCGGCGAAACAGATCAGTCATTATCAAAAAGTTGAGGGCAATCCAAATACCTGGGCAATCTTCTTCTTCCTTAATGAAATGACCTCAGCAAGAATAATACCATGTAGCCAGTGAAAATATGTATGTGTGTGTATGTGCCTATATATATTATATATATATAATGGATATATATATAATATATATATAATGGATTTTCTCCTAAAATATTCTTTTGTAATGTTCAGATGAATCGATATTATGTGGATTCATGAATACCTGTCTACATATAACTACGTATTATGTGGGGGGGGGGGGTAGGGAAAACTAAGACGTGCAAACGTACATGAGATGTATTATCAGTCTGAATATTATTGGAAATAAGTAACAGTGGAATTCCTCTTGACACAACTGTTCTAGAGAATATATTGTAAATGGAATTCGTAAAGCACGAAACCATCGCAAATATTGCAGTATATAAAACAAAACTAATTTCTGTGGAATATAGATAAACACTTTTGTAGATCTACACTAATAAAATTTTCGTGGAATTCACTGATTAAAAAAAAAAGTGTTTCTTACGAATGAATAATGTACTTTCCAGGAACTAGATTAAAGTTCCAATAAAAACAAAATAAAACAACTTAATTGTAGCACATGGGTTTATTGATAATTGCTTCATTCTATATTCTATTATGACCATATTGATTAAATATATGTAATATTTTGTACATCTTTTGTTCGACCATAATATAATACGCTTTTTACTTGTGACGTAACGGTATTATAATGATATAAAATTTCCATTATAACACAGCTTTGGTAGCGATTATTATCGAACACGGAACGATCTTGAAACCTTGAGAGCAGCAAATGAAATTGCGAAATAAATAATCTGTTTTTAAAACAAAATCAATTCTGTTCATCTTGATTTTAAATTTATTCTAAACTGAGTTCATTTCGTATGATTAAAATCCGTTCGTTTCAAGAAAACGGGAAAGAACAAGCTTAGACTTGATCATAAGCCACCAGCTGCCATCTATATCACAAGGCAAGAACTACGAGAACTTGCTAACAGCTGATTGCCGCGGTCAGCCGATTACTTTTTTATGAATAAAAACATCTCAAAACTTAATCATTAAACTGAGATCAAACAAAAACAGTCGTATGCACCTTGTCTAATTAAGATATTCGTATGAAATTTATGAAACTCTCTGTGCTCTTTTCATAAACAAACTCGTTTATTAATAAATGCCATTGCTCATTCATGAGGTACTATTTTTAAATTGCTGTAATCTTTAAAATATATATACCTCTTAATTCGTTTGTTGAGTGGACTAGAAATAAACAGTGAGATAAACAATAACTAAAAGTGAAGTCCTTCACGTGCACATGATTAGGATCAATTACATGTTTCACAATTAAAGTTTTACAAAGTAATGGCTGTTCCACTCATTCTCTATGGCTCAGAAAGAACAGAAAAAAAGATTAGAAGCAGTAGAGATGAAATTCCTACGAAGAGTAGCTGGATATACGCTCCTGGACAAAAAAAAGAACGAAGACATTAGGAAGGAGTTAGGAATATTCAACCTTAATAATTTAATAAAAGAACGCATGTGCAAAAGATGAATAGCGATCCTATACCACAAAGAATACTATACTACACATCTTCAGGGAGAAGAAACATAGGCCGACCACGGAAGCGATGGAAAGAACAATGCTAACCTTCCATGATCCGGAACAAGCCCAATAGGCTTAATCCATGCAGTTAATGAGGATAATGATTACATGTTTCACAATTTAGTCCTACACTTCTTTATTAATATTTTTACTGAATGTTGTAACAGAGAACAACAACAATTAGATAGCAGCAAGCGACGCTCCGTCCTTAAACGTGATGAACTTCTCATGCATGCGTAGGCTATACTTGATATTAATTGGTGACACTCGTAAGATGTATCTCCTATTTCAACATATTTGTATCGCTGTCGCCCAGAGTTAGCTTAAATTTCGAAACTGATCGCGTGTGAGAGCATGCTATTGTATAATGACACATTTCTTACTCGTGTCAGAGGTTAAGAGGCTATGTAGAGAATAACAATCATAATGTATCAGTGTGCTCTTTATTGAGTTCATTAACACCAAAAATCGTTAAAATGATCGCAGAAACGCTTGTTTTTACCACAAATCTCCAAGAAGAAAGAGTATTTTAAGCTACAACTTTGCGTATGTCAAAGGTCAACAAATTGTAGATTACAGCTAATATTCTTTACAGGCTAAACAGTTCAAAGTGGATCACATTTTTATGAAGTTGCTTAAAGAAGCAAGTAATGAAGATAAAAATTCATTGACAGTGAGCACCGAGGGTCTCAAAATAGATTACGCTATAACTATAGCTAATTTTTTTTAGATATATTATCTCATTTTGTTTTTAATGAACTTACGGTTTATCCTTTTTAAAAGACAAACAAAATCCGACCAGGAAATAGAATACAAAACCAATGCAAGTAGTAGGATTTATATTTACATTTCACTCTTTCTCTCAGTATTATGTTTATGTGAAGGTTCTTAAAATACTAAAGGTTGCGTCACTAGCCGCTCTGAATGTCCATTGGCTGCGGGGTGTAACGTGACTGAAATGAGAGCGAGCCCGGCTCCTGTAAGGGTTGAATGGAAAACCTTTGGACATATTGTGCCGCTTATTTCCGGCATGGTACTTTTTGCATTATTTATTTACTATTTTAATCTTTCATTATTTAATATTACCTGTTTATATTTAACTTCTTTCTTGTATCTTGTTTTGTTTATCTTTTACGTACATATTCACTAGCCGTCTGCAAGCTTTCCTTTCTTTTGTTTTGTTCCGTTTTATTAGTTGCCCTTCTGGTTTTGGTTACTTGTGTTCTCTTGCTCGACAGCGCCTCCTTTTGTGTATGGTTCATACTAAGTTTGGGGGGGTTGTCTTGCAAGGGCGTCCCGTCCCCGATCGGGGGACAGGGAGTTGATTTCCATCCGTCCAGCCAGCAAGTTGGTTCCGATCTCCGTCTCCGCAGCCCGCCTCCAGACCATCGAGGAGCAGCCATGCTTGGGCTAGAGGTTGCGTGGACAGATTTGCGGTCTGGTACTTTCACCATGTAAATTCATTCTCGATTTATCTACTTTCTTTAGCAGGTATGTTTCTTTAGTTTTATATTTTGCTGGTGGGTTTGTTTAATTCATTTATATTCTGATTTGTTTTACCCACCAGATCTTTTGTTCCGGTTTCGTATTCTCATGAGGCCTATATGGGTTTTGTTTTGTTTTTGAGGAATGCTTGCCAGACCTTTCTTTTATAGATATATATCTAGCCTTCAGTTTATTATGGTGTTCACCTATTCATATTTTTCTGCTTTTCATATATTTTTCCTGCTTCTCAGGATGTATTCTGATTTTGTTATTAATATTACTCTATGTCTGTAAAACTATGCCATTTCTACTATTCTGCATTAATATTGTAATAAAGAGGCATTTATTGAATCCGATACTATTATTGCTGTTTCATCCTTTCTCTCCTTCTTATGCTTTTTTTTATTCTATCCTGAACGTATTGTAACGGCCTCGGGTGTTCAGCCCTTGAAGCACGTTACAATATGGACATATACATTTCAATCCAGGAACCAACTATCACATATTCTAACATGCCTTATCACAAGCAAAGCAACTATTCTATAAGACTATTTGCGAGAAATTGTAAAGGTCGATGTGGTGTGATTTTAAAATATTACTTATTGAGGCTGTTTTAATGAGAAATTAAATAGATTGTCAGCGACCGAAACGCATATCCATTGGGCCAATGAGTAGGTAATGTTACAGATTACACGGACGGATTAACCGCGCCTTCGGACGCTTAAAAATTAGAGTACAAGCCGAATCTCGGTCGCCGAATTTCAGCGACCGAAACGCGTGATGCATGTTACACGGGCAGAATGGTGACCGAGAAAACGCAAGCTGGAATTCTTTCGAGGGCAAAATGTACGGGGCTGGAAGTTTATAAATGGCAACACATCTATAAAATCCTCCGCGACATTCTGCCCGTATAAATGGCCCATGTTACACGGAGACCGAAAAAACACGGCCGATTGTCAGCGAACGATACGCGTATCCATTGGGTCAATGGGTAGGTAATGTTATAAATTACACGGACGGAATAACCGCGCCTTCAGACGCGGAAAAACTAGTGTAGGCGGTTTTTATGCCTAGCGACCGGTAAAATTGCGGAAAGAACGCGCAGAAAAAACGCCTGTGAAGTTATACGAGCAGAATGTCGACCGAATGCACGCGCGCGGATGAGCAACAGGGCTTTATTATTATGGACACTGGTGTGGACAAGGCTCTGAACTCAGCTACAAGAGTCGGTCCGCTTTTTTTTCCCCCTACCTGTACACGACCATTGTCAGTAGTCTTACCAGAAATACGAGTATAATTAAACATTTTAATTCATCACTAACTATAACTACATTATATCCTACTTCTAGTAACTAATACTTGAACTTAAGTAACTGGAGACCTCTCATAAATTGTTCCTTAATTAGAAGAATAATTGAACGAATTCTAGACTTGTATCTTCGGCAGTATATCATTCTTAATGAGAACCAATTTGGATTTACGTGTACCACAGGCAGGCATATTTACACGACAAATTTAGATTCAAGTTTGACAGATAGTAAATCCGAGAAAAAAGGATGTTACGTTGGCCTTTCTAGCCATCACAAAAGCTTTTAACATCGTTGGATATACACATTTAAGGAAATGTCTACAATCTAATGCCTTGCAAATTACCCATCTCAATGAAAAATTGCAGAATGATAATACCACACAAATTGAAAGCAATCATCAGAAATCAAAGCCAGTTGCATTAAAAAGTGAGTTTTACGAGGTTTACGGTAGCTGTACAATATTGCTACTGATCATATTCTTCAAGAGCAGTCTATCAGCGACAATCAAGAGGAATATGGGTTCCCACTGGCACCAGTTCTTCCCAACATTTCCGTCGTGGCTTTTACTGATGATATGGTGATATGTGGCAAAGATGTAGAGTCAGCTAAAGGGCTTACCGAATTGGCAATTGAAGTTTCAATCAGATTGAATTTAAGTATCGGATATTATTCTCCAGTTTCAAAATATACTCTTCTATCAGATGCGTTGGGATGTTACACATTAATATATATATATGTTCACGTAGAACCTTGAATAAGAAAGGGTTACATGTCCTGCAACGTGCCGATTTTATCTAAAAAGATATATATCGTACATACATAAATAGACTTAACCAAAAATAATTCAAAGGTGTCTGAAGTATTAAAAATCCTGTAAGCCACTAACATAGACGACCACATACTGTACAAAAAATAAAACCCAAGGAGGAGGATGAAAAGAATTGATTAACGAAAGGAAATGAAAATGTCAGTAATATTGTAGTAACATTCTCCCAACTCTGGCTTATTGTGTCACAAATGGGGACTTATCGTTAGTCTTTTCGGCAATTTTACGAGATACTGCCCCTGTACGTGAAGTGTAGGCCTACTCTTGGACAATTTGAAATTTGTCCATAGATGGAAATCTGTGAAAAAATTAAAAACACCACTTTAGACCGGAAAGTAGAGACTGTTGGATATCCAGCCAATGTCAGCTGAAGATGATACAAACATCCTCTGTTTCAGCGAGTTTCTACTGTACTTTATTATAAAGCAGCATGATATTATGTGCTACCAGTTTCCAAACTAGTTTTGAATGTTTCCCTTACGGAAATGTCCACCCCTGTTATCCATCAAACAAATGCGCTGTTGATTAAAGTGTAACAACTCTGGTCATCGTATTGATATAATTACTGTTTATTCATCTCCTCATTACTATTATTGGCTTTTCGTCACTCTCATTTGATCATCAGCAGGGCCTAATACTGTACGTGCGAAATACTAACTTACATTAAATTACCGACTATTGGCTTTTCACTTACGTTACACCCATCCCCCCCCTCTCTCTCTCTCTCTCTCTCTCTCTCTCTCCCTCTCCCTCTCTCCCCCATCCTATGCCCCCATGTTGGGGCGAAGGGCCTCCAAATGGAGGTTTCTCTTTACCGAATTTGTTACGCTTATTTTCCTAGAGAGGGCAAAGGGACAGGTGGTAAGCCCATCGCCCCTTAACCCCTCTCCGGAAACTAAGATATTAATTGGACGTGAAAAGGCCAAGAAATTTTGTCCAGAGGCTCTAATTTAGGCTTGGAGTTCTTTTACGTGCCGTAAATCTACGACACGGCCCCCCCCCAGCTTAAAGTCCCTCCCGGAGGATTTTTACGTCCTGAAAAACCCATCGACTGCGGCCGCGACCTACGGATCTAGAGGCGGGCACGCTACCTCTAGACCACCGCAGCCGACACACCCATCCCATGTACCCATAAAATAGTCTGTATATTGGAACTAATAGTTTCTAGCTATAATTGTTAAAAATCATGTTGACCTCGATCAATAAAATAATTATATAATATCTTAATCTCAACATTTAAAATTTATTTTGCCTAGGCCTTTCGGTTTCATAAAACCATCATCAGGGCATCTTATTTTGTAGAAATATAACTTAATACATCTAAAATAGTGAAGCTGTTTTAGTTGTTTTTGTTCATTAAAGTCACTAAAACCTAAAAGTTCTTTAAACATCAGTAAAATGCACTTAATTCTTTGTATGAAGTGAGCTGCTAGCTTTCGAGTGTTGACGTTGTCCCTTGACCTCTTCATTAACACAACGCAGAAAAAGAAAGAAGTGTATTTTACTGATTTAAAAGCCATTCTCAAATATATCGTGAAAACCGAACATTATCTTCATGTAAAGTGGCATTAAATGTAAGAGAAAGTTATCGTTAATCTTCTTGTCACATCCCCAGAAGATATCGTACTTAACCGAAATACAAGATTCTGTTTTCATACGATTTTTCGTTTTGAACTTAGGCTGTTCACAGACACAGACATGTTTCTGAGAATAACATTTCTGGATTCAATGGACTTCAAAACGTGTACGGTATTTATGTTAGAAACTCAACTTCAAATTTCAGGTTCGAATACAATACTTCCTCTGCCTGTAATACCCAAGGTACGGGTAGAGGAAGTAAAATATTGCTTGCTCTATCATAAATTTTCACACGTGTTCCCTATGCCTCTTAGAGTTATAGTAACAGTAATAAAAATGAAATAATAATAATTATTATAATTATCTGTCTTGGCTCATGTTACTGATCCACATCTTTCTACTTTTTGTATACTTTGTACTAGCCTACCCTGTGAGTATTAAATTGAGACCATATAAGCTAGCGGGACTCAAGGATTTCCTCGTGGAATCCATAAATCTTGGCGGTACTTTAAGCTATATCTTTCTCAGTGGAGGCCTAAAGATCTCATGTTCTGTACGTACTAGGAAGGAGTCTAGAGTGCAGCAACGTTAGGCATTAATTGTAGTATTGATAATACCATCTTTAATCTTGATAAAATAAGTTTAAAAAAAGCTTCTAGTATACGTATGCCTAGGCTATCAATTCAGCTGTGTTTATACTCCTTTTAGCTTCGAGGCTGTATCAGGAGTTCGGGATCTATGTCTGTATAGTAGGGTAGGCCATGGAACTATTGCTTGTCAATTAGCCTATTTCTATTGGTGTATTTTAATAGAGTAAATTTCTTTCTTTCTTTTTTATCTTAGGTTTACCGCTCCCTTTTAGGAACTAAGCGACTCAAGCCGCCCGGGCCTTACAGGGCCGCGACCTGTCGGGAGAGGGATTATCTTTGGATCACATACATACTTTTTTGACCAGAAAAGGACATGGTCGGCCTCCCCGGATGAGTGATCTGTCCAATGCCCGGGCCACCTCCGAGACAACACGAACACATAGGACGAGACACACCATTCACACATACACTCATTCCGAACAAGGCGAGGATGGGATGAAGATGATAATGGCGGCCAGTTGATATCCGGGGACCACAAGGGCCTAAAGTTACCTGACATTTGTCACACAGCTGAGGAAAAAACCCGGAAATACCCTCACCCAGGTAACTTGTCCGGACCAGAAATCGAACCCGGGCTCACTGCGTGAAAGAGTAAATTTCAACTGATATTAATTTAAATGGATACGATACAGGACGAAATGGTCGGGATGATTCATGGTATGTAAATAATCAATTCGGCATTTGCCTTTACGACTGGGGAAGTCATGGAAAAACCCGTCAAATTGACCGGCCACGGGATTTGAATCTGGAACCTCTCGAATGCGAGTCCAAGCCAAGACGTTACCATCTCGGCCACCTCGCTCGGTACCTATCAATTATTAATAACTTCTGTTGGGGCTTATACTGTAAATTCATTCAATCGGTTTTACAACATAACTCTGGAAATATTAGCATTAGTAATGACTTATGCTTCATTAAACGACACTATATAAGCAATTTCCTATGCTTATAGTATGGTTTAGAAATAAATAGGCCTCCGGCGGTGAGAGTGAAACTCATATCCCGGACGGAGGATACGGTTTGAGGACAAAGCAACTTAGTATTTCCGTCTTGACAAGGATGTCATCATAACAGCGGGATTACCTCAATCCTGTGACATCGATAGGTCATTGAACGTAATTGTGTTCGAGGTTCTTATTGTTTCAGTTTCAGATAAGCCTCCCTGATTTTAGCTAACAATAATATTTTTAAGTCACTGGGGGTTTTCGTTCTGGGGGTTAGTTAGTTAGTTAGTTAGTTAGTTAATTTTCTTACACAGTACAGTGTTTTTCATTAACCTACACTTATAAATTTACATATACTTATAAACTACATTTCTTAAAGTTTAACACACACATTTACAAATTAATAATTTACATACAAATATTCAATACATGCACAATATTTAAACATGCTACATTTTTCTACATTATACATTTTAATATTATTTCTAGCTCTATTTTTACAGTATATGGAAGATGAATTATACAAATTGAATGATAAATTTAAGAATACAGTATATACACACTTACAAAGAATAGAGATCACTTATATTATAAAAACAGTTTGATAAAAGAAAGGATTTGAGCATTTTCTTAAATGAAATTTCTGTTTTTTGTGATGTTATATGAGAGGGGAGTGAATTAAATACCTTAGAGCATAGTAAGTAGTATGGAGAAGATTCGAATAGATGGGTAGAGAGTTTCGTCAGTGCTATGCTGTTTTTATGTCGGGTGTTGTAAGAGTGGTAGTCAGAATTAACTTTGAAAAGGAGTCTATGAGAATAAGCAAAAATAATGATACATGGTAGTGGGAGGATCTTGTGGGTTTTAAATAAAGGTTTGCAGGAATCGAGAGGCTTGGCATTATAAATGGCACGTGTTATGCGTTTTTGCAGGACAAAGATTCTATTTATTAACATAGGATAGACAGTTCGTATGGGGTTGTACATGAACATTAATATCTTCCAAGATATTTGATCAATTCCAGTGAAATGTTAATAGTTAACAGCTGTATAGTTTGGTAATGGAATTAATTGATTATATTTTCTAGCTGCTATTCTGAGCTTAAATGAGAATCTCGCATACCAATACAGAAAGTTTTCTTTTTCTCAGTTCATATATCAGTAATTGGTATGTAACGTCGACGGTTTGAAGTCATGGCTATATCAAATGAACTGAACTAGAAACATTTGGAACATAGCATAGTATTTATTTGGCAGGAAAAAACTTTCGAATTTTTCAAAATGCTTTTCATTTTTTAATGAGAATACCAATAGTGATAGATGCAAAATTTTAAGTTCTTGTTACCTATATTATTCAAAAGTATTCACAAAAACTGTCACAAAAACATTCATGTAAATTTATTGAATAGTTTTTTTTAGAAAAAAATTATACATAAAAATGAAATCTTGAGAAAACGCTATTTACCTGCAATATGTATTTTCTGCTGAATTGCTTTTATTTAATTTCCACTCCCACTTTAAATGTCCAAAGTTCCGGTAATAATTAATCGAAATATTCACATGAAACAAGTGTTACTGTGAAAGTTACTTATTTTCTTGTTGTAAATGCCTTAAAAAACAAAGACGATTTTTAAATCCAACCTTATGTTAACCATCCCTTAATGAGCAGGACTGACTTCTATAAAATTAGTTTCCAGTATAAAAGGATTTTGAAATTGGACACATTTTATATTTTCGTATGCTTTCAGTAAATAATAACAACAATAATAACATAATAACAAGCCGGCGCGGTGGCTCATGCTGTAGCGCGTCCTGTGGCATGCTAGCGGTCCTGAGTTCAAATCTCGGGGCCAGCGGGTGTGTCATTCGTGGTGGACGAAGCCGTGCCTTGGGGTTTTTTCTCGGGGTTCTCCCGTGTCCCCCTTTCATTCCACCAACACTCTCCACTTCATCTCACCTTTTCCCCTTTTCATCCTCATCCCGTTTCCACTTCTGGTATCGGGTCTGCTTTGGCAGTCAATGCACTTTGGGGGCCTCTCCCGTTCTCCCCGCTGCTTGTGGTCCAGAGACTGTTGGTGGTGTGTGTCGCGAACCTGTCGGGGCTCCCAGTTGGAGGTACCGCAGGGAGTGGCGCACACGTGGCATGGTACTGGGCTTGTTGGATGTAGGGGGGTTCCGTGGGGGCTCACGGGGGGCTCTGCGGATCCGGGGCGGCCTGTGGGCGCGCAACTCATCCCATCCCGGAGGTAGGCACAATAAGTCGGTAGCGGCTGCGGTGCTTAGGGGCGTTCCCACCCCGCCTCCCCGCCTTAAAAGGGCACAAAATAGAAATAGAACATAACAACAATATTTTCGTATGCTTTCAGTAAATAATAACAATATTAACAATACTATTATTTTAGTAAAAATAATAATGTAATTATAATAACTAGGTCCAACAAGCATTTTCCATATTTTCCTGTACCTAATCTCAAGTTTTACTTCGATACACCATGACCGACTTTAACATTGTTTTCACATCTACTTGTAGGCCTTCCTGCAGATGTATTACAGTTGTTGATAAGCATTAATGAAACCACAGAATATTGGGTGGAGTGAACAAAAATTGAGTAGTTACTATTAGTAATAAGTACTAGTAGTAGTAATTACTTTCAGTAGATACTTACAAGTACCAGCTTTTGCTTAATTTTGAGTGAATAACCTTATACTAGTACTTATAAGTTAATACTGGATGAACAGTAGTAGTTACTACCTGCTTAGCTATGCAAACTACATGTAGAGGTCTGTGATTAATTAAAATAGGCCATGATATCTACATAATAAGAGGAAGTGTTTGTCTTTCTTTCTGAGTGCGATACCCAGCCAAATCTAGGGCATGCAGAGATCTTAAATTTTTAACATAGATGGACGGAAGAAAGATCATGAATGTAGGTCTGAATGGGAAACATTGCTCGATTTGGACGAAACTCACTGAGCAGGGGAGAAGTTTGAGCCTGGAACTCGAATCTGAGATCATTTCTTTCCCTACGGTGTACTCTAATCGTAGAATGCACCACAAAGCTGGATGTTTTTAAAATCATTAATCTTTTAATTGTTTACGAATGATTAGCATTTAAGCGGAAGGTTCATAATGCTATGGTTCGTTTTAATCATTTCACTTTCAATCTGTATGCCCACATGGCAGCACATGATTCATTAGTAGTTTTAATGATTTATTTTCTACGTCTGAGAATACAGTTACAATAAAATTTGATAATTAATGCAACTTATTAAAAACGGTGTAAGTTTTAGTAAATGAGGTTTTAATTTTTTTCTATTAAGTGTAGGCCTATTATTAAAAATCTAGCAATTACATGCATTAATAAATATGAGTGAAGTCACAGACACCTGCTAGTTTAAAATAAAGCAAAATAAAATATATAGGCTAACCACAGTACTACATAACCTCAATACTAGGCTACATAAGACTGGCCATGCTGCTTAAATAAAAACAACAAAAGAAAATTGTGAAATCGTTTAGGTAATAATACACAGAAAAACATTTTCAATTGTAATTAAGTGATATGAATTCTGACTCTAATAGCCTGGATCACTTTAAAAAAAAAATTATAACTTCTGCCTGTTTGCTATGTGTTACAATATTTTCATCCATGAAATGTGAAGTACGCCACTTCATATTTTCCTTTCTGAATCTAAATAAATTGTGATAATCATCTTCTTGAGCCTCCATTTGTTCTCTATACACTTTTTGCTTCATAATTCTTGTAAAAACAAGCATTTCAGATAAGGCATTGCCATCTTAAGCAAGGTCTGTACCACACTTGAAAATTTCACAGTATTTACTGGTATTGAGAAGTAAATACTTGTTATTATTCACATATTTTGCAGTAGGTACTACTTGATCTAGTATGTAGCCTACTGATTACTAATAAGCAACAGTATTTACTGAAATATTTTATTCACTAAAAAGCTAGTACTCGTATTTACTTAAAACTTTGCAGTAAAAGTATTTACTGACTTTTATTCACTCCACCCAATATCTATGTTCCACATTGCATGAGAATATTTTAGGAGAAAAATTCCTCTGGCACTGGAACTCGGATCTTTGACATTCTGCTTTCCATGCCGATATACTCTCCCAGTTGAGCTAGCCAGGGTTCGATTCACGCGCCATATGAAATCTCTTTCCTATGATTGATATTGTTGACCTCGCTGAAAGACCAAAGATTTATAAATCTTTGTGAAAGACATTCAGTTGCCCGCAGCTTCGCTCGCGTGGATTCCGTATATCTATAGAAATAATTCTTCCTCAGTGCTCCAAACCTTAGTTTATATCGATAGAAATATCCTTCCTCAGTGCTCCAAACCTTAGATTTTACTAATTTCTAAAATTACCGTTTAATGTTTTAAGTAAGGAAGTGTAAGAATACTATGTTTTTCCACCATAAACTTTGAATCCCTTTCCGAATAGGGTTTGATTTTGGAAAATGGTGAAATATTTGATTCAATATTTGTGTTATAGGATATTTATGCTAAGTTTCAAGATAATTCGACTAAAAATATTTTTATCCTTTTCACCCCCATGGGCAAAAACACCTTAGGGGTTGATTTCCAAAAATTAAGAAATACTGGTTTATTCATGTTTTGAATACTTTTACCAATTTTAAGTCAACAGAACAGTTAAATAAAGTTTCTTCATAAACTTTGAACCCCTAATAACGCATTTCCGTTTATAAACACCATAAGGAATGAATTTTGGGAAATAATGAAATATGACGTGTTTCATATTTATGGTAAATTTAGAGAAAATATGACCAAACAAACTCTTATACGCCTTTTCACTCCCTTTTCATCCGTTAGAGGTTGATTTTCTAAAAAAATTGTTTAAACTATGTTTTGAAGAGGTTACTTTGATAAAGTTTTAAGTCGGTAGAACCGTTAAATAACATTTCTTTACGTAAACTTGGAACTCCCTTGTGACCATATTAAGGGTTGAAATTAAAAAAATCCCTTCTCAGCGAATCTTTACGTTATAAAATACAACTACTGACCGAACATGATATTAATATCTTCAGGGGTTTCAGCTCAGCGAAGATAAATCAGTCAGTCAGTCAGTCTGGACATGTTATTTTATTACCGATATAGATGATAGATTTAAGGCACTCTAATCTAGTGATTTCGTAACCGGGTTTGCATTGTTATTGCAAAGTAATATTTAAGATGTTCTGTGGTTTCATTAATATTTATCTACATTTGAAAATGTTTCTGTACAATAACCCAGTTATAAAATGATTAAAGTAGTGTGCATCACAATACTGGTCTATATAGACCTAAATGACTTTAACGTCTTTAATATTGGAGATCAACGATTATCAGAGGTGCATTCCTCCTAACATGTTCTCTACTAGGAAATTGCCCGTGGCTTTGCCACGGTTAAAATGATAAATACGAAACTTACAGGTCTACAATCCTGAATGCACTGACAATACATTTACAAAAGTCAGCGCTGGCTTCATCAATTTTTATTTAAAATATATCATCGTATACTACATTTTTTGTGAAAACTGCATCAGAATAGTCGAGTAACTTCCCCTGTTCTGATGTGTTTTCCACCTTAACTCTTACATCCTCTGAACGCCTCACTCTCGAAAATTCTACATATAGTTGTCCGTGCATAAACACTGGTTCAGGCAAATAAATCCCGACCTTATCTAAAGTCTGTCCTTGGGACTTATTAATTGGCATTGCTAAGGCTACCCTTACAGGAAACTGCCTTCTTGTAAGTATAAATGGCAGGCCAGTATCTGCAGCTCTTTTCTGTTCCTCTTTTTCATTCTGTTTTATAATCGATTCCCCAATATTTAATCTTGGCTTCTTGGAAGGAACGCAGGCATTATGGTCAACCATGTTTTAATGCTTCCTTATCTGGATATCTTACGCTTTTGCCTTCAAAATACGTTCCTATCAGTATGTAGATTACAGAAATTATTTATATCGTAAGTTTTATGCAGTCCCAAAGCCACCTAAACACTGATAATACGTATTGTTTCTCAACTGTTTGTTGACAGATGAATATGATGAGAATTTTATTTGATCAATTCTGTGCAATTTTAAGAAATTATGTAATGTTTCAAGGGAAGGAATGGTTTGTTTTTTTATTTTTATTATCAGCGATATTTCAAGCGTTGAACCATCAATATTTTACAGTATGTGCCCGCGGTTTCGCCCGCCATTATTAATTGACTCCAGGATTTTTAAGAAATTTATACTGACAGCGTATTAAAAATGTTTGTGGTTCAGAGCTATGAAAATTGTAAGTAAAAATAAAATTAGAATATTTGTTCATTGTGTTCATTTCACTTAGGCCTTATAAAATAAAGAAATGGTTTTCCTAATTTTGTTCTCGTCGTGAAAGTTTACACTGCGAGAGACGAACATCTCCGAGTATACCCGATGTCTCACGAAGCGAGCGAGCGAGCAAGCACGCTATTTAGGGCCGTTGAATTGTAAAAGAGTAGAGTTTCTTTGTGGATTTATTGCACGGTACGCTTTATTTCCAGACGAGTTACGTGACTAGCCAATCTCAGGAATTAATTTCGCTTAACTACGATTTTTTTTTCAATATTTTGCCTAGTTATACGGTTAATTGTATACACTATAGAGATACGTATTTCTTGTAATGTACTACCTAGGTTCATTACTCTCTTCTTAACGCTCGTAGAAGACAACTTCTTAGTTCGTTAAAAAACATTAAGTGTAAAACAATATAAAATATGTCATAAGTAGAATGAAACCTAAAGTTACCGGTATTAAATATTAATATTGCACTATAGGAGTTGGTACTTTATTGCTTTAAAAGTATCTATGTTAAATTAATCTTCGTTAATCAGAACGTAGCCTATGAGATGGAAATGCTAAAATATTTAAATACGCATAGATTGAATCACAAACTATTTTATTGTAGATATGCGTAATTAGTTATTTTTATGTCTGAAAATATAAGTCTAATCATGCTGATAGTTGGAATGCTACATATTTGTTTTAACTTCATTTTTGAATTAAGTCATCTTATTTAGATAGCATATGCATACATTTAAAAAAAGTGAGTCTCCTTAATTTCCTATCTACATAATATATTGTTCGTTACAAAAATAATGGAAACCTAACATTTATAAATAAAAAATATAATTAATTAGAAATAAAATAATTTAATTGCATACGCTTTATGCATCAAAGAAAAATGCACAGATTACTCTTTGTTTGTCTAATTAGTATGAATTATTTCTCATTGTCCATAAAATCATCACAAGGTTTTAAATAGGCCTACTCATGAATGAATACGACATGAGAATTTATAAGAATTTTATTTTATTATAAGAATTTATTTTTCGAAATATGTCATCTGATTGTTTATCTGTTTGTCTGACAGATCTGTTGTCGTTAAACAATAACGACAACGAATTATTCGTTGTCTTGATTACTACAATATTGCACATTATGAACTCTTGGTTATTCTTGCACTCTTCTTGAGGTTCTCTTTTTATTTTTGTGATATGATTTTGATTCAAATGTAGATTTATTTTCACTCTGTTGATATAAAGATCTCTCACGAAATCTGTTCATTGAGCCCTTTCCTTCAATGCTCCCACGGGTGTGGTGGGCTGCAGGTCTCCTTAATGAGAACAAAAATCTCCACTAATGTTATATTTATGTAACAAGTATACAGGTGCCGACAGTTCCTTAGAGCAATGTGCAACATCTTGTATATAAATTCCGAACTTTAAAAATATTGCAGAAATTTAAGTAATTTTCACCATAATGTACGGTACTAAAGAAGTAGCTCCATGTTTTAAATTATTTAGAAAGTGCAATATTTTTATGGTGGTAAGGCATACATTCTTCCTTAAAAATGCGAAGCTTAACAATTACCGTCATTGGCCTTTTCTAGTTAAGGGACGAGAGAAGTGTTGATTTAGCCACTTTGGTCTAAAAATTGAATTTTTTTTATTTTGGTTTTAAAAATCAAGCATACTTTAAAAGTAACTATACAAATTTTTATGCCGATTGGATGCATGGAACAGGTGCTGATCCTACAAATTTAAAATCTCAGTGCACTTCAAACTACCAATGGATGCAAACTTTAATCGCCTGTTTTCTCAACTTCAATTTGCATGTAAAATTTATCTTCTACAATAATAGAGAAACAACTGTTAAATTGTTTCATACAGTACTTTACAATGGTTGGAATAAAATGTCTTAACAGATTTTCTGGATAGGCTTTAGTTCTATTAAAAAATATATATATATATTTAGTACAGTCAACCCTCGAATTAGTACCCCTCTTTATAGTGCCACCCTCGCACAGTGCCAATAAATGCAAGTGAACGGATCTACTCCCATATAAAATACATAAGAAACCTCGTTACAGTGCCAACTCGTTTAGTGCTAGTGACTATAAGACAAGATTTTTACAAAATATAGCTTGCAGTGATTTTTTTTAGTTGCAGAATTCTTTTAAAATCAGCGCGAATGTTAGAAAGATTATTTAAGAAACGTACTGTACTGAACTTCCAAGAAGTGAGTGTTCCCACGCCACTAGCTATAAATGTAGTGCGGTGTAGAGCAGATACAAAGAACCCTTCAAACAATGAGTCATTCCAAACTCTCGCTTCTTTTAGTTCAGTGTCCATTCAGCTCTTAAACACTACACTTCAGTCACTCGTAACATTGTTAGAATGAAGAGAGCTGTTGTTACACTTCAAGAGAAAAGAGAAATTTGCGAATAAACTGAAAGATTTCCAAAGTCTAGCCAGCAGACTATTGCATCACATTTTTCATTATTGTGGAGGAAAACCGTTAGCCGAAGATGCATAAGCAATATTGTATTATTCCATTTTTATTTTAAGAATTATAATTAGTTTTAGTGCCACCCTCGCTTAGTGCCACTAAATGTTTAGAGAACGAATGGTGGCACTATATCGAGGGCTGACTGTATAATCACAGGTAATTTTTTAAACCATCCATTTTTCTGGATAAATATTTTTTAAAATAAATAAGTATGAACAATATCAAAATATCCATCCGTAAATTTGTAAAGCAATAATCAAAGGATCTCACACGAAAAACTCAGGTTCATATTTTGTATATCAGTCGGAGGATATAGATTTCACTTTTAATTTAAAAAAATAGATTTAATTAAATAATATAATAAATCGAGATACTAAAGTGAAATTTTAAACTTCAATTTCGGTCCTACATTTTAATTAAATGTGCAAAATTTCGAGTTTCTAGGACACGTAGTTTAGAAAACCACTCTCAACATTTCGGTCGTAGCCTACCTATCTTCCATCTTTCTTTTTCTCTTATTTTTTCGCTCTTTGCAGGTAGTCTGTTTCCGCAGCAACAAATGAATGATATCTAGAACAAAGGCATGGGGTATGAGGTTTTGATGCGTGAGGATTTCACGCGACTTTGTTTTCTGGGGGGGGGGGAAAGGGAGGAGGACACGTGGCTGTAAAATGTCAAGTGTAATGAGGCCAAAGTCTCACGTTGGGCTGGGAAATTCGGATAATGCTCTTGATGTTTTCAATGTCTCCAGCCAATAATTGAAGAGTTGTAGGTCATCCATCAAGCCACGTGGCTGGAAGTGCAATTGACAGACGAGCCTGTCTTGCAGGGAAGCACGAGTTTGTCGAACTCAGTGGCGATAGTCAGGGGTCATCTTCACAATGTTATTTTTCTACAAGCAAGGCGGTAAACTCTGGTCTATTATGATGACGTTGAGTGAATATTTGTTAAACAAAACAGTGTTTCCAAATGAATAATTACAGGAAGAAACATGTTGCCCATCTCTTTAGATTTACAGGCATGTAAAAACTCTTGCGGGACAAATTTTGGCACACCGACGACGGCCACAGGTCCAAGTTCCAGTATACCCCGTCGTTAAATAACCATTTACCGACCAACTATATCTCGTATAGAAACATTCCGCAGAAAAAATCCTTCAGGCTTTCCATAGCAGGATCACTTTTCATTATAATGCCACTTTTCAATCTTGGATTTTTATTTAAGCTATTTTACTTTGTCCAAGAAGGAACCTAAGAAAATTGTAATTTATTTGTTTCCTTTTAACTGGGAAATATTTTAATTCATGGACATGCTCAATACGTCATGCTAACACATAGACTCTACCAGGTGTCTGGATGAATTAACTCATTCTAATTTCAGAACTCCTACCCACTTTAAGAAAACAATTGAAAATTGTTTGTGAATATTTATTGTAGTAAAAGTAGCAGAAAGCAGCAATTTAAATGATAACATTCTAGAAGAAAATTCCACTTACATCTAAATTCTAACCCTTGGCTTTCCGTGCCGATACTCTACAACCTGAGTTGGCCAGAGTTAGACTCACGGCGCCAGATGTGATCTATTTTCCATGATCATTCTTCATTGTCAACCTCACTTCAGCTAAAAGGTGATTCACGTCATAACGTGACGCACTCTAATTTAATTGTTTTTTGCCGGGTTTCGACTGATATAATTTGTAGATACTGTATGTATTCGTATAACTGTTACGTATCATGTCTCAGAGTACATATCTATAGCAATTTAAGTATTAAATTTATAGTGACAATATGTTAAATTTTACTTATTTACTTAATAGTGTTCCAAATAGAAATTTTTCCAAATTTGGTTTTTGTCTATACTTCAAAATTAACTACCGTCAGCTCCCTAAAATTATATACTAAAGTAGAATTTTTTATTTTTGTAATTGTATACCTAAAATAAACAGTACACATCATCATGACATTACTTTATCATAACAGTTTGTTTTTCTTGAATTCCCGGAAATTTAACTTAATGACGAAGTGAGTTTTGGAACTGAGTTTCTCATTATGTAAGCGTAAGAATATTGCTAATTGTTAACACTGTTTCCTGAGACGTTATTGAAACCAAGACATCCATAACGAATTTCTTATTAATGATACAGATAGACTGTTTAATGAAATTTCCGTAAGCAAGAAATTAATTCAGCATAATGTCCAACACCATATCACACGCTTGTAGTAAAGATTCATTACATTTGCTATAAAAAATTATTATTGCAAACACAGGTATTAATTTTATTGACTGAGCTAAAGAGGCCGGAGAGTAATGTCACAAGCTTCTGTTTAGATGGCATAAGAGCCGCTTCCCGCAACGAATTCTACACTAGACCAGCCAACTTCCAATAGGCTAGTAATTAAAATTAGACTCCTATTCAAAACAATGAATGGAAGAGTAAAAGTAAAGCTGCCAAGAATTTATAGTGTAGGCCTACATTACATATTTGATAAATTTAACTATGGACAATTCTCGTAAAATATCAAAAGCAATGCTTATGAAAATAGAAGTAATAAAAGAGACTTTAGAGACTGGAGACTTGTGAGACTTCCTTCACAAAGGATTTAGAAAAAAAAAGCACAGAAATACACAAAGATATTAATATACTAAGTATATTATAAAAGTACTTTTTGTCTTTTAATATAAATACCTTAGGCTCTGGCCAAAGTTTGAAATCGAGCCACTTCGGGAAATTAGGACTCTTAATTTTATTGAAAAGCCTTCGGCCGCCAAACCCCAGTTAATGTCCTAAATAAATAATGACTTTTTTAAGAGTGAATATGTCCAGAGCTCATTCAGGAACTATTTTGTGTATTCCATAAAATAAATTTAAATGTAATGTATTTCTGTTTTTAGCGAATGAAATGAATCAGACACGATTTGGAATTAGCTTTACAGGAAAATATACATTTGGAAGATAGAGTAACATCCCTTATTTTTTAGTACAGTATTTCCCGAACTCTAGAATATCTACAACAGGAAATTTCTCGTTAGAGATATTTTAGCCACCTGTTCATACAACAACAAAAAGTTGTATCTGACTTTTAGCCACAAATAAACCAGAGTTTTCGAATTCCTTGCGAAGGTATTTTAATTACGTGCGGGGTGATCAGAAGGGTTACACGAATTCTTTCCAAGGGCCGCAGGAAAAAGGAACCGAATTCCTTTTCATAAAGATGAATAACATTTTCCTTCCCACTTTGCAAAATTAGTGCTTTATGAAACAAAATTTGGTGTATCTAGCTTAATTTTATAACCGATTTTTTTTTATACAAGAACGCTTCAGTTCTTCTAGCTACATCCCCCCCCCTCGCTATCTAGCTGTAGTGATTGTTCAGTTACTGTCTTGTATCGTGTTGCATAGTTGAATGGCAATCGGCGTCACATCACAAGAACGTTTTCTCTCTAGAACCAGGTTGTACTGAATCTGGGATTAGCGAATATTGATAATGATGATGATGAGTGTTTTGCCAGAAGGCAGGTCCAGACCCGGGTTTAAGCCGTGGGGTAATGACCACGACGCGTCCGACTCGTCCGAGGTGATTCAGGCAATGGTGGTACCGCGGAGATTTGCCATTGCCTCTCGCGGGATGGGAATGAAAGGATACAACACCCAGTCCCGAACTCAGGAAGGAAATTTTCCACCGCTGAAAAATCCCCGACCCGGCCGGGATTCGAACCCAGGCCGCCAGGGTGAAAGGTAGTCACGCTACCAACTCACCCACGGCGGCAGATTAGCAAATAATAAGCGATCCTAACTATGAAGGGACTCATTCTGAAACCATTCCGCTTCGGATGGTGGAGTGAGACGAGGCTTTCATGTTTTGGGAAGAACTATACTTCAAGTAAAAAGTATTTATTTCAGTTTTAAATTACCTCAACTAGATTGACAAGGGATTCGTTTGTTGTCGCGAAAGGAATTCAGTATCTACTTTCGAAACCCTCGGGAAGGAATTCAATTGTGTCTTTATCAACCTGCCATCATACGCAAGGAATTCAACTTTCCCCAACGAAACTACAGTTTGAATATATTTTTGATAAGTTCTATGAAGTATGCTTTCTGTTTACAATAACGATTTTTATTTCATCCTGTGAAGTGTGAATGTTCGGCTTTAACAGAGCTTGAAATGTCAGTCCGAGGTTGAACCCAGACCAGGTCCCCCGCCTCTTCATTATTGATGCCCAACGCATCGCGATTGAAGCCTGTAATATCGTTAAAGTGACCAGCTCCCCCTGTTATAGAAATACAATTTCATTAAAATATATAGCTATAACACAATTAGTCATTGTTGTCAGCAGCGCAACTAGTGGTTATCAATTTGATGCCACGTTGTATAAAAATGCTTCCGTTGTAATATAGTATAGCAGAATGTATTCTGTTGGTTATATTAGATGAAAATTGAAATAAAATGCTATTAACAGTGTCAGGGCTTTTATAAGGGATGTACCAAATGCCCATGTGTCAACAACAAACACAACTTAGTACCCATTTGCAGGCAATTTTATCTTGCTACTTTATTTAGTACTAGCAGGTGCCCGCGGCTTCGTCCACGATAATTAATCGAAAAATTAAAAATATAATATAATAATTATTAAAGCATTATATTTATTAACACTTGCACGCGAATCATTCATAAACTAAACCAATAATTAATTAAACAGCTAAAATTCCGGCTTTAGACTATATTCCACGATTAGAAAGCGCCACCTGGGAAAACGATCTCAGATTCGATTATGCAGTTTCAAACCTAACTGTGAACACTGATAATACCACCGCTGCCTTCTAGACTGTGTTACTCGTGTGTAATTCTCGAGACGGCGGTGGATAATACGTATCGTTTCTCAACGGACAGATGAATATGATGTGGATTTTATTTGGTAAATTCAGTGTAATTTTCAGAAATTATATAATTTTTAAAGGGAAGAAGTGGTTTGTTTGGATTTTTATTGTCCGCGATACTCCCAGGGTTAAACTATCAATATATTATAGTTGGTGCCCTCGGCTTCGCCCGCCATTATTAAGTGACTTCAGGGTTTTTAAGAAATTTACACTGGCAGTTTATTAAAATGTTTGTAATTCATAGCTATGAAAATTGTAAATAAAAATAAAATTAGAATATTTGTTCATTGTGTTCGTTTCACTTAGGCCTTATATAAGAAAGAAACAGTTTTCCTAATTTTGTACTCTTCGTGAAAGTTTAGACTGCGAGAGACGAACATCGCCAAGTATACCCGATGTCTCACGAAGTGAGGGATCGAGTGAGCACGCTATTTAAGGCCGTTGAATTGTATAAGGGTCTTGCCACACGGACGGAATAAACGCGACCGATTGTCAGCGACCGAAACGCGTATCCACTGGGTCAATGGGTAAGTAATGTTATAAATTGTTATCAATTACACGGACGGAATAACCGCGCCTTCAGACGCGAAAAAAACTAGAGGACAAGCCGAATCTCGGTCGCCGATTTCAGCGACCGAAATGCGTGATGCATGTTACACGGGCAGAATGGTGACCGAAAAAACGCAAGCTGGAATTTTTTCGAGGGCAATAGTCCGTAACTTGCTTAGTAACTTCAATTACAATGACCACAGCCTGCACACACTACCACAACAACGTAAAAATGTAAACTTTGGATGTCATGGTTATGTTTTGGCAGATGACAGGTATTGCACATAACACATAGGCCTAGCTGTTAAGTTCATAAACATGGACAGTTATTTCTTTTCGGATATATAGAATTAATTTAGGAGGCATATATAAGCACGTTTTAAAAAATAGTATTAATAATCATTGTACAAGTTAATATGAACTTGGAGCAACTTTACTTATTTTCAATAATATTGCTTGAGCTTCGGCAGGGCAATGCACATGGTTTAATTGTTCGGCATAGTAAATGGATTTGCTTGCACAAATTCCATCTGATAGGTGAATCATGGAAACTACAGGCATACATATGAATGTAAATTGTCTAATTTCGTAAAATTCTTTATTTTTTTACGCCGAAACAGCTTTCCAGTATCCGTCTTGCTGCATAATTCTGTCAGTTTGGAAATCCATACTTTTCTTGTGGCGCTTTCTCAAGTCAGATATTTTTAAGTTCCGGTTACCTTTCCCTTGTGTATGACTGTTAATCTCTCAATCAGTTTGTCCCTCATGAAAGCCATAGTTGCGAAGGTAACAGAAATAATCAATTCTGCTAGTACAGAAAAACAATCGCTCTAGCCAAACATATAGCCCCTATGCCGGCTCTAATGAAGGCAGTTCAGCAAACCAAGGACTGCAACAAAATTAATACCGAGAGATACAGAAGAAACCTCCACGATTCCTGACAAGCTGCAAGCATTGTTATTGAAAGAAGCTCCAAGTTCATATTAATTTGTAATTAGTTGATAATATTTTTAAAAACGTGCTCTTATATTCCTCCTACATTAATTCTATATATCCGAAAAGAAGTAACTGTCCATGTTTATGAACTTGACAGCTAGGCCTATGTGTTATGTGCAATATCTGTCATCTGTCAAAATATAACCATGACATTCCAAGTTGACATTTTTACCGTGCATGCGTGGTCGGTAGAGTCTTACAGAACACACGTCGGCTGCTTGACTACTACCGCGTTAAATCTAAAATTCTTGCGATACCCAAAGTTTCGAAGTTTATCAATTTCTGTAGATTCAAAGTGTAAAGTGGTGACATCAAATAAAACTATGTCTATTTTCCCTGGAATTAAACGTGCAGTAGCCATGCGTGGTTCGTAGGGTCTTCCTGTATGTAGTCGCAAGTCAATCGCCATGCACAAACACCACAACGTATTTCAAATTTTCCCACCCTGTGCGTTGCTGCTCCTCCTCACGCGTGCATTCGGTCGACATTCTGCCCGTATAACTTCACATGCGTTTTTTCTGCGCGCGTTCTTTCCGCAATTTTACCGGTCGCTAGGCGAAAAACCGCCTACACTTTTTTTTCTGCGTCTGAAGGCGCCATCCGTGTATTTCATAACATTACCTACCCATTGACACAATGGATACGCGTTAGGGCCTCTCTACACGGACGGAATAAACGCGACGGAATATTCGGGCCGAGACCGGCTGATTTTGACCATGTTATACGAACCGAATTTCGGTCGCCGAACTTCAGCGACCAAAACGCGTGATGCACGTTACACGGGCAGAATGTTGACCGAAAAAACGCAAGCTGGAATTCTTTAGTGGGAAAAATGTACGGGGTTGGAAGTTTTAAAATGGCAACACATCTATAAAATCCTCCGCGCGCGTTCATTCCGTCAACATTCTGCTCGTATAAGTTGGCCCATGTCAAGATCAGTAAACTATACAGGTTGCGTATTCCGGGATAGACCAATCGCAGCACTTGAGTGCGTGACGTCACCAGATTCCAAATCTCGCAATTCCCAGTTTTTGCTCAGTCTAGAAAATCTTACATCGCGTGATTAAACTCGTAACCTTTAATCAATCCTTGGTCGGATTCCTGTGAAATTTGTACAGAAATAATCTACACACATCAGCTCTGCTGACGGTTAAAACAGAGCCTTAAAAAAGTGGACACAAATGTTTTTATTTCATTTTATAAACATCACCCGTTACACAAAATTCATGGAGGGAGAAGCAAATTTCACTATGCGACAATTTTTTGTATTTTTGTGTCCTGAAAAAACTTCAAGCGAGAAAGTTTTAGTGAAATAATTGAATTTTAATACAAATGAAGTTCCAGCCCTATACCTCGAATGGTTTAAGAGTAATTGAGTGGTAATTATTCCGGGCGCTTCAATTGTGACGACCGTGAAATGTTCAGGAAGAAGCATATTTGACTATGCGATAATTTTTTTTATTTTTGTGTCCTGAAAAAACTTCAAGCGAGAAAGTTTTAGTGAAATAATTGAATTTTAATACAAATGAAGTTCCAGCCCTATACCTCGAATGGTTTAAGAGTAATTGAGTGGTAATTATTCCGGGCGCTTCAATTGTGACGACCGTGAAATGTTCAGGAAGAAGCATATTTGACTATGCGATAATTTTTTTTATTTCTGTGACCAGAAAATGAATCGAGCATGTAAGCTTTAGGGAAATATTTGAATTTTACTATACATCAAGTACCACGTTTATATCTTGAATGGTTTACGAGTAATAGAGTGGTAATTACTCTAGGCGCTAAAGCTATGGAAACGGAACAGCGGTCTTTTTGTTCTTTAAAATAGACCTACTAGCAATTACGTAAAAATCCTTAAATATTTTAGTCGTGGACTCAATAATAAAGGATATTAACTGGCTACTTGTACCCATACTGAAAGATTGACCCTTTGAAACTAAATTATTTTGGAAGACTTCAATAGACGCTGTCCGTGATGCCTAAATACTTATAATTAATTATTTTTAATAAATCATTAAATTATAAATAAGTGCCGACATGACCTATAACAATATAAATGAATAATAGTCTCAAAAAAATTAATAAAATATAATTTAGCCTGGTTAAATCCATGGGCTCTTTACTCCGTGATCTACCAAGAGCTGTGAATATTAATCTTCAATAATTCTTCAATCTTCAATCTTCAGCTGTGAATATTAATCTTCAATCTTCTTCAGAAGAAACGCCAAATATTGCCTTGCTGCAGACTAATTTCCATTCCTCAATAAAAAATACGCTTTCCAGTGCAGTTAAAGAATTAATGTTCAATAATTATAAACTTCGGAGGTACCTTTTTATTTAGTCATCCCGACATAGCTGCGCATATAAAGGCAAACAAAGTTCTGTAGTCCTAAAAGCCCATGTAAATAGGCCTATGATTAATAACAATTACAATAATAATACTAATAAGAATAGTATAATACATTATTAACCTTTTTCTCTTAGTTTTTTCCCTTGGTAAATTCAGCAGTTCAGCTTTGAAATCCCTTTCGTAATCCTGCTCCATTGCTTGCGAACATCTTTGATTTTTGGAAAGACGTGGAACGAAATGTTACAGTCAAGCTTCTTGCAATCTGAGAAATTACTGTTACACACTGCCACAGCACATCTCTGGCCCGGCATAATGGTTTAGTTATTTGCACATTCTAAAGCACTTTCTAATAAGTACTATTAAAAACAATAGGTATTGGTAATCTCTATCCTAAAAGACTACGGTCAAGCGGCCGAGATCAGTAGGTACAAAAGCCTTGTCAGCGGCACCGTGCTCTCTACTGTCCTGCTCGAAGCGCCCGGAATAATTACCACTCAATTACTCGTAAACCATTCGAGATATGGGGCTGGAACTTCATTTGTATTAAAATTCAATTATTTCACTAAAACTTTCTCGCTTGAAGTTTTTTCGGGACACAAAAATACAAAAAATTGTCGCATAGCGAAATCTGCTTCTCCCTCCATGAATTTTGTGTAACGGGTGATGTTTATAAAATGAAATAAAAACAATTGTGTCCGCTTTTTTAAGGCTCTGTTTTAACCATCAGTAGGGCTGATGTCTGTAGATTATTTCTTTATAAATTTCACAGGAATCCGACATAGGGTTAGTTAAAGGTTACGAGTTTAATCACGCGGTGTAAGGTTTTCTAGACTGAGTAAAAACTGGGAATTGCAAGATTTGGAATCTGGTGACGTCACACACTCGCCTGCTCGCCGCAACCCCCTGTTCTATAAACTCGCCAGAATACGCTACCTCTGTAGTTTACAAGCCTTGGGCCCATGTTACACGGCCGATTGTCGGCGAACGAAACGCGTATCCATTGGGTCAATGGGTATGTAATGTTATGAATTACACGGATGGCACCTTCAGATGCAGAAAAAATGGTGTAGGAGCTTTCGCCTAGCGACCGGTAAAATTGCGGAAAGAACGCGCGCAGAAAAAACGCCTGTGAAGTTATACGGGCAGAATGTCGACCGAATGCACGCGCGCAGAGGAGCAACAGCATACTGGGTGGGAAAAATTTGAAATGCGTTGTGGTGTTTGTGCATGGCGATCGACTTGCGACCTTACCAACCACGCATGGCTACTGCACGTTTAATTCCTGGGAAAATAGACAGTTTTATTTGAATCACCACTTTACACTTTGTATCTACAGAAATTGATAAACTTCTAAACTTTGGGTATAGCAAGAATTTTAGATTTAACGCGGGAGTAGTCAAGCAGCCGACTTGTGTTCTGTAAGACTCTACCGATCACGCATGCACGGTAAAAATGTCAACTTGGGATGTCATGGTTATATTTTGACAGATGACAGGTACTGCACATAACACATAGGCCTAGCTGTTAAGTTCATAAACATGGACAGTTACTTCTTTTGGGATATATAGAATTAATTTAGGAGGCATATATGAGCACGTTTTTAAAAATATTAACAACTAAATACAAATTAATATGAACTTGGAGCAACTTTACTTTTTTCAATAACAATGCTTGCAGCTTGTCAGGGATCGTGGAGGTTTCTTCTGTATCTCTCGGTATTAATTTTGTGGCAGTCTTTGGTTTGCTGAAACTGCCTTCATTAGAGCCGGCATAGGGGCTATATGTTTGGCTAGAGCATTTGTTTTTCTGTACTAACAGAATTGATAATTTCTGTTACCTTCGCAACTATGGCTTTCATGAGGGACAAACTCATTGACAAATTAACAGTCATACACAAGGGAAAGTTAACCGGAACTTAAAAATATCTGACTTGAGGAAGCGGATACTGGCAAGCTGTTTCGGCGTCAAAAATTAAAGAATTTTACGAAATTAGACACTGCGATTGTCAGATTGTGTCAGGAATGTACTGTAGTTCTTACAATCATATGTATCTGATTCAGCTATAAGATGGAATTTTTGCAAGCAATTCCATTTACTATGCCGGACAATTAAACCGTGTGCATTGCCCTGCCGTAGCTCAAACATTATTATTGAAAATAAGTAAAGTTGCTCCAAGTTCATATTAACTTGTACAATGATTATTAATACTATTTTTTAAAACGTGCTTATATATGCCTCCTAAATTAATTATAAGCCTATATCCGAAAAGAAATAACTGTCCATGTTTATGAACTTAACAGCTAGGCCTATGTGTTATGTGCAATACCTGTCATCTGCCAAAACATAACCATGACATCCAAAGTTTACATTTTTACGTTGTTGTGGTAGTGTGTGCAGGCTGTGGTCATTACAATTGAAGTTACTAAGCAAGTTACGGACTATTGCCCTCGAAATAATACCAGCTTGCGTTTTTTCGGTCAACATTCCGCCCGTGAAACATGCATCACGCGTTTCGGTCGCTGAAATTCGGCGACCGAGATTCGGCTTGTCCTCTAGTTTTTTCGCGTCTGAAGGCGCGGTTATTCCGTCCGTGTAGTTTATAACATTACCTACCCATTGACCCAGTGGATACGCGTTTCGGTCGCTGACAATCGGTTGCATTTATTCCGTCCGTGTAGAAAGGCCCTTACATTCGCCGACAATCGGCCGTGTAACATGGGCCAATTTATACGGGCGGAATGTCGACCGAATGAACGCGCGCGGAGGATTTTATATATGTGTTGCCATTTTTAAACTTCTAACCCCGTACATTTTGCCCAATAAAGACTTCCAGCTTGCGTTTTTTCGGTCAACATTCTGCCCGTGTAACATGCATCACGCGTTTTGGTCGCTGAAGTTCGGCGACCGAAATTCGGTTCGTATAACATGGTCAAAATCAGCCGGTCTCGGCCCGAATATTCGGCCGCGTTTATTCCGACCGTGTGGCTAGGCCCTAAGAAACAGATGGTTTCCGAATAAACTGCCATAAATATGTCATCTGGATAGAATTCCGAATAGGCAATTGTTTCCAGTTTTCTCAGAAGAAAAGCGCAATAGAGTTGAAACAGGCCATTTGTAGGTTCGTTTGATGTTTATACTGATATCTTGCAAGGGACTCGACATTTCGCATTCCTCAAAACCAGTGTCTAATACTCTAATATATCAGGCCAGGTTCCAATTTTAGGTACTTTACACCCTGGGCAAAGCTTTATATATCTGCCCATAACATTTTCTTGTTTATTTTTATCCCCAAGTTACTCTTTTGGTGTTAAGTTTTGGTTTTACCCAAGTATCAACCAATAGTATTCCGAAAGCATTTTATTATTGTGAGTAATCCAGTCACTACCTAGGCTACACAAACAAAATTTAAAATGTTTCTTCTCAAATAAAAGAGATTAGGCTATGTTTTGGCGAAAAATATGTTTTCCTTTGTAATTTCATTTACAAAAAATGGCATAAAAACTCTAAAATGTTTGTAATATGGAGTATAGTCTATCTTTGAAATTTGACATGTTCGGTAATTTTAAAACATATGCTAAATTATATTTCATTAAGTCCATAAGAAATATGTATGTAACGTACAATTAAACCTAATATTTTTAGAAAAAAGAAAATGTTAATGCCTTATTTCCACTTTACAAAGAGAATCTAAAACTCAGTCTAACATTTTTCACTGATTGAAGTTTTAATTCTTTAACATTCATTTGGCATAAAATTTATTTTACAAAATTTTCCCTACATTTTCAGAAATGATAGATCGGTATGCTATGTTTATAGCAACCTGCGTAAAGCAAGCAGCTCATTTTATTCAATAATTTTTTTTCCTCTTGTAAATTCAACCACAATTTCTGCACCGCCAATACAATGAACTGGGACCTCCCATGCTGAGAAAACAGTCATTCAGATCCTGCAAACTACATGTTATCTCCATTTCCATCGGAAGCTGTTTTGCGATAGTTGTAAAACCACCCTAAATATCTTGAGATACAATTTTTGTTACATAATACACATTTTATGATATTATAACAAATTTTACCTTGAAAATTGCCGCTTTTTCTTGGTTTACCGCCCTGGGCTAATGCCCAGTCTACCCATTTATAAGCAAGGGCTTATTGAATTTTCGGATTCTACCTGCATAGTAAGTTGTTGTGGGTCGTTCTGTTCGAATCTAAAGCAGAACGAAGTTCACCACTGTGGAGCAGGGGATGCGTTCGATTTCCTCAAGCAACGGGACCGGGTGTGGTTCCTGGTCGGGACAATTTTCCTATGTTGGATTTTTTCGGAACTTTTTCTCACGTGTGATACGAATTTCGGGAACTTTATGCTCTTCTGGACCCCGCATATCATCTGGCCAACATTATCATTTTCATCTCATTAGCGCTTTGTTCTGCATTAGTGTGTGTGCGACTGTGTGTCTCGTCCTATGTGTTCGTGTTTTCTCGGAGTTGGCCCCGACATTGGGCTGATCACTAAGCCGGGGATTCACTTCATGTCCCTTTCTGGACAGAAAGTATCTATGTGAATCATAGAAACTTCCTCTCCTGACCGTTCGCGGTCCTGTAAGGCCCGCCGTGGGCCGCATAACCGTCCCTACAACGGGGGAGGAAAAACTGGGAGACAGAGAGAGAGAAAGAGAGAGTTAAAAGTTAGAGAGAAAGAGAGGGAGAATGATAGCGAGAGAGAGAGAGAACATGGAACAATGATCTTTTAAAGATTGTTGTGGAAGAATGAAGATGGAGTAATATTCGATGGATTGATTTTTTAAATCCACCTTTTAAGTTTTTAGGCAAAAGAAGAAATTGTTAAAGCAAGCAGTTAATATATTAGCCTAATTATTGTAATAACAGTTCGGAACGAGAATGAGAAAATGTAGACAGGCTTAAGAAAGGAGCCAATTCGGGTATAAAATAAAACAAAAATTGGGATCCATTTCGGAAATTGAAAAACAATTGAACGTTATTTGTAGTTTATAAAAACCTAAAAATTATACAAATGAGCCTGAAACCACGAAACACCGCAGTAGATGAAAATTGAAGATAATAAATGCATTGAAAGACTTCATGCTTAAAGATTAGGCCTTTTATAAGTTATGTAGCCCAATCAGTTCGCTACCAACTAAATTGTGACTGATTTTACCGAGTGGGCCTACTAAAGTACTGGTAGCGAACTGATAGAGCTACATAACATATAAAAGGCCCAGTGCCGGGCCAGATGATATCCGGGGTCCAGAAGAGCATAAAGTTTCCCGAAATTCGTATCACAGGTGAGGAAAAATCCCGAAAAAAATCCCACCTAGGAAACTTGTTCCGACAGCTTCATAATTTGTTCTCTTCGCCGAATGTAGTAAGGGTAATTAAATCATGAGGATGAAATAGGCTGGAACATGTTGCCCGCATAGGGGAGGAAGACATATCTCAAAAGCATTGAGTGGGGTATCCGAAGGGAAGAGACCACTTATAAGACCTAGACGTAGGTGGGAGGACATTAGGATAGATTTAAGGGAAGTAGGCTTTGCGAGGGATGGGTGGATAGAGTTAACACATAATAGGGTTGAAGTATATTTGTATATTTGTTTTATCTTAAAAATGTTAAATTCCGAAAGAAGTGTTGGTAGGAAAACAATAGATTTTTAAAACAAATTTTTATTATTCCTTTTTGTAGTAATTCCAGTGGCTTGCTCGTAGATTGTGAAACGCTGCACCAACCAGTAATACCATAACGGAGTATGGACTGAACCATAGATAAATAAATTATACGTAGGACATTGATAGGTGGATATGCATTTAACATTACAAGTTGTACAATTTTTGTAGGGTTTTGAAGTTAAAATAGTTCTCCTGAAAAAATATATAAAATGTGAAATTGCATATTCTTTCCGGGCAGCCTTCGTATGTGACTGTAGGAATCTCTTGTTATGTATATGAAAGCCTTGGTTTCTGCTGAGTTCGTTCGGATTGTTTTGTGTTGACATAATAGAAGGCCAAGGCACAGATAGAAATGAGCAAAACATTTATTCTTATCAACATATATTTTTTCGAGTTTAAAGGGATTCCTCAGCAATAAACAACTGTTCGAAATCAGGCAGAAAGAAAAGGCAAAGTCAGCCTGGATGACGCAGTTAGTATCGCGCTGGCCGTATGAGTCCAAGGTTGCAGGTTCGATCCCGGCCCAGGTCGATGACATTTATGTGTGCATCAATGTGACATGCCCATGTCTATAGATTTACTGGCATGTAAAAGAACTCCTGCTGGACAAAATTCCGGCACACCGGCGACGGTCACAGGCCTAAGTTGCAGTACATCCCCGTCGTTAAATAAAATCAGGTAAACAGATGTAACAAAGTGCCAGTATGTTTTTGTTTAATCAGTTATGATTGCAATTATGATATGCAGAATACAAAAAAAAAATGTCAAATTGGCCGGTTTCGGGATTTGAACCATGGAACTCCAGCATGTGAGTCCACGATGTTACCATCTAGGCCACCTGGATCAGTTTAACGGTCTAGTTGGATAAGCGCATGTAAAGCAATAGTGTTATTTGTCATAGCTAACTGTATTTTAATTGCCAAAGCCTTATAAGATCACAGTAAGGCAATAGGCTATGTTGTCATGATAACTGATTTGCATTTCATAAATTATTTCGAATACGTATATTACCATAAAATAGGCACTGAGCATTACTCTGAAACAGGTCAACCGATTTTATCCAATATCAATAGACGTCTTCCCATGGGCATTATAAATGTGTATACCAAGTTTCATAAAAATCCGGTAAAGCGTATTTGAGTTACCGCGTCTTTAAAATAGACATTAAATTGGGTTTTACTCCGGTACCGGTTTACCGATTTGGTCCAATATCAGTAGTCGTCTTCCCATGTACATTATAAATGGGTATACAAAGTTTCGGGAAAATCCAATAAAGCATATTTGACTTATCGCGACTTCTTGTATATTAACATAAAAGGCACTAAATTGGGCAATTTTCCGGTACTGGCCAACCGATTTCGTCGAATATCAATAGACGTCTTTCCATGGACATTATAAATGCGTATACGAAGTTTCATAAAAATCCGATAAACCGTATTTGAGTTATTGCGCCTTTAAAATAGACAGTAAATTTTGCTTTACTCCGGTACCGGTCAACAAATTAGGTTCAAATTCAATAGGGTACTTTTCATGGACGTCATAAATGCCTATACCAAGTTTCATTGAAATCCGATACAGCGTATTTGAGCTATGGCGCCTTTCTAATATAATCTATTAAAATAGGCACTAAATTGGGCATTACTTCGGTACCGGTTAACCGATTTGGTTCAATATCAATAGGGTTCTTCCCATGGACATTATAAATGTGTTTTCCAAGTTTCCGAAAAAGCGTATTTGAATTATGGCGCGTACAGACACAGACAGACAGACAGACGGACAGACATTTTTTCGTCCCCCACACAATCTCATAAAGTACCATACTGGCACTTAATAACCATATACCAACCAAGAGAAGGCAAGCATATTATGTTTGGTTTTATGTTCGACTAAGAAGGGTTGTTATTATGCACATGATACATTGTTGTTTGGGTTGAAGTGCAGTGCTTCCATTCCTCTTCAGCTCTATTATCGCATTTCCCTCCCACACCACTAACATCATTATTGATGTTATCATTGGTTGAATAATGCCGTTTTGATAACTTTACATCGATATTATGTAACCTCCACTGTTCCTGATCCAGCTGAATGTAGTCCAATTGATTGAGTTCCTCTTCCGATTAATCTAGAGCTCAGCTGATCAGGAATTCACACCGACAAACAATGTAGGCTGAACTGAACTTATGGTAAAATAGTATCAAGTGAAACCTTATGTTTCTGTTTTTAATTATGAATTATTTTCCACCTTCAAGCACTAGTATTTTATATTGATATTGCAATAATAGGGTGCTGACGGAGAATTTCTAGACAGTTTTTTTTTGTACCTGTTTATTATATTTTAATTTTATTTTATTATAATATCTTATATTATATATATATATTTTTTTGACATATACACAATAAAATCTCTTAAGCATATGTTGAAGAATAAATGTCAGGTTAAAATCTATGTACAAAAGTATTCTTCTACCAAAGTCACAATAACTTATTAAAATTAATCAGGTGTATTGTCAGTGGTTAAAAATGTACAAGAATATAATGTGTACACTGTTTTTTATAATATTAAAATTATCGTCAATAGTTAAAAAATGTACAACATATGCTTAAGAGATTTTATTGTGTATATGTCAAAAAAAATATAATATAAGATATTATAATAAAATAAAATAAAAATATAATAAACAGGTACAAAAAACTGTCTAGAAATTCTCCGTCAGCACCCTATTATTGCAATATCAATATAAAATACTAGTGCTTGAAGGTGGAAAATAATTCATAATTAAAAACGTATTATCAGCACTAGAGGAACAAAATTAAATTTATCAATGAACTTATGTTTCTGTGCAAAAATATTTTAGTAGATATTATTTTCTGTACTTACTGATAATACACATTAAATTCATTATCATAATAGTTACAATATATACATATTAAGACATTTTCATACAAATGTATTCAGAATTACAAAGTGTTATAAACTTATTATTTTATACGGCTGATGAAAATGTGTCTAAATAAAACCTATAGCAGAGTCAGGATAGGGAAATTTAGCCTATATAATATAGGTTTGCTATTAGAAACGGATTGAAGCAAGGAGATGCACTATCGCCTTTACTTTCTAATTTCACTTTGGAATATGCCATTAGGAAAGTTCAGGAAGACAAGGTAGGCCTAGAATTAAATGGCAGGCACCGGAGTTTAGCTTATGCAGATGACGTTTGTCTGCTGGGCGATGACATAGACACGATCGAAAAAATGCAGAAAGTATTTTCGATGCCTGCAGGAATGTTGAATTGGAAATTAACACAGAAAAAACTAAATATATGGTAATGAAACGTCAAAATAATGTGTTAAAAATATTATAATAGTCGGTAAATCGTTGGAACAAGTGGAGAAATTCAAATATCTGGGAGCAATAATTACAGACACAAATAATATTAAGGTAGATGTTAAGTGTCGACTGAAATCAGGAAATGCTTGTTTTTGTGCAGTTCAGAAACTCCTATGTTCTCGTCTTCTGTTCAGAAATCTAAAAATAAAAATTTATAAGACAATTACCCTACTGGTTGTTTTATAATTATTGATTTAAGACATGGTCGCTACTCTTCGGGAAGAACATAATCTGAGTGAGTTCGAAGCAGGGCTTTTAGGAAAATATTTTGGCCTAAGAAAGATGAAAATTGGGACAAGAGAAGATTTCATAAGACGAGCTTCATAACCTGTAGGCCTACTCTTCACCGGATAGCCTATAGTAGGCCTAAGGGTAATTAAATCACGGAAGATGAAATGGGCTGGACATGTTGCGTGCATTGGGGAGGAAAGACATATCTCAAAAGTATTGACTGGGAGACTCGAAGGGAAAAGACCATTTTGAAGATTTAGACATAGGTGGGAGGACAATACTAGAACAAATTTAAGGGAAGTTAGATTTACGAGGGATGGTTGGATGGAGGTAGCACAAAATAGGGTTGAATGGCGATTAAATTAGATGACATAGGCCTAAAGAAATGTTAAGGGGTTCGCCTATTTTCGGACTTTAAAAAATGCATCTGATACAGTGCAGCATACCCTTCTTCTGAGTATAATATTATTTTTAAAAAAATGTAAATTAGAAGTAGGCCTATTGCCTTCGATGCGTTTCGCTCTTACCTGTCAAATAGATACCAACATTTAAAAATTAACAATGTATTTGCAGGGATATAGAAGTAAAGATTGACATTCTGCAAAGAACGGCACTAGTTCCTTTTATATAGCACAATATAAATGATTAATTACTTTCAAACAATGCCAGTACGAATGATTATATATTCAAACGCTGATGACACTGTTATGTTCTCTGGATACATTCGGGAGGAAGTTTACTTATTACGGAATCATGCATATGCCAATACATTTATACCCAGAGCATAATAATTATTATGAGAAGCAGGCTACTTGCATCATAAACCTTCAAAGTTTTTAATCTCTCAATGTTTTTAACAAAAAAAGAATGTCAACGCAATTAGTTTTCTGACCAATTGTTTTTTATTCGCGAGTAATTTTCAATCTACTTTTTTTTTTTACCGTCGCCTACATCATCACCCACATAACGAGTCTGTTGACAGTACGGCTGTCTGTCGACATGTCGCATTAAAATATGCTAACGACGGGTTTGAAACTTGCATATTGTATGGTGTGACAGTTCCTATCCAGTCATCATGTGAAAAATCTTTTTCATTTAAAACCGAAATGCTCTCTTTATAAAACGAGAACTTGCGTCAATATACTGAACGTATCTTGCTCTTTTAAAGAGAATGAATAACAACATTTTGCACTTTTTTGCTCGGATAGCAAACAATGAGGTTACTGAAAACGTAAAAGCTATTTCCAAGTTCGTTAGCTTCTGTCATATTTTGAAACAAAACCGATAACGTGTTTATGAAAAGTAGCTCTGTACAGAAAACTTAGACCGCTATGCTCTGCTTTGACTGCAAAAAAAATTCCCTGAAACAAAGTGTTTGAAGAGTATAAAATATTGAATGGATCTAATATGTTAAAGAAGATTTTTGTTAGTTTTCGAAATGAAGGCTGATATGTGGGTTTAATTCCACCATTATTAGAGCCATGGAACTAATCTGCCAATATAAATGCTATTTATATTTTCATGTAAAGTGGTAGCTTGGAGCAATGAAACTATTTGAAGAAATAAATTGTATACAGTTTCAGTTGACTTAGGGGGTATAGTAGAGTTTTTCATTACATACCCAGGCGGCTTCAAAGGAATAAACCATGAAGTTGGTGTTTCTCTATATTAATTGATCTGACCAAATCGGTATTAATTTCCGCTTTCCAAAACAAAAGCAACGTTGCATTTTTACCACTTACCTCAGTTCTTCTCTCGGTTTAATTAATTCACACGTGTTTCGCTCCACGCGGAGTAGACGAATAGCTGTCACAGCCGTCACAGGACAATCTTAGATTGGCTGAGGTAACTATCTGATTAGTGCGCATGGGTTGAGCTGTCGGCAAACTTTTCATCCTAACAAAAGGAAGCCGCCTGGCCATACAATGAGTAACTGGACCTTAGCATCGATAGAATATAGTGCTGGGATTCTTTTTATCTGCACAGACAATTAATTGCAGAGGAGATGAAACAGTTAATTGTTATTTGAACACATAGTTAACTGGATATTACTTGCAGTTATCTGGATTTTATGTAGATTAACCAGACAATTCCACTGCAATTGATTCTTTTGACAATTATCTGGATAATAACAAATAACTGGATAAAGTGACGTCGTGATCCAGTTATCTGGTTAACTGTTATTCGGTTAACTGAACAAGAGATAATGGTTATTTGAACAATTATTTGCTCAGTTAACCAGTTAACTTTTATCTGGGTAATCCCAGCTCTAATAGAATCCAGTGATCGCCAACCTGACTGTGGTTTTCTTCAGTCTAAAAAGCAAATGCTGAGTTGGAATTTTCATCTCCACGGCCCTTCTCAACCCCCTTTTTGTATCATGTAAGTTGTATTCATCTTTCACTTCCATGAAACTAGCGTACTAAGATTCTAAGACATTGCGTATGTCTCTACGCCTGTGAGCCATTGGAAATTTTTCCAGTTCATCCTCAGATTGGAAGCCCTATTGTCGAACCTTCAGCCGTCCTATAGTCAGGGCCGTGGAGAGAAAGCAAGGGCCCCAGGGACAAATTTTTCCGGGCCCCCTTCAAATATTAAATTCACCACTGAAACCCAAGCTCGTCCTTTGTAATGTATGCAACAAAAAGATTACGTAATGATATTATACTCCTATAATTATTATGTGCCAGAATGGTATCGTTACTTTATGAGATTGTGTGGTAAACGGGAAAATATCTGTCCGTCTATCCGTGTGCCTGTAAGCGCGATAACTCAAATACTCTTTATCTGATTTTCATAAAACTTGGTATACGCATTTATAACGCCCATGGGACGAAGCCTATTGATTTTGGATCAAGTCGGTTGAATGATGCCAGAGTAAAGCCCAATTTAGCGCCTTTTTTATGGTAATATATAGGGTCCGGACTTTTAGACAATTACAGAAGGTATTTTAGCTTTTTATTTTAGTGGAACAGCCCGTTTTAAGTTTTAAACAAAAGATTTTACCCCCCTTAATAAAACAATAATATTAATACCGAAAATTGTATTATTATTTTGACACAGTTATTCTAGATTTTTTATAAAATAAACAGGTAACTATTCCTTATATCGGCGCTCGAAAAATGGCATAAACAATTGAGATATTTACCCTTTAATTACACAATTATTCTTTCTTTTTATAGTATTTAAATGAAAAGTCTGTAATTCAACGAACGAACACTAAGATGACGATAATTAAAAATAATAACGTGTTCATGAAAAAAGTCAACTTCATTTAAACCTCATATGCATGTTAGTAAAAGAATTTTAAATTTCGATTTAAAAATTCGAATAAGTTGCTTATTGACTTCTAACCAGCCCCGGCTGCCCCTCCCTCTCGTCGGGTTAATAGTAGAGTCTATATCCAAGGACAGGACACCTCTTCGGGATTAAACGATTATCTTATCATTAGAGAATGTGGGAAGGGGAGCACCACTGCTAAGGAAATTTACAGTAATTAACTTAATCCAATACTTCGCACATAAGACTGCATGTGGAGTGCTTTATTCTTCTTTTGACTCTCTCCACTTTGTAACATTCCTATGTATTCCTATTAATATTCCTAAGTATTGTAATATTCCTGACTTCGGTGATTTATTTCTCCCATTTTCCTTAGTGATTTTTATTTTTGTTATCACGAAATGACATTCTGTTTTGGTCACCATGAGGAGTTTCAAGCGGTGCTTATCTGGCTAACTCCATACTGACTTATTTTCGTACAACTTACCCGTGTAGGCAACATCCCATAACTATACGATCAATATAACGAGTGAAAAAACAGCTAATACTGTAGTACATTTTAGTTACTGGTAGCCTAGTTCTGTGAACAGTAGACCCCGCGTTAAAAAAAGAAGAAAAAACTAAGGTCGCAGTCTTTAAAAGTTGAGTCAATGTTGTCGCTCATTGTGAAAACAACATTGTTTCACCGAGCGAGGTGGCTGAGATGGTAACGTATTGGACTCGCATTCGGGAGGTCCCAGGTTCAAATCCCGCGGCCGGCCAATTTGACGTGGTTTTTTTTTTTTCATGGTTTCCCCAGTCGTGAGGGCAAATGACGAATTGAATATTTACATACCATGAATCATCCTCACCATTTCATCCTGTATCATATCCATTTAAATTAATATAAGTTGAAATTGACTCCATAAAATACACCAACAATAGAAGACAGTTGACAATCAATAGTTCCATGGCCTACCCTACATAGACCGTAGCTAAAAGGAGTAGGCCTATAAATATAGCTGAAATAAAATTAAAAAAAAAAAATAATAAAAAAATAAAAAACATCGTTTCCTGGGCAACCGTTTGCCTAGAATTTTTAAGGAAGGTGAACATTACATAAACGGAACGAATAAAACGGCCATTGTCTTTAAACGTATTAAAAAAAATTAAAATACAATAGGCCTACGTCTATTTTAATGGATTCAAAGAATATTTATGCGAAATCAGAAGAAAATCGAACAACGCATTTGGTCGACACTGAGTAACAAAGAAATTTACAGACAAACAGACGAAACTCCGAATGGTAGAGGTAAAACAGGATCTCGCTTCACTCGACAAACAAATTTAATTTATTTTTTATACTTATTTTTTAGCGTAATTCTATGGTGTTGACTGTGAGCCATTGTTTATGTAATACATAAGTCGGAAAATAGTAACTTATTTTTGAATTGATAGCTATGTTCTTACCTACCTTGTACAGTAACATTAATACCCAGCATCACAACCACAGCGGACAACGCATGTGTCTAAATTAGTTCTGTCAGGTCTGCAATCATGCGTGAGCCTCCATGGCATGACATGACATCTGTTGCATCAACCCTACGCAAACATATAGACAAGCACACCACAGCACTAACACTCGTGGTAATCATGGCTTTACAAACTTTATCAGCATCTCTCATATATTGACACATATCGGTACGAATTATTTGGATAAAACACATAATCGCTTCGGCAATTATAATCATAATGGATTAAATAACTTTTTATGTGTCTTCATATAGGCCTAAACATATCTTTAGTGTTCGAACTGCCGGTATGTACAATCCTCAATGAAACAGGTTATGTAGGCTACAGCTTCAGATTAGAAGATTTTAATTTTAAATATTAGGACCCTTTATTATAATAATATATATATATATATAATACATCCACAAACTAATAAAATAATAATGGTTTATTTAATATTAACAATGATTTATTTAACCTGGCAGAGTTAGGGCCTTAAGGCCTTCTCTTGCACTCAACCAGGAGTTTAAACAAATTACATTGTTTAGGAATACAAAACAAAGAACGGATACAAGTAAGATAGAAAATGATACAATGAAAATGTCATTATCGTAGCCTAAAGATACAACATACATTGTACTATTCATATGTAAAATTTCTCATTTCTTAGGTAGACAAACACATAAAGTAAGTCATTTCTTAATAAATCAGATCGCGTCACAAGACAAATACAATTAATATGTTAAGTCAGGCAACTCTTAAAGTAGAATTATTAATTTAAATCTAAACGCATTCAAAGTTCGGCAGCCCATGAGTTTAGATGGCAGAGAGTTTAGTTAAGGCATTTTACAAGAAAAATATATTATAATTCTTTATAATTTGTTTATAAAAATAGGCTTCTTGAAATTTCTTAAATAAAAACTTGCACCCTGATTACTTAAAAATTGAAATTTTCACTTTTTGTAGATGGAAAAAAACTCTTTAGTGCCTGATATTTAGTTTTTAAATAAGATTTTAAATTGTTAGGTAAATTTTTATATCTAGGTAAGGAGCAATTTTTTTCACTTCATTATAAACAAAAATCTAGAACACAGTAGAATATGCACATATCATAACTTCGTTAATGTCAAGCACTAGGCCTACAGGACATTTCAAACTTCAAAAGGACACCAAAGTCATCTTGACATGTTAATTAATGGAAGAATTATTGTGTTTGTAATAACTGAATACAATAATAACTGAATACTTACGGGCGTTTGAGAAGAGATCAAAACATGTGGAAAACACATGTAAAGATAAACAAGAATACATGAAGTTCTAGCAGTTCATTCTTACCCCAGCATATGGCTCCACTTACTTACTATGATGCTTATTTTTATTATAGGATTTAAAAAAGCGAAGGTAAAGCGATCCCTATACAGGCCACGGAGGCCCAGAGGGTTCCAGGAGGTTGAGGCTCCCAGATTTTGGACATTCGGCACATGAAGGTGGTAAGGTTGTCAGCCTTACGCACCGGCCGCCTTTACCCCCAGGATTGCTCCTGGTACTCATTTCTGTTAGAGGCTGAATCGACCCCAGGGCCATAGTGCCACCAGAAGGATTAGGCCAATTGAAGAAATCTCAACGACCTCATCGGGAATCGAACCCGCGACCTTCCGGTTTGCAGCGCAGCGCCTCAACCACTACGCTACGGCGTACCCCCATTATAGGATTTAAGTTAACCAAACTTTCAGCTGTCTTAGTTAATGAAAGGTTTTCAGATATTTATTTTACGGCCCAACATGTATCTTATAGAATTTTTCCTCCCCGACCCCGTCGGCATTTGTGACAAAAACTTGCCGAAATTGCGGGAACGATAACTAGTCTAATTTTTAACATGAAAAAGACTCAAACATATACTTAGACTCAGCACAGTGTGAGTAACTTCGATAATGTTAAAACTACATTCAGACCACCAATGACCAGAACCATATTTTAACTTTGTTTAGTGAATATCGTTTCGGGTCACCGTTTATCCAGATTGTTGCGTTGAATACTATTTAGTGGAATAACTTTTGTTAGCTGGAAATGATGTTTCTGAGGACATAATATTATAGATAGAAGGATATTATTAGGTAATTATATTATCTGCTCTAAGGTGAGTAAACTAGTACCGTATATTTGTTGTATAATAAGTTTTAAATGCATTAATATTTGTTTTTATAGTTACAGTGCTTTATGTTTTTGTCCCCTTCCTTGCTTGCGTGAGTCACACGTGCACACACCAAGGAAAGTAAGAAAGTTTTTCACACTTTCCCTAAATGAAGAAGAAATATTATATTACGTGAACCGAAGTGACGTAAGCGATGCTGACTTTTCTCCTGCTTCTGACAAACCAGAAAAGAAAAGTTAGCCTGCTATTTGTGGAGAAATAAATCAGAAAAGTGTTAAAATAATTAACTTGAGGGTTCAAATTAATGTACCGGACCAATCAAGCCATTTTAGAGAATACCGATAAGATGATCAGGAAGGGAGAAGAGGTCATGAAACCAAAAGTTGTCTTACAGTACAAGACGAAGAAGTGACCAGATGTCTTCCTACTATTCCTGTTTAGAAAAAGGACAGGAAATGGTGGCGGAAAGTTTCAATGGAGCTTATACTGGTGATTGCTGTAGTAAATGCTATAATACTGGAAACAAAACCCTTCCGGGCAGCCTTCCATCATTGTAGATGTGCCTTCGCTGAGCACAACAAGAAGGAAGGCGACAAGAAAGTCGTAACATAGCCTACTACACAGAATGCCCAGGAAAGCCTAATATGTGCATTTTCTGCTTCAGTGGTCGTCATATACAAGAGCGACTTTTGCATATTGTAAAGGTATATAATGCTGTATATCAGTAGTTTGTAATTCTGTACAATAAATTTTTTTTTAGTACACCCTTTTACCCAATCTTCATTGGGTTTCTCTGGCTCGATCTCGTATAGCTATTTATCCATTTGAAGCCGAGAACGACATTTACCGATTAGAGAGAAAATTATAATTCCTCTTTAAAAATGACTTTAATCAGTTTACTGTTAGTACTAGTATAGACCTATTTGCACTCTGTAATTCCTTTCTTGTTTGGTTAGGCCTACATATATGGTGTCTTATTTGAATTCTTGATTAAGGTGTCAATAGCTTTGTTAGACAGTTTCTAACTCAAACGTCTTCATAACCCAGGTGGATGAGGGACTTGTATTTTCATGTTTAAAGCATGTCATTAAAGAAATCTGTTAAGGAAAGAATTAATTAGCACTGTATCATAACACTCGTAATTACGTAGACACGTTTTGAAGTTAGTCGCTCTCTGCCAGCGCCCGTCATCTCCAGAGTCTGGAATCTTAATTAGCTACTTCCATTTACACTTTGTTCGTATCCCCCGTCTTATTAATGCAAGATACAGATCTTAAATATAAAATAATTTGCTCCTCTATTTAATCAGAGTCATTAGGAATGATACTAACAGCCACAGAATCAGCCCTTGAAAGCCGAAGAGATTGAAGATCATTTTCAGGGTATCCACATTCTGCCCCAGTGAGAGAAATGTGAAGGACATGTGATTTTCTCTAGTCTACTGTAACCCAGACTGTGTAAAGCATTTTATTTTCAGTACTTAAGCTATCATTTCTTATTTTTATTATACGGATGGGGAGGCTGGACTTTTTCGTTTCGTTTGCAAAGAACCTTGAAAACATTGATTTTTGTGGTTTTTGATAATGGGAAGTCAGGGAAAATGTCAGGGAAATTTATTTTGAAATTTATATGAGTACCCTGATTTTAATTTTGGTCAATTAGCTTGAATTTTATCTCATTTTACTACGTAAAAAACCGTAATATCACTCGAAATATTAGTACTGTAAGGATCTTAGACAGTAGGATAATGTAAATAGTTGCGAGAATACAAACCTAGATTCTTAGCTGTATTCAAATACAGTTTAAATCAACCGTAGCTGTATCAGACACGCACTTGGTGTATGCACATTATATGTACCGGTAAATCTCCTGCCCGTAGCTTTTTTAAAAATTAAAATGACAATATTTAGCCAGTGGTTTATGAGATCATAAGGCTCATTTAGAAGCTCCAATTTCTGTCATCTTTCTCATGGACTTATTCATCACATAACCAATGGACCAGAAAGAAAGTGCCTCTGCATAATATGGCCTATGCACATTCCAATTTATCCCGTAACTCCATGTTGATTATTGAAACAAAAAAATCATTGTAGGCCTAGATCATTCCTTTGAGATCTAGATATTTATACTGATAAGAGTCGGGACATGTGTGAGGCCTCTTGTAATGGATTAATGAATTTCATTTCTTATTCTTTGAGGGATGTAATAGTTAAGGAACTAGTGGGCAGTTTTTCGCCCTATGGGCTACCCTCAAAATGAGATCGATAAACCAAGGAAATTTTTATATGCAGTAGCCTCAAATATTTATTAATAATATAGCAGAAACAATTTTGAGTTGTGATTAATCTAAAATATTTAAATTCAATATTCTTAAAATTCTAATAAAATAATTAAATTACTAAAAAACACACACATTTACATAATCGTTAAAATACCTATTTACATTGTCTTTAGAGTAAAATATTTACATAATCGTTAAAATGCCTATTTACATTGTTTTTAGAGCAAAATTTCTAAATGTATACAACTTTTCTTGTTGGTGTATACTATAATTACTAACAGTAGTATTGGTTAGACATACATATATATAACCTGTTAAAAAACAGAAGTCCTTATCGAGTATAAAATTATTTTAGTATTGCAGTACATATTTTCACTCCTAACCGCAGTGGTCCACATTGTTAGAATTCAAGTTTATTAATGTAGAGGTACTATTGTTCTAGTAGTATATGATTACAGCAATACAGATGTAATTTAAAATTTTTAGAATCTTCCTTTTTCTTTTTGTAGGTCCTCACTCACAGACAGTCCCATATAAGAAATCGTGGATAAGAGTTGCAGGCTTACTACTTCCTCGGTTTATCATTCAAATGAACACTGATGATGTCTATTACTTTGTATAAGTTTAATGACAGATAAATAAATATTATTATTATTATTATTTATCGATCTCGTTTTGAGGGTATAAGGCGAAAAACTGCCCACTAGTTCCTTAACTCTTGTAATGGGTTAGTCCACTAATCATTATCTAATGCCATATGTTTATTTAAAGGATCATAATTATGTCTACCTAAACCTTTTAGCTTCGGCCGGAAGGATTCTATGGAAAACAATATTCTACCGTAGGTCTACTTAAGATTTTTGTATTCATAGCTACTTGATTAAGAAGAGACGGCTCCGGTTATGGAGATCGAACTAATGGCCGTGGGTGTCGACATGAAAACCAACCCTGGCATCTGCCAATGTCGAAGGACTAAGCCAAATATCGGGAGATAGGTCTTGTCCAACCATGGGATGTTGATTCTCGAAATTAGTTTTTTTTTTACGTATGAAAGATAAATTTGAACATACATAGTTGCTCATAATTCATTCTAGGCCTACTGCTTTGTAAATGTTAAGTTAAATAATTAATAAAATTTAATTTTCATATTAGCCTATATTCCCAGTCTGAAGCATGGATTCAAAGTATGCATTTTTTGTACAAACTTGTGACTGCAACGTAGTCAGTGACCTATTCAATAAAAATAATGGAATAAGACTATTGAAGCCTTATTTTCTGGATCCATAAATCTTGACTGTTACAAATCCAAGGACTCTTATTTCTTGAAAATTAAATTAAATCCAGCGTAGATTAATCTCGGCAAGCAACCGTCATCATGATTAATGTTTTCCTTAAAGGGATTCGAAGTTCATTTTAGTGTACACAAGATGATGAGAAAACAAGTGTTACACAGAGTGAAGGAGGAGGGTTGGAAGAGTCGGAGGTGGAGAATTGCGAAGGGGTGGTTGATAGAAAATTAAGAATGCGTTTTGTTTGGTTGAGACGTTGAACTGTTAGTTAACATAGATATACACCCACGGTCTGAGGAAGGCGGCGGGCACCGGCCAGTCCCGCCTGGTAGTGACGCCATCAGACGCCATTCTAAATATTCGTCCCACTCATTGCATGAATACTAAAACAAGATGAAGTGCATGAGGAAGTGACTACTGTATCTGTAGGCTTCTTTTATATCCTTGACGAAGTTGTTGAAAACAACTGTTGCTATGACGTTAATATTCTACTCATCAAACTAGCCTCATACAGCTTCTATTGGTGTACAGGAAGAGAGGTCAACATTATTTTACTTTAATTCAGGTGTTCCCAAATGGGAACATAAATAAATAAATGTTTATTTACCATTTGTCATACATCTAAAACGAATAATTTGGTTCTTTGATATCTTGCCATAAGGGAATGTCCAATATTTGGGGCTCAAAGCGGTAAAACACATATGAATACGTTTTATAGTGATCAAATGACTATAATAAATGAAAAAGGCACTATCAAAATACAAATACAAAATATTTAAGGCGGAACTTCAATAGAGACAGCTGTCTACAGCTTTAGCAGGTCTGGAAGACAGAACAGCAGAACCTAGTTTGTTCGGACCCGTTTAGTTCGAATTCCTCGATAGTCCGGATCAAATATATATAAATTTTAAATTTTATTTCATGCAAAAATTATTTTTCGTCCGTTAAGAACTTTATTTATAAACTATAATTTATAAGAGTAAATACCGCATTAGCCTAAATTAAATACTGTACTGGTTCAGTACGGTATGACTTGAGCATTTTGAGCAGAGTCAAAACAGGTCAACAAGAGTTAAAGTACTTTGTAGTGAGCTGAGAGACTTCGGGTAAACCGATTTTCTCTTGAATGCCAAGGTGCACTACAAAAGTCATACTTTTCTATCAGGAAGCCTTCGTGCTTCCCGTAGCGCCAGCAAGTCACTTCCCCATCTTTTCGCACTGTTGTTTACTCGAACGTGTTGGGAAGTTCAAAGTTTTATTTTACGGTGTATGAGAATGACATCAAAACGATATAAAGTGGTTGCCATGGACAAAAAGATGGAGGCTTTGAATAGAGTTGATAAGGGAGAACCACTGCAGAATATTGCAGCAGAACGCGACGTAGGGACTTCCACTGTTTGATTCAGTAAGTTTCAAAAATATATTGTACAATGGCAATTTTACCATTATTTTTCTATAATCCGGACTTTTGTTAATTCGGATCACCTCCGGTCCCAGCTATTCCGGAGAATCTAGTTTCTACTGTATTGGGCTCTCTCACTCTTCCCAGACAGTGAACTGGACTTGAAAAAAAAGTTAATAAACGATTACATATTATTACATTTTATTCATCTTCTTTCCTGTGCTTGGTCCTGATAAAGCCCATGATAGTCCAGTCATGAAAGAAGTTGTAGGGAAATAAATTAACTTTAAAGTGAGTAGTCATTTGTTATTTTGTCTTCAAATGTTCAAAAGTTATAACAATTTAAGTTTCGGTCAAATTTCGAGATTTCGAAAGAAAACCGTACATCCCACTTTCTCTATATTTAGGGTTATATAATGTGTATTTACATCATGAAACAAGTGGAGAAATATCACACAACCATTAAAGTTGAATTTATTAAAAATCGATCACGGTACAAGCACAGGACATGTAATGGAAAATACATTATATTCCAGGCAAGAAAGGAAAAATAAGGACAAAAAAGTTTTGAAATTTGGCAGAGATGTGGGGGAAAGTGTCCTAAACAACATAGTAAAAGTCCCCATTGATAGGGGCTGAGCGGGGGATGGGGGACACATTTGATTGTCATTTCTCGCAGTTTTCCCTAAACACATAAAAGCTATGGGTTCTAGCAAAAAACAGTTTATGCTCAAAATTAAACTACATAAAAGTTCTTATAAAATTGATCTGAATGATATTTTTGTGGATTTAATAGTTCAGGAAATAGAAGAATATGAAGTATGACATAGTTCTGGAAATTCTGTTTTAGGCTACATACACCTATATGTTATATTTTTTAACGAAAATGAAAGCAGATGATAATTAAATTAGCATGATGCTAAGCAAGTAAAGTAGTTCTTAGAATAATATTCATACTAAAGGTAAACATCAAAAATAAAACTCATTATTATTATTATTATTATTATTATTATAAAGCTTACAAAAATCTCATGGTATGAGTGTACGTTATAAGAAATATAAACCAGGCCTATTATCCGTTATAGTTTTCTTATAAAATATCATTTGGAAAAATTGTAAAGATATATTTAGATATATTTAGTAATTATAAGACCTAGTAGGCCTACATAGTACTTTAAATAAATGTTTAGTGGTCTATTTTTATCAGTCTCCAATACTGGAATCCTAGTACATCGTATGATAAATTAGTGTTATATTGTTCTATCTACCGAACATTCAGTATTTATACACATATACAACATTAATTAAAGAGTGCCTGAACAACTTATTTTGCTTGGACGTCATCAATTTTAAACTTTTCTTCTTCTTCTAATGGTATACTTGTTGGTGCACATACCATGACAGGTTCCAAAAACGGATGAGCATTTAGCCTAATACCAGCTTTTCTGCATCCATATCTTCCACCACACCGAGTTGCACAGTGACAAATATGATGTGCAAATATTCTCAGAAGCCACATAGACAAGTAAACATTTATTTAAAGTAATAGGTAGGCCTACTATTCTTACAATATCTAATAAATGTATCTAATTCCTTATCATCTTCCAAAATACTGGAATTTTTTTTAATTGAACATAAAACGGCTAAGCTTTAAAACAATAATAATAATAATAATAATAATAATAATAATAATAATAATAATAATAATGATAATAATAATAACGATAATGAGTTTTATGTGTAACGTTAACCATTAGTAAGTATATTTTTCTAAGAACTTTTTTGCTTGCTTGGCATCATAATAATTTAATTATCATCTCCTTTCATTTTCGTTAAAAAATATAATAGCCTATATAGGTGTATGTAAAACAGAATTTTCAGAACTATGTCATACTTCATATCCTTCTATTTCCTGAACTATTAAATCCACAAAAATATCATTCAGATCAATTTTATAAGAACTTTTATGTAGTTTAATTTTGTGCATAAACTGTTTTTGCTAGAACGCATAGCTTTTATGTGTTTAGGGAAAACTGCGAGAAATGACATTCAAAAGTTCCCCCCACCCCCGCTCACCCCCTATCAATGGGGACTTTTACTATGTTGTTTAGGACACTTTCCCCCACATCTCTGCCAAATTTCAAAACTACATGATTTTTTTTTTCCTTATTTTTCCTTTCTTGGCTGGAATATAATGTATTTTCCATTACATGTCCTGTGCTTGTACCGTGATCGATTTTAAAATAAATTCAACTTAATGGTTGTGTGATATTTATCCACTTTTTTCATGATGTAAATACAGAATATACAGTTTATATACAAAGATATAACCCCTAAATATAGAGAAAGTGGGATGTACGGTTTTCTTTCGAAATCTCGAAATTTGACCGAAACTTAAATTGTTATAACTTTTGAACATTTGAAGACAAAATAACAAATGACTACTCACTTTAAAGTTAATTTATTTCCCTACAACTTCTTTCATGAGAAAATTGCTGTATACCTAAGGGTGAAGCGCTAGAAGACAAAGTGTGTCGAAAAGCGCGAGGCGAAAGAGCTTTTTTCGAAAATTTGCTATTTTCGTTGGCGGATATCTCTAAAACTATTGGAAATAGGAAGAAATGTGTAAGATCAAACCCGTAGGAAATGTTATCAGTTTTAATTTTGTATATATCAATTTTTCCTCTACGATGCACCATTGTTTAGATATAAGCGAAAAACCTAAAAATGGGACCTTCTGCGGGCCCCCCTGATCCCCGCTCACCCCCACCTTCGGGGACTTTTAGTATGTTGTTCAGGACACTCCCTCCGACAACTCTGCAAAATTTCAAAACTACACGTTTTTTATTTTTATTTTTCATTCGTTGCCTGGACTATGAGTACAGACTACATTAATATGCGATATTAGGCTACTTTTCCTTCCCGACCAATCATATTTCTCCATAATTTTTGCTCTTCACCACACCCGGAGTCCTCGATCCCAACAACTTTCCAGGCATTTGTTCCATTGCTTCATTTAAAGTTCTTGTATGTTCTAAATCATTGGGAAAATGTGTGTTGAGCTACCTGTTAGCTTCAGCATTGATAGAAGTATGTATTTTCTTATGTTTAGTTATCTGTCGAGCGGGAGTCATGTCTCCGATTCGGATTGGGTACTACGAATGTTCTCTATTTATCTGTTCACTTATTGTTTTTCACATTGGGCTTGCGCTTCCCAGGGGACGAATACAATCGTCCATATTTTGTGAAGCCTTCAGCCAAAATAAGACGAAACTCCCAAAAGGATAAGCTTTCAGCTGACAGTCCCCCAGCAGGAGGGGATCAATCCCCAACATCACAAAATAGAGGATCAAGACCAAAATTCCTTTTGCAAGCTCCGACCAGGGTTTCCGTGGTTTCCCAGGTTGTGAGGTGAATACCGGAACTATATACAGGATGTATCACAATTAATAGTGCAAACCGAAACGGTTTAAAGTGTACGATAACAGAATCAAAAAAGTTCCAGCAAAAATGGGTCCGCAAACAAACGTTTGCGAGATTTATTATTGCGAATATGTGGTTATGATCCGCCACTGACTTCCTTAGTTTTGCTTTACTCTTTGCGCACTTAGAAGCGGTCCGCGATGTGCTCTTGTTTACAAAACTGAACATTGCCACAAGGTGGAGTTGTAATCAAACCATACACGACAGACAATGGATACAGTACAGCCAGCGAAATGGATAGTTGGAAATTGTCAACAAAACGAAACCGGTCAGACGCTTTAAGATCCCCCTACAAATAAATGATCTGTTACCCACCCCACCTTTGTAAGCTGGAAAATGTAAACAGTTGCGCTCAGGTACTTCCTCGTGACGAAATAGCTTCAATTATTTCGCAAATAAATAGAGGCCGCATTGTGGGTATGTGGCAGACTAATATGGCACCTCAAGAGATTGCAACATATCAGCCATATTAGCCATATAAGCTTGCCACATACCCGCAATGCGACCTCTATTTATTTGCGAAATAATTGGAGCCATTCCGCCACGAGGAAGTACCTGAGCGCAACTGTTTACGTTTTCCAGCTTACAGAGGTGGGTGGGGTAACCGATCATGTACTTGTAGGGGGATGTTAAAGCGTCTGACCGGTTTCGTTTTGTTGATAATTTCCAGCTATCTATTTCGCTGACTGAACACAGTCGAAGCAGTCAGATCACTCGTCTGAACAGTATCAGGTGTACAGAACTCTACGTAGTCAAAAGGGAACCATACAGCAACAGCAAAGGATTCTACGTACTTGTCAAGAATTCCGAGATGATCCGGGGCTGTTTGAAAGTTTTCGAAACTCACTGCAGACACGAGTGCAGTATTGCATCCAGGTGCAAAGACAAAAGTTGAACATCTTTAGCAGGAAGAGAGTACAGTAATAATAACATGTAAAATACTAAAGTAGAATAATTGTATTCTTTGTTAAGATAAGCTAAGAGAGAATCGTGAGGCAACTTAGAATGGCAATTACATGAAAAGTCTACTTTTCAAATTCATTTGTACTAATTAGACGATGTTTCTTAATGAAGTCAGTGGTGGCTTATAACGACACATTCGCAATAATAAATCTCGCAAACTGCTTATTTGCGGACCCATGCTGGAATTTTTTTTTTGCTTTTGTTACCTTATACTTTCAACCATTTCGGTTTGCACTATTAATTATGATACACCCTGTATAAAGGCTCACGCCCCAACCCACAAAATCCCACTAGACTTGGCCTATTTATACTACCTACGAACTCGTATGCGAACACAGCTAGCGTAAGCAATTAACGGACGAAAGCTCGGATGCAGTCATCTCACTCACCCGGTTGGAATCCTGGTAGACCACTACCATTTCAATACCGTAAATGTCTCACGTCACACATTTGTTAAAACTATTTAACGACAGTTATCAGGCTACCCTGTCTGCCCGTGTTTACTTTGAGAACTAGAACTTGAACGTAACCAAGTCTTCGGTACACAAAGGACAATCATACCAACAAAACATTCTATTCACCCTTGCTTTATACGTCAGTTCATCATGTCTCAATATATGAGACATGCAGTCCTGTTATAAAATCTCGGTTACGTATATCATTATATATGCCTATTTTAATACTTAATTCTTGCAAGAAAGTCAAAATGGTCCAATGCTGTGGCGTAGCGGACCCCGGTTCGATTCCTGGTCGGGACAAGTTTCCTAATCCCTACGGCAGTCATTATTATTATTATTATTATTATTATTATTATTATTATTAGTGATTTTATGATGACGGCTATGCAAGTTATTATCATCTCATTGCTATTATTAGTTTATTATTATTCCTATTGCTATTATTAGCAATACAGTAGTCTATTATTGTTGGTCTATTATATATTTGTTCAGGATGGGAGACTATCGTTTTTATTATGGCTGTTATTATAATTATTATTATTGCAGTACATTGCTGTCTTATTTCATATCAAGGTGTTATTTTTATTTATTTATTTAGCACTAATTTTATTTTATTTACAATTCTTACAATACACCTATACAAAACACAAATGGTATACTTAATAAATACAATCAAATACAACAATAACACAAGTCAACAAAATTTAAAAAGTTTTTTGTATCCGAAATAAAATGTATCAAATCTTATGTAATTTGGCCTCCTAAATTCGAAAATGGCAGTAAATTTTTTTTATTAGTTCTCGTTTAGAAGATATCGGCTATATAGCCTTCATTGTTGTTCGTGCAAGAAAATATACGTAGTTTTTAATCACATACCTCATAAACGTGGTCTTTTGCCTTCTCTAGTGTACTTTATCTTAGGAGCATCTCTTACTACAGACAGCAATCATAGACGTGTTCCATTTCCCCTGATAACATCGTTCTAGAGTAGCGATGTCTTGGTGGAAATGTTCACCATGCTTGTCGCTTACTGCTCCAAGATTGTCAGAGAAGAAGACCAGGTGAGAGTGAAGGAAATGCATCTTGAGAGACATGTTGTACCCCATTCTATTATAAGCCATCAACATATTGTCCACTAATGTTCTGTAATTAGACGCCCTTTTGAAACCAAGGAAATTAAGTTCAACTCTAGTGAACGCTACCCATGCAGTTTTCTCCTTGCCTGTTAGAAGTCCATGAAAATGTTCATCAGCCATTAGTTTTCTTATTTGGGGACCTATAAATATTCCCTCTCCGATTTTAGATTCACTTAATCGTGGAAATTTATGAAAGAGATACTAAAATGCTTCTCCATTTTGATTCATACCATTTACAAAGTTTTTCATTAGTCCCAACTTAATGTGCAATGCAGGTAATATTATTTCAGTCTTGTCAACCAGTGGTCTGTAAACAATGTTTTTAATACCTGATTCTTGCTTTGTTACATAGTGTTTATCCTTCGCACGACTATCCCATTCACATAAAAAGCAACAATATTTCGTATAACCCTGTTTCCATTCCAGGCCTATAGCAAAATTCATATATCGCCCGTTTCCATTTAGCCACTCACGTAGGTTTGTGGAACAAGTACGACAACAAATATGGGGTGCAAGAGATTTGTCCTGATCACCAACCTTGCAACCAAAATCGAGATGATAGGCCTTTTTAACAATAGGAGTTAACCGTACCTTTTGCGATTTAAAAGTCACTTCTCCACAGATAAAACAAAAGTTATTTGGATTGTTAACACATTTATGCGGCATTCTGTGCCTTTCATGCCAATTCTATTACAGAAAGGATAATATATACGCATATATGTTATTTTATAATTATAATTATAATCACTCACAATAACAATTAAATCACTACCTATTTTAACTATTTCATAGTACACTGATAAACAGTTTTCTCACTCACAAAGCAGGAACTGAACTGAATTTATAAAGGAATATCAGTTTGAGGGTTTGACTTATATGCTAGAGCCATAAATTCACCCTTAAATTTCCGGTACAGTCTGTTTCAAACAAAGTTACTCGGCTAAAATCCTGTTTTTAGTAAAACAACCTGAACTGTGTATTGTAGAAATGAGAACTAACAAACAAAAATGGATGTCATTTTCGTGTTTAGCGACCCCAAATTAGTAATGTATGGTTAATTTTATCTCGAATACATTTTGGCTGTTGACTTGTGTAATTAGAGAAAATACATACAATGTTATTGCCAATGAGCATGCTTGTGATTGGAGGTGGTTGTTAATAACAATAAAAATTGGATAGTTGAAAATGGATAGTTTTTTCTATAAACGACTCCAAAGTTTAAGGGAAATGGGTTCAATTAGAGGCAATATTTTTACAACCTGTGAATTATATGGATCCGGTCCTTGTAGGTAGGCAGATACTCTAGGTAGGCAGATACCCATGATCCTCCTAGTATTCATGATTAGATGATAATATTTTCAGAGAATGTGGTTTATCTTTGCAACATACATAGCTTAACAAGCAGGATTATGGACACTAATTCACTTTGCTTCCAAACAGGACGATACTTAATTTAGCGCTCTATAATTTAGTGTCTCATCTAACAAGCGTCGGCTATATCCGGTCTATATTGTGGAGAGTTCCGATATGCTGTAGTTTATGAGGCTGAGGGTTAGATATTCTAGTTTCCTTCTCTGCTGAAGCTGTGTAAACACCGCATCTCTACAAACACTGGCTGGTGTATATTGTGGTTGCCTTTTCACCTTTTCTTTTCCATAGTCATAAAACTTGTTAGATCATAGGAAGCCTATGTGATTGTATAATTCATTTACATTCGGGTGCGGTAATTGTGATAAAGAACCATCGCTTTACATGAATCTAGTATCATTATCAACAACATCGTTACCAATTAATGACATGAAATATGTACATCTGAGAACAGTATTTTTTTTACGAAAGTACGAAGAACACAATCCTACGGTCATATAGTCTGATATGGATCATATATCAAAATGACAAATATGTTTGGCAAGTACTCTTTTATTGACACTAATATGAATAGTAGGAGTAGTAGTAATAGTAATAGTGATACTAGTAGTAGTACTAGTTCTATCGGGTCGCAAGCGACCCCTGGAGATTCCTTAAGGGGATATTCGAAGCTGAATTGTTTCCGGGGTACGCCAGTCCCCTACCTAACACTTCAACCTAAAGACAAAACAAACACCCAATCCTGAACCCGGAAAGGAATTTTCCAACACTGAAAAACCCCCAACACGGCCGAGAATCGAACCCGGACCGCCGGAGTGGAAGGATGGCGTGCTACCGACTCACCCACGGCGGAGGATAATATGAATAATAGGCCTACTTCTGTAAAATTAAAATGAAATTCAATACGATGCTTTATCAGTTACCTTAGAATCATAAACTCCCTTTCTTTCATACAGAAGCTTATCTTCTGTTCTCACTGTGAAAAATCTAATCATCTCCGTATATTCAAAAGTGGTAGGTCAAATGTTTGTCCTCTTCATCCTCATAAGGATTCTTGTAAGTATTCTGGGAGATCATTACACAAGGAAAACACTTAAAGTGAATGGATAAAACAAACATTTTATGGAAAATGTCTTAATGTATCACTGATACAAGACGCTCCACCTGTGCAATTTACACAGAAGAAGAAAGTGATTGCTTGTGCCAACGTGATGCACATGCGACTGTCTAGGGTTAAATTTACGAGAATACCCTATCGGAGAAAGAATAAAAATAAAAGACTTAGCAGAATTTAATCGTAACTTATAAAAATAATAGGCCTACGTATAATTATAATTTTTTTTATATATAATAATACATATAATTATACAAAATTTTAATATATACAATCAAATATGTACTATATAAAACATTATAAACACAATTATAAACCTTTATAAATACCGATGCTCTGAAGATGGTGTTGTAGCATGCAAGCAAAGTACCTACAGCACAAAATAAAAATTGAGCAAATGCAAGTATCGGTTTCAAATTGATATTTCAATTATTTTCATTTTCCAACTGAGCAAATTCTGTGTTTTCAATATACTCAATATTCTACCAGTGCTCATTTAATACTACAATAAATATACAATTAATTGTATTGCTATCATATAAATTATTTTTAAAACTTTAATGTGATAAAATCTTTTAAACAATCTGTACTATACGTTACTTGTGTAAAAACATTAACTTATGTGTGTTCACTATAAGAGTCGAAATAATAACAGTAAAAATGACTTATAATTGTTAAAAGGTAAACATAAATTACTTGTAAACAATAATACAAATGATTAGCTGTCCTAATATTAAAATACAACCATAACTTTATAAAAATGTCTGTTTAATGTTAAACTACCCGCCCGCCAAATACATACATACATACAATGTTAATCTTGCAGCGCTGTTTTCTTCACGACGCGTTTTGACGTTAATTCATCATCTTCAGGTGATATTCTGTTTGCTTAGAAAGAGTTGCTGTTGGCTACACGTTGTTCTTTGTACTGTAGGACGTGTAAAATTGATATTTTACTTCCATAACGGTGACTCTGCTAATATAATTTTAGAAAAATAACAACCGTACTAGTTAATTTTATTAGTAGACATAAGCTACGAAAAGATAATGAGTAATCAGGCAAAATACCAGACGTCATAAATACTACACATATAGTAGAACTCCCGCTTGCTGAAAAATCGGATGGGTGACAGAACTATTTTTCCCTGGATTCGTCAAAATTTCCAGTATTGTTCTGTATCAAACCTATTCACAGAATCTTGTTTACTGATAAATGCTACAAAGCACGACTTTAATATTAATGAATAAGTTTGTATAGTTTTATTGTATACAAACCTTTATATCTCTTAGACCTTTATATCTCTTTTTAAAATACGATACAGTTACCTGAAATACTACCGTCAAAGAGACAATGTTTCAATAGACTTTTTGATCTGTTTATAACACTAACATTATTTATTTAGTCCTAGTTACCGTTATACAAAATCAATATAACTTATTTATATAGTCAGTCACCAGGTGCTGAAAATTGGGGTTGCCTGGAAAAAGGTATGTGGGTATTCTGTGGTGTAGAATCCAAGGTTTCCAATTCGAGAACCCTGTGCGAACTTCAGGGCAGCCGAAAAACCCCGAAATTTTGGGGCTTTTTTCAATGTTTTCCTTATAACTCCTAAACAATGCATTTTAGCCTAAACCACACCATTACAAAAGTTAAAGAGCATGAAATTCCCTATTATTTGCACTGTTTACATGTTTTCTAAACCCGAATACGTACTGAGATATGGCGCTTCAAAGTTTTGAAAAAATTTCAAAATATCGAAAAACTGCGAAAAATGGAGCATTTTCCCTAGTAACTTTCATCTTTAAACATTTCTGTTTGAATAACGGTCAATAATCTACAAAATAGAAAATCTATTCTTAATGAGATGTTCATTTAAGAATAAAGTACACAACTATCGATGCATAAAAATGTGATGATACTAAGTAGAAAATGTGTAAATTATTACAAATTATCCATTAATATTGATTCATAAAAGTATTGACCTCTTTGCTCCCGTTGGCAAATCGGCATCATCTCTCAGTAATTCCTCCTGAGCAATGATCTCTTCGATGATGTCCTCCTCGTCTTCGCACTCAATGTCCGTGTCTCCCTCGTTGATGTTGGGGCAAATTTTCTCAAGCATTTCCTGCACAGTTTTTGCAGATGGCTGAGTACAGGAGTCCTGCTTTTTTGCAGCTGCAAAGCCCCGGTGCTACACCCTATCGTGCACTTGCATTGTATCATGTGCAGCAATTTTTCTTGAGCAGCATCCATGGCCATTGTTATGGGAATCAGCCCTCGTTTCGTTAAATTGACAGTAACTTTTCGTTTCCAAGCCACGTCTGCACATGCAGATGGGTACAGGTAGCATCTTGTGCAGGGGAAATCTAGCAAGGTTGGATTTGGATTTGCCACGAAGTTGGAAAATATTCGGTAGCGAAGATCGTCCAGAGTATCTGTGTCCATGTTCCCACCGTACAGTATCACAAGAAACTTTGTCCCTGCTTTCGAAATTTGGCGTGGTGTTGCTTCGACATCGTTGAGAACACTAACGATGTCAGACAAAGAAAGGTTTTTCTCATAAATAGTGAAAACCTTCTTCTTTCCTTGTCCAAATGGGTTTGATGTATTGTCACACACGCTTGCTGCATGAAGGAAAAGAATATCCTGAGTATTATATTTGCACGAATCTGACGAAGGCAAAACACTGGGGGCATTACCTCTCCCGGTCTTTTGAAAGTAAACGTTCTTTTTAGAAGAGCCTAATGCAGTTAGCAATACTAAGAGGTCGACGTCTTCACCTGTGGAAGTAACACTATCGAAGTTAGCAGCCTTAGATATTGCAGTTTTCACTATAATGGCATCGGCATCTTCTATTGCCTGCTTAACCTCGATACCCTTTTCTGCCATTTCAGTCACCAGCATTGAAATAAGGTTGTCGTTGGAAATACATTTTTCTTGTGACTGTGTAACGGCCTTTGTTAACTAAAATAAAAGTTTTCTGGACTATTGCACCAAAGCCCGGCGATATCGTTCAGTTGCTTTGGTGTTCTGATAAGCGATGTCACTAAGGTATCCATCGAATACTACTATGGCATTATACCCAAAGTGTTTAATTTCTGTACGTAGTCCACGTAGGTCTTGCACACTGACTCGAACGTGCGGGATGTAATCTTACCCCATACAACCTTATGCAGTCAATTACTGCACATTTTCTGCTGCCAAGGTCTTCATCCTGTAAGGAGTGAATGCTGAAATGGCAGCAAAGGAGGACATCATCGATAAGATCATTGCTCAGGAGGAATTACTTAAAGATGATGCCGATTTGCCATCGGGAGCAAAGCGGTCAAGGCTTTTATGAATCAATATTAATGGATAATTAGTAATAATTTACACATTTTCTACTTAGTTAATATATCCACAGATCATCACATGTAGTATAAATTTTTATAAAATACATTTTTATACATCGATAGTTGTGTAGTTTATTCTTAAATGAACATATCGTTAAGAATGGGTTTTCTATTGTGTAGGTTATTGAACGTTATTCATACAGAAATGTTTAAAGATGAAAGTTACTAGGGAAAATGCTCCATTTTTCGCAGTTTTTCGATATTTTGAAATGTTTTAAAAACTTTGAAGCGCCATATCTCAGTACGTATTCGGGTTTAGAAAACGTGTAAACATGCAAATGATAGGGAATATTATGCTCTTTAACTTTTGTAATGGAGTGTTTTAGGCTAAAATGCATTGTTTAGGAGTTATAAGGAAAACACTGAAAAAAGCCCCAAAATTTCGGGGTTTTTTGACTGCCCTGAAGTTCGCACAGGGTTCTCGAATTGGAAAACTTGGATTCTAAACCACATAATACCCACATACAACATACTAAAAATCATTAACTTCGGACCTTTTTCCAGGCAAAAGTACCTGGTGACTGGACTAATAGGCCTATATGTCTCTTTTATTAAAATAAGATTTTGATACCTGAAACACTACCGACAAATTAGACAAGATTTTATTAGACTATTGATCTGTTCATAAAATGTATAAACATTATTGATATAGGCCTAATTACCTTTGTGCAAAATCAATATAGGCCTACTGTTTTTCCCCATAATATTTTTAAAGTAGCCTATAATAAAGTGTAATCTACTGTAAGTTATGGCGAATTTATACTATCCAGCAAATGAGGCGTAAGGTGGAAATAGTAATATTCCCTTGTTGGACAAAAAATGAAATTCATTAGTAGGCCTACTATAGGCTACACAGTTTTGGATATGCGGACTTTTTTTTTTATTTATTGTTTAACAAAACTGTCAAACAACTCTGTATTGTGTAGAAGCCTATACTTGTGGATCGGAGTTGTTGGAAATACTGTAGTTTGAAAAGCGATTTGTGAAAGAGCATGTTGTGACATTATTGACGGTGAAGAGAATACGATTACATTGAACCCTCGGTCAATGTGTAAAGTGTTCGGTTCTCGACTCCCTTTTGTTTTACATTAGTCCACTATGCATGGCTCAACGCGTCCACATTTTCTCACAATAGAGTCACACTCCCGGAAACAATCTTTCCTATTGTTTACATATTGTTAAAGTTATAATCCCATTTACATAACCAGTTTTTGCACCATTATGTCTGATTAACGGATATAGGTCATAAAAGTATTGATTTTCCTACGATCACAATGAAATGTTTTATAACCATTATATTCGCTATTTAGCTCATGAATCAGCAACCAATTCAGTAGAAGAATATGTGGAAATTCAACTAATCACAAGTGTGTTGTCATCATAATTTTACCGTTTTATTTTTGTTAATCTCATTTAATCGAGGTGCATTTAGAAAAATTTCACACTACTATTAAATTAAATTCACAAGGACTGTAGCTTCTTTGATAAGAATAATTAATCATTGAACACATCGATTATGCATATATAAGCTGCTTATGAGCACAAGGAGACATAAAAATAATGTATAATTATTTAAATATACGGTGAAGCATTTTAATCTCGTATAATAAAAAATATAACATTAATAATTACACTATATTACTGTGGCAATTAAGTTAATCTAAAAGATGAACCACCTGTCCTTAACGAACATTTTTTATGACAGCACTACCAACTACAGTGAACGCCGCTTAATGTAATCGCGGATAATGTTATCCATCGGGTAACATTATAATTTTTATGAAGTCCCGTAAGGATTAATACTGATACATTGAAAACATACTGTTTATTTTGATCAAGGATTCGGTTTATGTTATCACATTTTCCTTTTTGCGGCTTTATTTCCAAGTACCGTAATGTTGACATGCAGTGATGGCTAGTGTAAAAACAAAAGATTTGAACAGACAGGCGTTTGATGTTTTGCTACGCGGTGTTCACCACAGGTCACTATAGACTTCCAAAAACACTCGTAATTCGTAATTGAGTATGGAGTATTGGTTAATGGACTCCTAAAGTAAAATAAAAACAATTATAAACTGTTAGCCTACTGGTTGAAAAAATAGTTGCTTGAAGTCTATTACTGTATTATGTGTGGTTCAATGATTCACAGTTACTTATTATTTTATGAATATATAGCTTTTAATTCTGTTTTGTAGTATATTTTCTTATTTTTAAATAAATAACCTTCAATTAATTATTTCGGTTACTGTTATCAATCGGTTAATATTATCAGATTAGTTGCAACCCGAAGTGATCACAATAAGCGGCGTGCACTGTATATTATATCGACTGTTTCATCTCGGTTACCTGAATGCCGCCTAGATGGCATTGCCTATCACGCTTATAATGACGTTTTGTTAGTGACGTGTTTTATTAATTTTCGTGGTTTAATTTATTCTCTGCATGCTTAATTATGTAATCATTCGCTAGAAACTCAATGTAACTCGAGGTTCGGATTCTCTCAAGATAAATTCAGGAACTCTCGTGACATTACCTACAATGAATTATCGAAAATTGAAATAATACCTTGAAGATTGTTTAACAGAGTGTGTTACATGTGCTTTTTTGAGGCTATAATGTTAACTGATGATTATTTAGTTAACAGAATGCAAAGAATAAATTTGTTTTCTTCCGCTCAATGCTAAAGATTTAGAATTGAAGAATCTACTTAGGCCCATCTTTAATACAGTCCATTATTCGTAATGTGTGACATATTGGATGGAGAGTAGCTTCGAAAACTCTGAATCGATCTGGAGCTTAAATCGGAGATCGATTACAAAAATATCTTATTTTCTGCATATAATAATTACAATTATCACTGATTAAACAAAAACATTCTGGCGCTTCACCTGATTTTATTAAGTGCCAGAATGATACTTTATGAGACTGTGTGGGGGACGGGAAAATGTCTGTCCGTCTGTCAGAGTGCCCGTACGCGCGTTAACTCAAATACGATTCATCGGATTTTTATGATACTTGGTATACGCATTTATAACGTCCATGGGAAGAAGTCTGTTTATTTTGGACCAAATTGGCTCACCGGTACCGGAATAACGACTAATTAAAGGTCACATCCTTTTTAAATGGCAAATAATTACTATACCAAAAATTACAAATTATAGTTGCTACTCGCTGAGGGCCTTGGGTACAATGAAGTTATTTGTTTGTAAATTTATTATAGCAAGCCTTGCTTTTGATGTTAGGAATTTGTTGTAATTTCGTTCTGATGTTATCCCACTTATTCCTTTTCATATGCTTATGAAAATAAATAAATAAATAAATATAAATGTAAAATGTACGGCTACCGATATGTATATTATACTTTAACGTATTTTTCAGATTAAACACTCCTGTGCAAGCAATAGACCTAATATAATTCCTGATATATTGATTTAAGATTGACTTTATTTCATTCATAACGTAAACGGCTGCTTTAGAGCTGAAATAAACAGGTCAGCGAATCAATTACTAGATCATTAATATTATTGCCAGTATTAATATTATATATTAATATTGCCAGCTTGAATGTGAAATGATGACATATTTTAAGAATTTCTTCAAAGAAGCTGGAAGAAAAATACAACATCAAATACACATAAAGATAAGTGAAGTGCTAAATAAGTGAATAAATTAAGAATATGTTGAAATTATTCAACAATAAATAACTATAGACTTGTTCATTTAAATTAGTAATAAGGACATTACGTTTTTTGTGTTTTTATATTTTACAACAATTATGTGGACAAAGTGTAGTGTATAACTCACAGAGTTTTTAACAACACAAGCCATAAAGATTTTAGATATTCTTAGAAAAAAAAAACTACTCACATTAAAAGCATATAAACATATAAAAATGAGAAGAATATAAACATTTTAATTCAGAATATAGCTTCTGTAACACTTATTATATTATTTTATTATTTTACCAAAATAAATAAATGTAAGATAAGGGAAATCTACAAAAAGGTATTATCATTAAGTGGGGATATCAGGTGGATATTTAAATATAATATGAAATGAGAAAGTTGTACTGTTCATGCTTAGGGTAAAGGAAGTTACATGAGTGCAGATTTTATTTGGGTTGTGTATCCTTCGGGGATTCTATACAAAACGTGGCAACTACCTTCTCTAAATTTTTTCAATATATTAACATGAAGAGAATTAAATTTAATAGTAGTCTGAAATTTTTCTAAATGCACCTCGAAGCCGATGTTTAATTTTCGTTTTGCTAGAACCGTTTTCTTCGTATAGGGGAAATAATTTTCAAGATGATAAAATAATTATTAAAATATTTATTGATCGTACATTATGCAACGGGCCTATAATAGCATCTAATAAGACATGATTATGCTTATGAAATGAGCAAAGAGAATATCTTAAATACCATTAGGCCTATAAGCAAGTTCCGTACGACTGTTTTTGTTCCACTATAATTAAATGTCTAAGTTTTGAGATTTTAGAATAACTTGTATATTGATGTAGCAAACGACTCTGTCTCTGAGATCAGCTGAATGTAAGTTCTCGTCTTTTGCTATAGATGGCACGTAACGGTGTGTAGGGAGCTTAGGGCTTCTCTTCGCGTTTTAACCTCAAAGCAAAGCACATGAAAACACACGATATTTTACAATTTTGTATAGTATTCAAATTAAAGTGACAAAATTTATTTTAAGTGCCATTATGGTACTTTCTAAAATTGTATTGTGGACGGGAAAATGTCTGCCCGTCTCTTTGTCTGTCCGTGTGTCTGTATGCGCGATAACTCGAATATGCTTTAACAGACTTTCATGAAACTTGGTATACGCACTTATAACGTCCATGGACGAAGCCTATTGATTTTGGACCAAATCGGTTGGCTGGTACCGGAGTAATACCCAATTAGTGGAGTGATTTCTGAAAATATTACACTGAATTCTTCAGATGCAATTCAGTTCTCATAACAACAATAGTGTTTGCGGTGTTTTCTTAGGGCTTTGGAAGTTGCAATACACTGGGCATTGACAAGGAATTAGACATGCTAGCGATAGGAATTATCCAACTTAATCCTTCACATATGCGTATCAAACTTTCTCAAGAAATCGTGATCTAAAACTCAATACTTTCTTAAATGTAGCCTATTAACTCCATCTGACACTTTGTTATATCAGTTTAACCTGATTTTATTTGTAAGGTGCTGAGTGCTTTGTAAAGTGCAGGGGTGTCCTTTCTTATGTAAAAATGCTGGGAGCTGAGGTGTAATGGTAACCTCCAAAAGTGTACGAAATAAGAGCAAAATTAAACTTATAATTCTGCTACCTTTTTTGGGGGGAAAAAAATTATGAAAAAATATATTTAATAGCCAATTCGGATATTTTTCTTGTGTGATACTTCGAAAGATACCTGCCTAATCTCGTGGTTAGCGTCGTTGGCTGCGGATTTCAGGCCCGGGTTCGATCCCCAGTACCTTCTCGGATTTTTCTGGGGTTGGGAGATCTGAAACGGGTTACACTCAGCCTCGTGATACAAACTGAGGAGCTACTTAATTGAGAAATAGCGGATCCGGTCACGGAAACCATCATTAACAGCCGTGGGTGTCGGTATGCTGACTATATGCCCGGAATCCTGCCATCTGCTTATGGTAGATGACCCAGCTTTCGGATGGTATGCATAGTCCCTTCAGGGATGTAGCGCCAAGGGAAAAAATATTACTGCCGAAAATATGGGTCCTCATTGCGCTTGATAATTCATGCCAAGTATATGAACCGAATGTTCAGCAATTGAGAGTGAACATGTTTTGTCCATGGATATTAGTAGAGGAAAATGCGGAAAAGTTCAAAATGTGCAACGTTGAAAGCGAACGGTAATGTAAAACATAAAAACAATTTTCTCAATAACAGTCTCTTGAATTATATTCCATCATACTTTAGGAATACGGGATATTATATATCATTTAATTAAGTAGTTTATAAATAAATTTCCACATTTGGACGCATACATATACTATAAAAGAAGCTATTGAAATTAATGGTAAGCTATTTCCTTCTGGACTAGTTTTCTTTCGGAGTTTCTCTAGGCTCAGTAAGGAACCGCCTTTATTAACTGAGCAATGATCTACTTCGCTTTTGGGTTAAATGATTGCATAATTTTGTAATTAGCGATTGCAAGACTGGTTTCATTCCTGCAATGATGACGTTGTAAATACAGTTATTATAAATTTCATAAGCCTAATGGTTTCCTGCTGGTAGACTGAGATTAAGACATAATACATACAATTCGATTTAACTAATGCTACAGCTCACTTTGCCGTAAAACTTCTGAGAATTCATGCAGACAATAGTCCTAACTGGAATCTTACAGCATTCCTGTATTTTTTAGTAATCAGTTTTGCAACTGGTTTCATGCAAACCTCCAGTTCTTTCTATCATATCTCTTCTTATGCACATACCTTTTACAACCAACATCCTCATTAATCTGTTTTATGTATTCTAATCGGTTGCGTGCACATCGGCACACGTGCACATCGGCACAATCGCATTTTCGTGCACATTGGCATATTATTTTTATCTTGCAATATCATCGTGCTCATCGCCACGAACCCTTCGTAGGGGTGGACATACAGACAAAGTTGGAATTACATTATCGTATTGAATGCAATGGAGTTCACAATAACTGCTAGATAGGCAGAAAGACAAACATTTCCTTTTATTATTATAGATACATACTGTGTACATTAATATTATAATTGTATTGTTTAGAAATCATTCATAAAGTATCTGCCTGCAATTGAATGAGATTTTGAACTAACCTAACCTAACCTAACCTAACCTAATTTAACCTAACCTAACCTAACCTAACCTAACCTAACCTAACCTAACCTGACCTGACCTGACTTAACCTATCTACGATATCAACGGCCGGTTTCCTTTGCCGCGGTAGCTAAGGGGTGCTGCCTCGGAGCCGTGGTGAAGGAGGCTGTAGGTTTGAGTCTCTATGTCCACCCCTGGCCCCAACGGGTTGTGTGGCGATGAGCACGATAATATTACAAGATAAAAATGCTATGCCGATGTGCACCTGTGCCAATGTGCACGACACCTTCTAATCGCAGCCTTCCTTTACTTTTTTTCCCCTTAATTGTTAGTCCCTACTAGTTTGGTCCTTCTTCCGATAAAATCTTCTACTGTAGATTTCTTTCTTCTGTAAATCAAGTGCTTCAAGTTTTACAAGCTAAATTTCGTTATGCTTTGATATTTTTGAGACAAGTTAGGTAACAATGAATTTTAAATTGTTTATATTTGTTCGTAACTATATGTCATGTTTTGATTTATATTTTTGTGATGTCATTGGCATTTTTCACTTGGCTTAAGCCTTCGTCCCTGGATTAGACTAACAGAATTGAGTGGCACGAGCAATCCTGGAGGTAAAGGCTGTTGGTGCCTACGACTGATAACATTACTACCATCCTATTCCGAATGTCCGATAATCCATGAAACTCGATCTTCCTAAGCCACAAGAGTCTTTTCGGCCTATGTAGGGAACATTTTAGTTTTTACTTTTATGCTTTAGCAGTTTTGACTCTCATTATAACTTAATATTGAAGTAAGTTTAAAAAAAATTAAGATACATTAAATGGTTACATATCGTTAAGTAAATACGACTACTTTTACTACTATTTTTTAAGTGCCTGTAAAAGTGTTTACGTTTTAGAGGAGATTGTAAGTAGAGCAGTGTTGAGTTTGCTATTGCTACTGTGGATATATTTCATTCAGGAGACGTGATCTTCTCAATCCTGGTTTCTTTGTGAGAAGGTCCTCTAGTCTGTACAATAGAAGTCAATGCTTCAGTGACCACTGCTCCCTCGTCTTGATTCTCCCTCTGTGTTGACTTACTCATTCCAACTGCTTTGAGTTTATTTTCTTCATGACAGATTCTTTAGATTCTAGTATGTTTGTATTTAATTTAATATATTTTTATTTACTTTCGTTTTGCTATAGAATATAGGCCTACTTAATCCAATTAATATGAAAAAATTAAAATATGGTTACATCACAAGGTAGAACATTTTTACATGTAGGTTTCATTTCAACATGTAGGTTAAAGGTTGTCACTGAAAAAAAAAAAAAAACCTTCTAGCATCCTCTTTAAATAGACACCACAAGTACGCCCAAGACTGTAAGCTACTCATATCCAAATATCTACGACGGTAGAAAACCTATTAATTTACGAATTTATGTCCTTGAATTTCAAACAACAAAAATATTCTCTTACGCGGATATGTCTTAAAGACGTTTAAATAAAATGTTTGTTAAATACTTTTAATTTTAGTATTATAGTAGGCCTATATATTATAGTTGTATGAAAGCTCGTACTAATTTTGAACAAAACCACGGTTCTTCCTCTCCTTGGAGTAGCGCTAAGGTCATGAATTGAGCTTAGCACGGAGCGGTATTGTACTTTATCGGGGTTGTTTATTTAAACCAAATAACAACGTACTTAAACAGTTACGATGAAGATTAGGAACTACATTCTTAATTTGTCCCTTCTGACCCTAGTTACTGCAGTACTATGGTATTAACAGTCTGAGTTACACTTCTTAATCTTGTAGTAGGCTATTATCAGTAATTTTAGCGAGTCATGGAATATAGGCTCCAACATAGTAAATAATTGTTCAGCGGGAAAGTATACACCCCAGGAGTAAAAGGAATATCCCAGAATCCCTGGATCACCAGAGGGTAGTGGAGATTCTTTAGAGTAGTATGAGAGAAACGGAGGAAAGGCTGTGTAACAAGATAAATTCCATGCGAAGATAAAGTTGTGAAACGGGGTTTAGAAATATATATGTATGTATGTATGTTTTTATTCATTGCAATTGGGTTACTACCAGAGGTGTACAAATCTCGATTTTAGCTTGCCCAAACCCGCTTGAACGCCAGGCAAGCAAGTTGCCAGCGTCATAGCTAGGAAGCAGGCAGGTTTCTTTAAGCCTGATGGGTCAGGTCAAACCGAGCCTAGGCAAGTCAGAATAAGCTTGTGCGACATTCCTATCAGCTAAACAACTGTAGTTGCTGAGTGTAGGTAATACTTTCTTGCTTTTCTACATGCTGGTAGAAGAAATTTACCATGCAGATAAATAAAAGGTGGATAAAGTATTAAAAATCGTTTTAGCGTCTTAACACAATTATTATTTTTATTATTAGGTAGCCTAGATTTCGAAGAAAAATCTACCTAATGACTTTCAAAAAATTCGTTCATATCTTTACGTTTCATGCCTCCCTAAGTACGAAACTACCGCCTGTTAAAAAAATTGAGATACTTATATTTATATACAGTATATGTATATTTATATATATATTTATATATATACATATATATATATATATCTTTACACGCTTGCGGCCGTAATTTTCAAGATATTTGAATCAAATTTCATTATGTTATTTCTAGGCCCAATAGTTCAGACAAGTTCGTTAATGAGCAAAATTGGCGCAAGAGGGTGGTCGGGGGAGGGGGTTGAAATTTTAAAACATTTATATCTCGGCCCAATGAAGTATAGAGGGAAACTTTGATTGAATAAATTAGAGTACTCCTTATGGAGTTCACAGTGACACCAACGATTCGGGGGTTTTGGGAGTACGAGTGGGGGTGGGGGTATGGGGATGGAAATTCGAAATTTTCGAAACTACGTCTTGTGGGGTATCATTGAAAAGCTCTTGATGAGTACTCTACAAATAAATAACTAGTTTCTTGATAATAATAACTAAGGCGAGATTTGAATGTTTGAAAAAGTTCTCTTTCCTCTTTTTTGCAGTTATTATTGCGGGTTTGTCATGCCAAGGCTAAAGAAGAAGAATGCTACGCAGCGACAGTAAATTAAAACAAAAGCACTTCGAAATCAACCTCAGCTTGTAGGCTTGCCTAAAGGGATTTTTGTTATTGTTATTAATGATTTTATGATGTTTTCTCGAAAATGTTTGAAAATTTTTCCCATGCCGGACTAGTACTAGCTTTGTTCATTGATAATTCAAACTGTCCACATTTTAGTTTCTCCTCGGCTTCCTTCAGGGTAAAATTCTCTAAACACATCTGAAGTTCCTCAACTACGTAACTGCACGACTTACCAGTGCACTGCTATACCCGGTTTCATATTATTTCCGCCAGGCCTTGCAGTTTCCTTAGGTCCTGTGCAACCCATCAGGTTATGAAGAGCTTGTGACTCATAGCGACAGCATTTCTTATCATCGTTGTAATCTGGCTTGCTTTCAAGTCAAGCAAGTTAAAAGCTGTGACTGGTTGCAGAATTTCAAAGGGGCAGGCAAGCTAAAATCAGAATATGTACACCTCTGGTTACTACCCGGTGGCAGCGTTTCCTAATACTACAATACTACAACTAAGACTATCATATTTACACAGGAACGAGTAACATATACATTAACGAGTAACATCACATGAACGATTAACATTTCATAAACAAGAATCATTACATAAGAAGGTAGCATTACTTAATACACAAAGAAGACCTTAAGTTATTCTTAAATTTCTTCAGGGAGGGGGGTTTCCCTGAAAAGCTGCTACAGGCAATTCATTCCATTCCTCAATGGTTCTATTTACAAACGAAAACTTCCCTACATCTGTTCTATACCTTCTACCCTTGATTTTGAGGGAATGGTCGCCTCTTCCGTAATACGTTGGTTTTTCTACATAACACCGAAAGAAACAAAGTCACGAAATTTCATACGCGTCATGAACATACATTTACTAGTAAAGAGTAAAATATATGCAAATGTGTCCAGCGGACTCAGTTTGCCCGGATAAGGGTTTGGTTCCGATTCACGTAATGTTCAACTTCTTTCAACGATTCTAGCCAAAAAAATCCCCTGGAAAAACTGTTAACTTCACAATGAATGACAACCTTTAGAAGCACTGATATCACCTGGCCACCTGGCCACCTAGTTGAATTTCCATTATTAGGCTATAGCTTTATATAGTCTTAATTATAGTTTTCACCAACATAATCTACATCTATATAATATAATCATGTTTCTCTTTTTATTATTATTATTTTTATTTATTTTTATTCTAAATTAGATTAATTGGTAAGGTTTGAATGCATCCACCTCTGGTTAGTGGAAGAGAAGGCCTTAATGCCTTAACTACACCAGAGGGCAATATAAATAAATAAATAAAGACTGCACCGCTCATTTTGACCGACAGTGCTTTTCATCATTATAAAACAGTTTTTCATTCAACTTATTTATTCAGTATATTCAACTTATATGTTTGAACTCTAGGCATCAATAAGTATCCATTATTTCAGCCGTTACACATTTCAAAAGAAAATAAATATTATTTACATTGCTTACATGAGTAGGCTACTTAAATGTTTTTAGAGAAAAGAGAATATCAAAGTTTTACATAAGGAATATTTCGAATGTTTCTGAATTCACTTAAACCTATCATCTCTATCAAAATATTTTGCACACACAGAGTTAGCCGGCAATGAAACGCATTGTTCCGTGGTTGCAAACATAATACTCGCGCTAGCTTGTGCCGGTCAAAATGACCGCTCCTAGCCCTTAAATATTTCTCAATTTGTGGACGATAAAATATCGGATATTTTAGGAATTGTTTATCACTAAAATTACTTAAAAGACCCGAAATATTGGTGAGATAAAATCAAACCCGGTCAAAATGACCGGTACCATGCTTCTAGCGTAAAATACTGCCATAAAAGCAGATATTATAATTATATGATTTTTTTTTAAAACGAAGTTTAATTCTATTAGAACTACTAGTTTTACATAGGCTTAGGCCTATTCATTTTACATATTATAATTCCCCTTCGTGACCAGGGTTGCCAGATCAGAAACGTAGATCAGTCGTACCAAAATTCGATAATAGTCTTATGCTAGTTAAAACTGTCGTATACTTGTGATTTTTCAGTGTAATGAAAGTATTTCGTGAATAATAATAATAATACTAATAATAATAAGTAATCGGTATTATACACCTTACATATTTCATTTAATTGTTAATAAATCATCTTATTTGTAAATGATTAGGCGTGTTTCATTATCTTCCGATGTGCTAAATTTGATAAAAAAAACAATAAAATTAAATAAACAGTAGTTGCCACAATGTAATTATTGCAAAAGGAACGAGACTGCTTTCCAAAAAAAAAAAAAAATAATTTTAGCAACATGCTTAAAACAAAATCCTTGAGAAAACAAAAGATGGATATACATCAAAATTTAAAATTCGTCAATAGATTGATTAAAAAATATAAAACTCTGTGTTCAAAATAGTCGTACAAATAGGAGTGCGACTCGTCGTTGAGTCGTACGTCGTTCAAATGTATGAAATAGTCGTATGCGTACGACTGTATGGGAACCCTGTTCGTGACTCATGATATTTGAGTATGGCCACGACATTTATATTGCGTTTGGTAGTCGATTTTATTTGTACATTATTTCGGGGAATTTTGTTGGAGAGTTTTTGGATTGTATGTTTTAACGTTATAATTTATTCGAAACCAATAGTAATAAACCAATAAAATAAATAGTAATCCTCTTAAGAGATGCCGGTGATCTTTCACTATTTTGTACATTCAGTGTGTGTATCTTCGCTTAAGACGTTTTTTTGGAGTTAACCATCTCTTCAACAGATTTCTGTCGGCCTGGGTGGCACATCTGGTATCTTGCTGACTTTCTGTGCTAAAGGTTGCGGGTTCGATCCCGGCCCAGGTCGAAGGCATTTTACGGATTTTCGTGAGTATGATACAGAAAAATGCTTCCCCCCCCCCTTTTACCGTCAATTTACTTTACGTTTGACTGAGAAGCGATGAAATTGAAAGGTCCATCTCTTAGGTTTAGAAAGTAATATTAATTTTTATATAGGATTCCTTTGGCATATAAATCGCTGCTGAGATTGCCATTCTGCGTTACCAAATAGTATGTCATAGGAGTCCCTAATTTCAAGGGAGACTTGACAATTAAAAGGTCGGAAATTGCTGCCGTAGACAGTTGTTCAGTTGTAGGTCAATTTCTGGTTATTTTGCATTGTTAACTTAGCAACCAATTGGTCGTCTCAAAATTTAAAGGCCTTAATATGCAAGATCTAGGTCAAATAGTTTAAGGGAATTACCAATTAGTAGCTTTATATACCTTGCCAATTTCCTTATAGTAACTCTTTCAGAGCTGAATTATTATTATTAATATCACCATTCTTGAACTAAAATCATCATCAAAAATCATCACTGTGTTATAAGTTTGAACTAAATGTGGACAATTTTACTAGAAAGGTCGTTTCCTTGAATGATAATTGTAACACGGGAATATAAAATCCGCACTTTTTAGCATAAAGCGTTAATCGAATAATCTTATATTTCTGCTTCTATGCAATTTTTTGTGGTGACTCATATACACGTGAGTAGCAATGAAAATGTTAAAATTTTCCTTCCATCACACATATTAACTGAAGAAATAATTATTGCTTCGCCTGTTCAATACATTTAGATTTCCTACGTCAGGAAAATAAATCATAAAAGAGAATGCAAATTAAATAAAAATAATAATATTTGACTTAGGCTGGCTATGATTTATTGTTGCTTTATTATGTGGAGATATTTTCATGAACCTAAGTTGTACAATATCCGAACAATTTTAGTTTTTTTTAAAATTCAGATTTGTTCTAGGAAATACGGTAGTCTACATTTAAGCCTACTATTTTATTTAGAATTTTAAGTAATTACGATTAATAAATAAAAATTAAACCATACAGGCTCCTGAGCTCCCCCCTTGGTATTCGTATGGGTAAACAGTTATGCCAATTTTATTAATATTAGTGCAATAGTCTTTTGCTTAAAAGAAAGAAACGTAAGTTAAATTTGTCTGTAATCGAAAACTGAATCTTGGTTCTCCTCTTACGAGTGGACGCTCAAAATTCATTCACTTAACTCCTAATATTCATCGGAAGCTTCCTGTGCGGCTTGAAACCATTATAGAATGTTGGCACCTCCACAGCTGTGAGGAAGATCATTTGCAATGTCAGTTTAATATTAACTTTTTTTCAGTCATTAAGTTTATTACAACCTGAACGATATGTTAGTTAGCTAATATTAATTATCCCTTTGAAGTAACTCATGAGATTCTATATAATACTCTTTATATTAAAATGATTGTATACTCATAATCGAATAAAGGGCCTTCATTACTCTGCCCTACTCATTCTCAAGTACTTTCCCAATTTTCCAATATTTCTCTTAATGGACGATTTTAACGTATCGCTAGGAAGAATCGACAGACTCAGAACTTTGGCGTGCTATATTTTCTTAAAAGTTTAACTTTCAATTAATTCAACGATTCCAGTGTTAACACAAAGGACAGTTCAAATTTTATCATTATATTTATACACTGAGTTTGGAATGAGCTTCCTTTAAAAATAGCGAGGTGTGAAATTTCTGTTGCTTAGAATATTTTATCAAGTATGTGCCCCATTTTTCGCTTTAAATTAAAGTTACTGGTGTAGCATAGGCTAAGAAGACAATGATTTACAGTTTTCGACATGGTGATGAACTTCCGTTTAGAATTTCTACGATGTAAGTTAATACGAAGAGAACCACTTTAGTTTTGTTGTTGTTAGACTCTGGTCAGCAATTATCGATGTGACGTCACATGTAATTACGATGCAGATTGGCTGTCGCGAATCAGAGAGGCGCCAGAGATGCCACCAACTCCATCATCATAGGTCAGTCATGCCTTGTTGATCAGGCATACAAAATAGTCCAACTAGAACGCCAGCCGGTTCAATACATCTATTATTAAAACTTCAATATGTAAGGTGTCAAAATGTTACAGTTGATTCGAAGTTTTATTCTTAGCAGTAGGCCTCTATTATAAACTATAAGCCTTCACAGTTTATTATTGCTGGTTTTGCTCGTAATAACATTTGCTCTTATTGTAATATTATTTATTTATAGGATCGCTAACTCAGTCGATATGATTGTTTTCTTCGTCACCAACAGCACAATCACAGCCTCAATCATAATCATCATTGTTGTTATCATTATCGTTATCATGATGATCATCAATAATATCATCATCACCTTCCTCACCAACCCTGTCACCCATTTATCGTGAACAGTACCCTCGATACACATATTAAGCATACCTGCATACGTCTATCGAGCCAAATGCAATTCCTTCTATACAGGATGTTAATAAATAACACCGAAATATTTTACCTGTGTATAGAGGGGACGTAGACAAGCAACTTTTATGAGGAGATTTTTGCTCTATGGATTCAATTTTTCCTGTTACAGCATAAAATCTCCCAGTGCATGGCCGCCACTGACTTCTAACAATGAAAAATATGCGGAACTAAGAAACTTCGTTGTTAACACTGTGGTCAGTAGTTATGAATTAAAAAAAAAAGACTAATGCAGTGGCGACCAGTCAAGTGATTAGTCTGTAAATTTTGCAGATTATGGAAACACTAAATTATGATATAGCTGTTGACGATTGATTAAGAGTGAGGTTTTTATCGATCACTAAGAAGGCATGAAGTCAATTTAATGCACATTTCAACCCTACTTCGCGTAATTATTGATTTATGAACACCAAAATAAAATGACTTTAATGCCCTGTAGCATACACATTTTACGTCATAGAGCAAAAATCTCCTAATAAAAATTGCTTGTCTAAGTTCCCTCTATATACAGGTAAAATATTTCGGTGTTATTTATTAGTACCCTGTATAAGGTAGATAAGGACTAAGTGTTTATCTATTGATACGCCAAACTCATGCTCGAATTAAGTACATGAGTATCTTGCCAAAAACTTGAAATCATTGTGACTTGCCATCGGTAATCGCGGGTGATTGGTTTCTGTCTTTTGAAAAATAAAATTTACCTAATTCGTTAATAGTATAAAAAATCAGATAAAATACAGAGTGCCATTCGCAGCTCTGGTTATGATCGCCACCCAGGCAAGGTTGATATATCTCCTCTATCTTCCTTTCAGACTCGTAGCAGGTATACCACAGTAGGTCATGTTAACTATTGATGTACGTCTATTTTGTCTGTTAATTTTAATGAATATGATACAGGATGAAATAGTGGCGAGTCATGATAAGAAAGCGAGTCCTCTGGTACACATTTTGGTAAAATCCAATTGTAGAGGACCCGTATTTTAAAACCGAGATCCTTTTCATAAAACACCTAATATCATAAGAATTTTGTTTTAGATAGTTGTGTGGAGAGGAGATGTCTTGGCGAATGATTCGGTACAACCCGCCCGCCCTAAATGATAGGCTACACTTTCTTTTATATCACGATCTAGCGAAAAGTTGCTTGTTTTCCGCCAGTTTTCTGTCCTCGAATTATGAAAAAATTCGAGATTGGATGTTAGAGGTGTGACGTCATACCGCTAGAGCAGCTATAATTGTGGGTAAACAGGATGGCACATTTTCGAAACCTGTTGATCCAGTTTATGGTACATTATCCTAAAATGCGTTTGAGCTTCACTACGGCTGCCGCCTCCGCTTCGCGCGTTTAACTATGTGGATAGTATTATGCATTATTTAGACTCTCTGGTCGTGATAAGCAATATACAAGGTTGGTCATCCTGCCTCGCTCAGAAACAAAAAATTACATCGCCCGTGAAAATGTGCATATCGCGTGAACGGGTCCTCTATATTGGGATTATGTCAAAATTACTAACATCTTCTTTAAATAGGTGCGTTTTTATTACTTCACAAATCTGTGGCTTGGTTCTAAAAGGGCTAATGTCAATATCTTGCAAAAATGACAGCTATGCATTATTGAGCTCGGCTAGTCTTTGTCTTTCGTTTAATAAACGTGCAAATGTTTTTTGCTATTAATAGACATAATACACAAACCTTAGATGCCAATGTCGGAAGTTCTCAGCAGAAATATTACTTCTATAAAGGTTTCAAAGTCAGTTATCTCGAAAGCAAGTTTATAACATTGGCCCTTTTAGAACCATGCCACAGATAATGATCGTAGCATAATATTATACCCAAAGTCTAGCGCTGCCAACTGGATTCCGTTTTTAGCGTTTTTTCGTTCTGCGGAGCCACTTCTTGATGGTGCAGTATAAGAAATTGGGATGAACACCCCAAAATGCCTATTATTACAAGAAAGACGACGGTTTTAGAGTAGTCGAAAGCAAGTTAGCTTAAATGCATTTATTGTCTGGAGCGTATTACAATTACCAGTCTTCCTAGAAAATATATACATACAATATATCTACGTATAAACTGCAAGTTGACCTGAACAACTAATTTGAAACAATTTCACTTCGTAGCTACATGTAGGGCATCCGTGGTAGTAACATATAACTTGTACATATTTACACAAATTATTTCAGTTCCACTGGGTTTATATTCATTAATTAATTTATATTAATTTACGAATGTGTCTCGAATTATTGTAAGACAGTGTGCGCTACAGTGTGTTAGTGCTTCCGTTCTAATCGGTTAGGCCTACTGTTCTGAACCGAGAGTACATAAACACAATGGCTGCCTGGTGTAGACGTCATGACCTGTGAGCATTTAACTCAACTTTTCCCTCTGTTTTGGAATAGATACTAAAACCACCTGTCCTGATTACGGTATAATAATTACCTTAATATTTTTTTAAAAGTTGCAAGAATGGAGGTTTGAATAACAAGATAGGCGGAAAAATTATGTTAAATTGCAAATATATATATATATATATATATATATATATATATATACTGTAAATAAAGCTGATTTGTACTTCTCACTATTTTCACATAACGTATTTTCTTCAAACATAATGCACAATTCATTCTTATGATTTTTCAACAAGTAGCCTACGTATGTTGAAACCAGTATGTCTTAATAAATAATTAGTCGCTGAATAATTTAGAGACCAATGTGTTTTATTTCTTTGCATTAAATTTTGTGCAGAATATATTAAAAACGACCTGTTACCTATATCTTTCGTATGAATACATCCCATGGGAGTGAAATCGACGTCATGGCTCTAATACTGTCTGTGCGTCATGCCTCCCAAAATCGTGATGCAGACCATAGAATACAAAGTTGTAAATTTATCCTTGTATGGGCCATGGAGACCCAAATGGTTCCGGGATGTTGAGGCTCTCAGATTGAGACATACGGCACAGAAAGGTGGTAAGGTTGTCCAGGTTTATTCATTCAGATGTTAAAATCACTTAGGCCTAAATGCCACTGCGTTCCTAATATGAGTGCAAGAAATCTGACCAGTTTTTAGAATGCATGGCGGCTACGACTGACTAATAAGTTTGAGGTATCTGATATCATATTTAAGTTGGTGTTTCCGGGTAGACCGTATTCAATCGCGAAAATAATTGAAGATGGCCTTGCCATACGAAACTGGGTAAGAAGAGCAAGGCTGGAATATATCAATCATGATCAAAAGTCGAGATGAACGTTGAAAGAGAGAGGGAGAAGAAGAAGTGGTGTTGAGAATAAAGTTAATAAAATTAAGAACAGAACCTGGGAGAAGTAAGAGCATAAACTTGACTGAAGGTAGAATAGTCGGATTTAATAATTACCAAGGGCAAACGAATGTGGATTAGTTGAAGCCTCTGTTTTTTTCTTCATAAATTGGCATGTAGAATCCCGGAATTTTGTGATGGGCCCTGAAGCTAGTAGCTACATACTAAAACATTACCCTTTGGGAACAAGAAATTAATGCAAGCATGCTTTATATGACTCCTAAATTTATCGTAATTGACTGTAAGCGAAAATAGCTTACGCGAAGGATATAAACAGTAAAAGGTGAATTCCAAAAAGAACTAATGACAGCTTCGCTGGATTTTCAGGATTCACGAAAAACTGATATTATTTTATACACTTTTATTTTCAGATCAGAATTATACTAAAGTGAAACAATTCTTTATGGTAAGTTACTTAAGCAGTGAAGAAAGTTTGTAATTTTGCAAATTATTATGTAAATGGGAGCAAACTGAAAGTTCGAAAAATTAGGATGACGGTGTAGCCTTGTAGTTTAGGATGTTGGGATGTTCAGGATGTCCAGGAGGGAAATTATTTGGAATTATTTCTGGCAGGAGTTATCCTGAAGTAATAAAGTAATATATCACTTTGTGGAATACATAAATGATGGTGGCTTAGTAGTAATGTTAATTTAGTACTCTTGGGAAATAAACACTTTTCTTATAGATGTCTTGCGGATACAGTATGTTTTGGAAAGAAAAGCACATTTTATAACCCAATTTTCAATTGCCAAGATTTTCTTGCAAAAATCGACGTAACTCAAAGCAATGTATTAGAAGCCTTTCTTATACAAATTTTAAAAAGAATGGATCAAGTACCTTTTAGAATTCACCTTCTCATTATCCCAGCCAGTACGTCGTATCTTCCTCCGGGTGAAATCGCCCATGTTTGCTTAATGTAAATTACGAAGCTGTCTGAGATTAGGAAAATAATGAAGAGAATACCATAGAATGGCAATGGTTGTAATAATAATTGAAGAATAGATTTCCGGGCAAAATGTTTCATAATTGCTCTACTTTTTTTATGTGTGAGTTCGACATAAGTTGCCATAAATTATGCCATGTAAATTGTTTTTTGCCTTAAATACGAAAGCAAAGTAAAAGTATGTTTATCATCACAATTTAGAATGTTTTTAAAATTCTTAAAAGAGCTTAAAACCATAATTAGCTTTGAGGTATGTAACCCATATGGTGTTAACGTTACTAATTCCCACGTGGTTAATTATATACAGTATAATGGAATCTACCACATGGAATACAGGAGAAATAATTCAGAGGCAAGTCACAATGCACACAGAAGATTCTTTAAAACACTACTGAATCCTGTTGCATAGACAATACCGTAATACAAGCCTGTGAAAGAAGTTGCCGCATAGACTTGGCGTAGTAATGATGTACCTCGTGTAATGTACAACGGAGACAATATTTTGTGGTCCAAGAATGCATATCTCCATCTTGAATGCTACTGTACAATAACAGTGGAAATCCGGTCACAAAAATAACTAATTAATGTGCCTCTCAGTACTGCATATGATATAAATTGTCTTTTAGTGAGGTTGATCATTAGGATAATATTAGTCATAGGAGAGAGTTTCCATCTGGCGCTGTGAAGAGAACTCTAGCTAGTTCAGTTGGTAGAGCAGTGGCATGAAAGGTCGTGGATTCGAATCCCAGTGTCAGAGGATATTCTCCTATAATATTCTCATATAATGTTCAACAGAGACAATATTATGTGGGTCATGAATGCATATCTCCATCACTCTATTTCTTTTTTATAGCGAAGGAGACTTGAAAAGTTATAACTGGACAGTATTGACCTGCATGTACAGAGTGAGGGAAAAATTACGATTTGACTGTTTGTATCGACGCAAGCGCAAAATAACCTACGAATCCTTAGCTGGGAGGTATATTTCCTCCCTTCAGATACATTAGGTGGTAATTGTTGTTTCTTCCCTCGTACAGTTGAAGTGGTGTTAATTTTGTAGTTAGGCCTACGAACCAACTTTTTTTTTCGGAATGCGTATCTTTAGCTGATTGTTTCGGCAAATGGACGAAAACTGTAAATCATTTACAATATATCTGATCGAGGCAATGAAAGTACTCTAGCAGAATTTCAAACTCAGATGGTAGTGTAAAATACAGGACATCAGTAATTACTATTTGAGTTACTTTTTGATCCTTAAATATATTTTTATTTTATAATGTTCGAAGTGTATATTTTCTTAAGGGAGAAATCCTATATAGAATATATTTATCATAACATTTTATTTCGGGAAAGTAAATAGGCTACGTTTTGTACGGGATAAGATTATAGTTCTACTATGTTCTACTATGAGAAGAAACCTTATTTGTTTTACGGACAAAGTTATTTCAATTTCAATACTAACCTCCAATTCGGTATGAATGTTAAGAATTATTCCAATTTGTATGAAGTAGATTTTAAATCCACTTTCACTTCAATTCAGAATTATCTGTTAATCCGAGCCTTGTATAGGCCTAAATTGAACACGACACATCGGAATGTGAAATTTTCGAAGCAAGCAACACACGGTAAAAATTACGGCATTAATATATTTGAGTGAACACCAAACTTATTTTATGTTTATTTCCCATATTACATTATGTTCTTACCTTATGACATTGCTTTTCTTCCATATATCAAAGAAGTCAACCTATTAAATAATAAATACATTTTTCCACCTTAATGGCAGCCTCCTTCCGGAATGTGAAATGGCACCGTAGCAAAATTCGTGCTCCGGCTTGTAGTTGTAGATTGCTTTGGTCAAACTAACCGAGGAACTAACTTTCTAACTAACCAATGGAAAAACAAGTAAAACTTCTTATCAATTGTTTCAGAGATGTCCAAATCGTTTATTATTTCTAATGTGACACTTGTAAACAAAACTGGCGGTTAAACTTTATTCTTTATTTAAATGTGGGTGATAAAAATACTATTCTGGAAGGCCTGTAAGATAACAGGTTGATGATGAGTAAAAATTAGATAATTTTTGGTAAAAAGAACTTTTTCAATTTATTGCATAAGCTATTCTATCTATGGGTATTCAAGTTTCAGACCCTCCATGATTCCTAAAAGACTATGTGACTTAAAGGTGTGATCAATGAACTTTGGAAGTGATTCTTCGAAACTTTCACTAAAAAAAAATTTGTGCGTAATATGTAAGGCTTCTACAATTTTGACTCTATCGAGTCGAACTTCTTCTTCGTGTTCTACTGCGTAAATTTAAATAAGTGGAGTTAAGATTTTATTTTTATATTCTACATCCACAGATGTTTAATTTTAAAACACAGTGTATATGTGTACCATAAAATTCCAAAAATTAACTTTCAACAAAGTACCACATCATGTTATTTGTAATTTTCACAAGATGACTGATTTCATTAATATGTTCTACGTCTATAATAAAAAATAAATGCATGTTTCAAAATATAACAGTGTGTATTAACTTTTTAATGATATAAAATATATAAAATATTTTTGTATATGAGTATGTATTAAATTTTGAATAATAGGCCTACAAAAATATTTTACAAGGAAATTGTGCCGAAATTAACCAACTAGGTCAAAAACTGTACAAGAAAGCCATTTCACTCGTTAAGGGATGAAAATTAACCACGTGTGTGACACGTGTTACTACTGTGGATTTTGTCGGCGCAACAAGTTTCCTCTCATGTGAAGAGGTTTACAGTGAGTGGAAAGTAATGATCCATGTACGGGAAAGGGGAATAGATTGCTGGCAGATTGCTGGCAGATTGCTGGCAGATTGCTAACATTCCTTCTTTGGGAGATGAGCCATTCATTAATTCGTTTTCACTAACGTAAAGCAGTCTCTTTAGAATGAAAAAGTGTTAATTGGAAGTTTATCCGGGAGATGATAACTAGGACCCGGATTATTAAGTTTAAAACAATTTTGTTCCTTGCCTCTAACTGTGGTATTTTAATATAATTAATATCTCTTTCATTGTCATACAGTAACATAGTCCAATCTAAATAAGAATTTAAAAACTAAAAATGATTAAAGCTGTTTTTTATTAAAATACGATAAATTACTTAAGCTAACTAACCTAATATGTAATTTATCCGGCTATCTTTTCCATTACAATTACTTTTTTAAATATAACATTCTATAATTTTGTCAATTTATATCCCATTGTCCGGTAAAGGAAATCGTTAGTAAATCGAAATCCCCAGTTTCTTTAGAAGCAAATTAAATCTTACTCTTGCATTTTCTTCGCACTGTTTTCACGAAGAAAATTAAGTATTATGAAGTTGATTGATTAATCGAAGAACGTTCTTGTTTGGTTTATATGATGCAGTTGGAAATGACAGAGGTAATTCTTTAATTAATTGTGTTCTATAGGCTAAACTATAAATTACTGATGAAAACTAAGCAAAAAGTGTGGCCTACGTACAGTTTTGTGGTTCAGAGCCATGGAAATTGTAAATAAAAATAACATAATAATTAATATATTTGTTTTAATGGGGTTATTGCATTGTTGAAGTGAAACAAAACACAACTTGTCTCAAAATGATAAAAAAAAACTAAAATAAAACTATTTTAATATGTTTAAAACACTAATCAGGGTTTATAAAAACCTAAAACTCCGGCTCTAGTGATAACTAGGAGCATAAAGATAAACCAAAGCACTCTTCTCTGGTAACTTGTTTTTAAAGCGAGGTAAAGATTTCACTATACGTTATCGAATGTTATGTCATATGACTGTGCAATGTTTATATTTAATATTTAAATTTTATATTTTCTAAGAATTTATTTGCTTAGCATCTTATTTTATTTACCTTTTCTTTCTTTTGTTTCAAACAAAGACCAATTAAACAAGAACTTTAAGATCTATGTTATTTTTAACCTCCCTTCATTTACTAAACTATTAATCCCACAGAACATATTTGATGAGACCCGCTTTGTAGGAAATTGTATGTAGTTTAATTTTGTTAGAGCTCATAGCTTTCGAGATATTTACAACAATCTCCCCGCTCACCCCCACCCTCGGGGACTTTTAACATGTTGTTCAGGACAATTCTCCTAACAACTCAACCAAATTTCAAAACTACGACTTTTTGTTTTAATCAGTGTTTTTTGTCTTTATTACCTGGGCTAATAGTTAATCGACATTTGTTTTATATGATATTTTCCCGGGCTACTAACCAGGTGGTGAATTGGATTAATTCCGACGTTTCGAAGCCAAACTGAGGCTTCATTGTCAAGGAGAATCATTCTCCTTGACAATGAAGCCTCAGTTATGATTCTCCTTGACAATGAAGCCTCAGTTTGGCTTCGAAACGTAGGAATTAATCCAATTCACCCCCTGGTTAGTAGCCCGGGAAAATATCATATATTACCAGCACCAGGAAAAATTCAAAGCACATTTCAGACATTTGTTTTATTTGTAATAACATAATTTCTAAAGTGATTTGAAGTAAATTGACCTGTTTGAATTGTGACTATTTTCTATAAGACTGCAATAATACTTTTTACTTTTAAAGAGCTAAACCCAGGCATTAAAAATATCTGCACTATTTCACAAATAATCTTCTAATGACTTTATTTGTAATAAACTGACATATTTGCATTGTTATATTTCAAACTATAAATACTGTTTGAAAGTTTATTTTGGATTATGTTATCCTTTCGCACGTAAATTGTCTGAAAAACTATTTTTAAATTAGTTTAATTTGTTTTAATAAAAATATATTTATGGAGAACTAGATTCCATCTGAAGGAACTTTAAGCATGCAACAAATTTCATTCCGGAATGCCACAGCTTATGATGTGGAATTGTATGAACAATATTCTGCCAGCTGATAAGTAGTCAATGCACATAAAAGAAGGAAAGTGGAAAAAATTAATCGTGTAGACTAGGCATTGTTAGTGAAAGTTGTGCGCTGTGTAGTATTTATCAAGTTATTTCGGAATACTACATGCAAAAGAGGATGATATTGAAGTCATTTAATTGTCATTGTTACTCCTGACAAAATGATTAAATAAAATAAATTCTCTATCACCACGTAAATAGGCCTATATGCATAGGTCAACTGAAGATCTGCAGTCTATAACAGTAAAACTCCAATTATTCGAACTCCAACTATCCGGATCGCCGATTATCCGGATCACTTTGAGTCCGTATTCAAGTTGATTTTGCAACAGCTACAGCGATGGGAAACTTTCTTTCAGGGCCGATTATATGCGAGAAAGCAAAACTTTTAGGTGACAAAATTGACAGTTCGTCATCAAAACAACTGACTCTGGCCGATATGTTCAAGATGTGACACTTTACGTAAGTTCAATAGGCCTGCTGTACAATTCAGTTTATTTTATATAAATGATCTTTTTTCATGATTTATCCAACTTCCGGATATTTCACTATCCGAATCGGGTCCAGTCCCAATAAATCCGAATAACTGGAGTCCTACTGTGTATCTTCTTTCTGATTGCTGGATAACTTAAAAGGAGGTAGGTAGTGTTCAATCTGTCACTGAGAAAGCAATAAAAAATCATTAAATTGTTGTCACATTTGTGTCCTGTACAAGTATGTAAATAAGAAGAGGTCAAAAAATCATTATGAGGTCACAGAAACGACAAAACGAAGAAATGTGAATTTTTAAGTTATTTATTTAGGTTCCAGTGTCCTACAGGTGAATTTACGGAACGTCGCGTCGTATCTATTGGCAAGCAATAAAGTGTACAGGAGGTTATAGAGAGTAATGGAGTGTAATTTTCTGGTCAAATGGTGGCGAGCATCTGGCTATGTGGGCAGCCATTACTCCCACGTACCCTCGTTATGTGAGATACGAGGCAATTTTAAACAAAGGAATTATAGAAATGTACCCCAGAACGAATTTGAATGGGCTACCAACATAATTCCATGGTCTGCCAACCAAAACGCATAAATTAGTATGGCTTGGTTTGTCATTCTCCAGTTGTAACTATTAGTAGCCTACATTGCTTGAAATTCGTAGCAGAAAGTGAGTTCAGGAAAATGATGCCATAACTATGTAGGCAGGTTTTGTTGAAACTGGTATATTTAATTGGAATAGCATTTTCTTCACCGAAATATACGACAGTTGCTTACGAATGATCTTTTGCACACAGTTTTAGTAGTAATGAGTTCCATTCTTTCAGCAAGGCTGTAGTATCCATTTAAAAATCTTGATAAAACTCACAAACTTACACCCTTAACTGTCTTATCTGGATCAATACATCACATGAGAAGTAATGGGACTAAAATACAACACATCTGTAAAATATACATTAAAACAATGTCTGTCAGTATTTAAAAGAACACTTGATTAAAGACTGACCAACATTGTTTTATTGTATGATTTTACATATTATGACATCTTGTATTTTAGTTCTGAATGTGAGGCGTAGATCCAAATAAGACAGTTAAGTGTAAAAGGTTGTGTGTTTATCAAGATTTTAAACATATGTTTATATGTTTTTATATTTAGGAAGTAGGCCCATTACCATTTCGCTCAATTTTCCTTGTAACTTATAAGCTAAGTAACGCACGAAATATTCAATCATAGTCAATAAAATTGGGTTCGTAAACTTGATGGATGATTTTATTTAAAATATTGTATGGACAGCAGGTTTATTCTATGTTGACGCGTAGGCATAGACAAAAAGCTAGGTATGAGGATGCGCGATAGCAATAAATGCTAAGTTTACGGAGTGACTTAGAAGTGGCATTTTCGCTCAGATCTTAATTCACGTCTCATTTGACCAGTTAGATAAGTTAAAATATAAATATTTCGTACATTACTATGGGAAGAGTTATGAAATTTACATAAAAATATAACCTCAGTTAAAGTTGTGGGGTTTCAGCTTCATAATTGAACTCCTTTGGACAATTTTATTTTGAGTTCCTTTTTCAATGTTTGCATCCAAATGTTCTTTAATTTAGCGTAGAGCAGAGCTATTTGAATAATTAAACTATTTTTGAAAAAATAAATCCTGTTAAATATTAGCTGTAAGCTCCATTTATGAATGCGACACAATAACTACACGTATTAATTTTGATCCTGTAAAATGTTTAGCTATAATACGTTGAAAATAATTGTGCTGTGGCATTACTCAATTTATCCGCACTTCATAAATATCCTGGAATCAGCGGTAAAATATAGTTATAAAAACTTATTCCATGAAAATGTTGTAAAACATAATAGTCTATTCCCTTCTTAAAAAGGTTACAAGATACAATATACATTACCATAATAGTAAAACGAATTTAAAGCTCCGTGTTTTTAACTAGCTACCTGCAAGGTACACCAAGGAAATGCATGTGAATATACTGTATTCTTTTACTACGACGATAAGCTAAGTATTATTCCAAACACTAAGCACTAAGAGGCACTGGATGCTTCTTTAAACAATAAAATAAAAAATAGAGGAGCATTTTATTTGTTAGAGTTTTTTCTGCTTCCTATTTTTTGAACTTTAAGAGCATAAATGATTATATCCAAGTTTGTCAGACAAAACATATTAAAGAGATGACGTGTCTTACGATGGTATCGCCAATGTATTTGTGAATGTCATTCCGAATAGGCGTACTCTACTAGCTGTCATTATTATGGACGTTGAATGCTTTCTGTAGTGATTTGAAATTTTCTAGGCTTTTCATCCCAAATAACTTATTTCACTGTAATTTTAGTTTATAGCTGATCAAGATATTAAATATGTAACACATCCGAAGTAGATCTTACTATAGCCTAATTTGGATAGCCACGCCACATCCTACTGCTTCTAATTATAATGGGAAGTGGTTCTTTTAACTTAAATTATATCGCTAAACATCTGGATTTGCGATTTCCCCAAATTCGATGTATTGATAAAAAATTTGTTGCTAAATATTTCTTAGAGATCGAGTAAGGTAAATAAAACGTGAAAAGTTTATCTTTCTTTCTTTACCGTAGTTTCACCTCTCCTTTTTTTTTTTTAGGATTTAAGCGACCCAAGCCGCCCGGGCCTTACAGGGCCGCGACCTGTCGGGAGAGGGATTATCTTTGGATCACATACTTTTTTGACCAGACAAGGACATGGAGGGCCTCCCCGGATGAGTGATCAGCCCAATGCCGGGGCCACCTCCGAGACAACACGAACATATAGGACGAGACACACCATTCACACACACACTCACTCCAAACAAGGCGAGGATGGGATGAAGATGATAATGACGGCCAGATGATATCTGGGGACCACAAGGGCCTAAAGTTACCCGACATTTGTCTCAAAGGTGAGGAAAAACCCCAGAAAAAACCCCACCTAGGTAACTTGTCCCGACCAGGAATCGAACCCGGGCCCGCGGAGTGAGAGGATTGAACGCATCCCCTGAGCCACAGCGGTGGACGAAAAGTTTATAAAACATAAAATTCTCAAGAACGCAATACATAAATATCAATGAATGCCGGAACAGAATGCCAACTGTATTCTTCTTCTCGCTCCTCATGGTTATGAGAAGCAACAGACAGACTATAATGCTAAAGATTTATCTTCAGTTTTCATGAACCTGTTTCGTGGTACACAGCTCTAGAGAACCGGCTTTATCTAATCCACTTCCATTAGCGTCTACAAACATAATAATACTAGTAATAATAATAATAATAATAATAATAATAATAATAATAATAATAATAATAACAATAATATTGATGTGAAACTCACATAACTTCCTCTGCCCAAATAATATTTTGCCTCTTAATATATCGTAATAGGCCTATATGTCTATTATGTATGACATTCTCTTCTTGTAAATGGGATATAAAAATGAAAAGAATGTCGTTACCACATCGCATTCCCGAAGGATACATAGCCGAAATAAAATCTGATAAATGCACTCATGTAACTTTCTTTACTCTAAGTATGCCCAATATGTTACATCCTTCTCATTTCACTTTCTGATATAGAATAAGAGGCCATATTGTAAAGAGTGCGTATTCAGTTGTTTCAACCTGATTCAGAGCTTTATTGTTACTCAGGCAAGACTGAGTTTCTACAAGCAGAGAATTTTTTTCGAAAAAATTCTCATATAAAAGTTAAGCACCCCATGTACAAAATTTAAACGAAATTGTTAGAGCCGTTTTCGAGAAAATTAAGAAAAACGAAATTTTCTTCATGTAAAGTTCCTTTTAAAAATAAGAAAAAGTCGTCGCCAATCTTCGTGTCACATTCCCAGAAGATACCTAACTCAAATACAACATTTTGTTTTCATACGATTTTCCGTTCTGGAGCTAGGCTGTTCACACACACACAGATATGTTTCTGAAATTAGTATTTTTGGATTCAGGGAACCTCAAAACATGCAATTATGTTAAAATCTCAACTTCGAATTTCGGGGTTGAACACAATACTTCCACTACCTGTACATATGATAGCTGAGCAGCAGGCCGGTTTGTAAACTCAGTGGCGGCTCCTGTATATACGTAGGATTAATTTTGCGATACAAATTGATTTGAACACTACCCGACAGGACTGAACCTGACCCGCCGCTGCGGTGAGGGAAGGTATGAATGACGTCAACATTTTTCCCTTTGTTCCTCTTTCCGTTGCTCCCATCACGCTGATGTACTGAGGAAGCAAGCTCCAAATCGGACTGTCCAGTATTTGACGGTAGTAGAGGGTAGTTACGAGTATTACGTTAGGTCTCCCAAGAGAACCAGCATCACATCCAAGCCCAAGTGAAATATTTTTCGTGCCGAAGCAGCTGTCATTCTTGGTCGACCTCGGGCTCAGTCGCTGGCTATGTTATTAAAGTTTCATACGACCAAAATAGTCTCCTGGGGGGAGAAATTGTAAGGCACTGGTTTATTGTTCCAGAATGTGTGCTTAATTGCCTTACTCTGGGAATTGCTGTCGAGGGAGTATGTAATTCATATCGAATAAGGAATAAGATAAATGAAGCAATTGTTTGCGTTGTTAATTATGCCCGTACCATTCAGTAGCATGTTTGAGTAACTGCCGCGTGGCGAGCTCCTTTTCCAACATATTTTTCTTGTCACCATTAGGGGTACATTTAAGCTGTATATCAATTTGTGGTTTTGGGAAGACCGTATCCATACAGGAGAAAAGTGTGGGCTTTCTACTCTTGCGCAACTTTATTTTACTTGTTCCGCTTTCCTAAATATAAGTTTATCAAACAACGGGATGTCCTACTGTCAAATAGTACACATTTTCTTTTTTTAATACATAAAAGAAGTGCTGAAATTTCCACAACACGTGACCTATAATCTCACCGTCTTCGGTACCGGTACTTAGATGGCTTAATTTTTTTTCTAGGAACTGGAAAAATTGTTTTTGTTGCACTGGATTGGTGATATGTATATATATTTTTCCTTCTAGGAACAGTTTGATCTCTCCAATCATGCTACCTTTCATAAGCCTCTCCTGCAATGTTCATGTTGTTAATAACTGGTTTCTTATTTGGCTATTTAACGACGGGAGTGTACTGCAACTTAAGCCTGTGACCTTCGATTGTGTGCAGATATTTTACCCTGCAGGAGCTCTTTTAAATGCCTGTAAATCCACAATTTATGCACACATATCATAAATGAACTAAAATAATATATTCTTTACTTAACTGAAACCTTCTGGGCTGCACCGACCTAGCTTTGGCACTATGCTTTGGTATGGCGAGAGAAGGATGAAAAAGTGAAGTTTAAATTTGACGCTTCTATTTAAATGGATCGAGATTGAAGTATGAAAGTATGAAACTACATTTTTTGGGGTGTAGATTCTGTTAAGTTTATTTGTTATTTTAACGACGGTTGCCTGCCATCAATGTGATCGAATTTGTCTCCTATTTATTTTGTTTTTCATAGCTGTCAAGTCTATTCCCATGGGAATTACACATTTACCCCCACATAAATGCCTCTGGGTTGGACCGAGATCGAACCGGCGAACTTTGGTACTTAACGCCGTAAGTTGTCTTTTTGACTGCTCCATACAGGTTGACCTTATCTAGAGCACGTAGGTCTTAGAACAGAATGTTTACTGCTGGAGCTTTTGCAGCAGTAATTTAATATTCGAAAACATTAGCTAAAATTGTAATGTAATTATAATAAGATATATGCTACTATGTGTAAACTATATTATTGAAGAATTTGTATAACTAGTGTTACAGGAAGGAATTTACCATACCACACATCATTTGTTTTACTACAAAAAATGTTTCCTTCAGTTACCAGTTTTCATTTGTGACATGGAACAGGGTAATATGTGTTGAAACGTCCCTAACCTGTTCTTACGTGGCAGCAGAGAAAGGGAGCAAGCTGTGCCCTGTTGATAAGGTGGCTGGTGTCAGTTGATTCTCTGTCAGCCAATCACATCTCACGGTTACCTTCATTTTTTATTTGTGGCGCTATCTGTCTTTTGTGTCGACAGTGTTTCCTCGCTTGTGTCTTGTATCTACCCGCGCGTGGTCTGTTTATTTCAACGTCTCTATTGTTTTATAAGATCAGTTCGGGATTCTATCGTAATTGTGAGTGTATAAACGTGTTATAATGTGTCTAGTGATAATGTGAAGTTGTTTAAAGTGTGCCAGAAGTAGTGAATAATAATCTAGTGCGATGTGCAGCAGAACAGACCAACATAACCCCCAGCAGTTTCAGACTTGGAAGCAACTGACATCTTTACAAGTAAGTTTATTCAAGTATTTATAGTTATAGCATTATTATTAGGCTTTTAGCTCGTCTATCGGAAGCCAGAGTAGCACCTAGTACAGTACTGGGTTTGTTGCAGTAGAGATTTTGAAAGTATTTATGGCAACAAAATACAGCTACTGCGCAAGCTCCCCATGTTCACTAACGAAGTGTTTGAAAATTGAAAACTTTCCGCTACGAAACCTCGTCACTGACTCGAAAATAATTACAAAGGCGGAAACATGAATAGACGGCAATTAAGTACAGGACGACTAGGCCAAGATCGGAAAAGCAAGATGCAAGAATGTCAATAGCCAAGCTATTTTTCGTTCCATAGCACCAGTACGTTAGCTTTATCGCAGTATTATTCTTTTTCACTTCAAGCATCAGGCAAGGTTATCTGCATTGACTACACATTTACTTAACAAGTTTTTATGTGATGTCTGACATCTCGTTTCCCTTTATATTTATATTTATATGAAAGGTTTGAATTTTTCTCGGCGAATAATATATAAAAGTTCTTCACAGGCTAACAGCCGAGTCAAGGGGTTTCCCAGAAGAAGGACTCAGAGATGGAGTCCGAAAGCTCGGAGTTTTTTAAACCCTTGACTCGGCTGTTAGCCTGTGAAGAACTTTTATATATTTATATTTATAATTCTAAAACATTGCAAAATAAGACAAGAAGAGACACGAAAATCAAATTTTATAAATCAGTGGCAGCCCCAGTTCTCATGTTCGGCAGCGGGTACCAGAAAGCATGGATAATTAAACAGAAAGACCAAAAGCAAATTACTTACTGCAGAAATAAGATTTCTACGAGAAATTAAAGTTTGTATAAGGAAATATTTCGTACGAGATGAAGATGCAAGGAAAGGGAAGTTTGATTCTTGCTTGAATTATTTATTGTGATTTTTATTTATGTATAGGGCCTACTCAGTTTACAGTATCGGCAAAATAATAGATGGGGAATAGAGAAAAATGCAAGGAACATCTAGGCTGTATGAACGAAGTATTTTTATTCGAGTTTGCTGTAGCTAATATCTGGGCTTCTTAAGCATTTTAGGCCTTCCTCGCCCGTACCGTAGGTACTATAGGTAATGGAAGTATTGTTTTCGACCCCCAAATTCGAAGACGAGTTTTTAACAAAAGTACAGGTTTTGAGGCCCCGTGAATTTAAAAATATTTTCGGAAACAAATTGGTGTGTGTTGATGTGTGTCTGAGAGTCTGTGAACAGTCTAGCTCAAGAACGGAAATTCGTATGAAAACAAAATTTTGTATTTGGGTCAAGTACCTTCTGAAGATGTGACCCAAATATTGACGACAACTTTCTCTTATTTTCACAGGGACTTTGCATGAAGAAATTTTCGTTTTTAGCGATTTTCTCGAAAACGGCTTTAACGATTTTCTTTAAATTTTGCACACGGGCGCTTATACTAAAAGCTAAAACTTATATTAGAAACATTTTTTTTTCGAAAAAATTCTCTGTAGGGTAGTTATATGCCATCCACGCTGGATAAATGCTCCTTGCAATAGGTAACGGCTAGAGGTGTACAAATCTCGATTTCAGCTTGCCCATACCCGCTTGAATGCCAGGCAAGCAAGTTGCCAGCGTCACATCTAGCAAGCAGCCAGGTTTCTTTAGGCTTGCGTGGGTCAGGTTAAACCTACCTTGAGCGAGCCTGAATAAGCTTGCGACATTCCTATCAGCTAAACAACTGTAGTTGCAAAGTGTAGGTAATACTTTCTTGCTTTTCTACATGCTGGTAGAAGAAATTCATCATGTAGATAAATAAAAGGTGGATAAAGTATTAAAAATCGTTTAAACGTCTTAACACATTTGTTATTTTTATTATTAGGTAGATTTCGAAGAAAAATATACCTATTGCAATCGATACCATGTCATGACTTTCGAAAAATTCTTTCATATCTTTACGTTTCATGCCTCCCTAAGTACGAAACCACCGCCTGTTAAAAAAATTGTGATATATATGTCTATATGGGCGATTCTTCAAATACGGGAAAATTTGTGTTCCGGAGTGATATTTCCCTTCAAATTCAACTCTAAAAAAAAAGTTTGTCTCTACTACTCCCAAACTACAACTATCACTTTGAAATGTCACTAAGTTTAAATTCTGATATTCCAAAATCGAATTTAATTCAATGAAATGTCATCCACATGCCCTGTCCCAAACCTCGGTTTTGTATATTCTAATGCATTTTTCCACAAAACAAAATGCTATTTCTTTTTCAACTTTTTTCCTGTCAATGAGTATGAGTGTGTGAAGAATATTAACCCCTAAAAAATAAAATGAAATAAAATTGTCACCCCACCTAATGAACATAAAGAATGTCCCAAGGGATTTTGGTCATCCACATGGCTGAAAAAAATGGAATTTTTTCTGCAGAAATTATAAATTTGTATAACTGGCAACAGTGTTAGAAACCCAACAGGGCAGCTTGTGGTTGAATTGTAAGGTTGAATTTTGCTTGCTTACAAACAGTTCGGGATTAACAAAGGACTTTGCATCATTTTCAAGGAAAGCGTTTTTATTCCCTGTCTTTAACATGGCTTCTAGAAAGTAGGCAGAAAGTGAATATTTATTAAGTGCCAGTATGGTACTTTATGAGATTGTGTGGTGAACGAAAAAATGTCTGTCCGTCTGTCTGTCTGTCTGTCCGTGTGTCTGTACGCACCATAACTCAAATACGCTTTTTCGGATTTTCATGAAACTTGGAAAACACATTTATAATGTCCATGGGAAGAACCCTATTGATATTGAACCAAATCGGTTCACCGGTACCGGAGTAATGCCCAATTTAGTGCCTATGTTAATAGATTATGGCGCCTTTCTAATAGAAAGGCGCCATCACTCAAATACGCTGTATCGGATTTCCATGAAACTTGGTATACTCATTTATGACGTTCATGAGAAGTGCCCTATTGAATTTGAACCTAATCTGTTGACCGGTACCGGAGTAAACCCCAATTTAATGTCTACTTTAAAGGCGCAATAACTCAAATACGCTTTATCGTATATTTATGAAACTTCGTATACGCATTTATAATGTCCAGGAAGACGTCTATTTATAATAGATAAAATCGGTTGACCTGTTTCGGAGTAATGCTCAATTTAGTGCCTATTTTATGGTAATATACGTATTCGAAAGATTTATATAAAAAAAAATGAAAATCAATTATCTTGACAACACTGCCTATTGTTTTACTGTTATCTTATAAGGCCTTGGAAATTAAAATACAGGTAGCTATGACAAAAAACACTATCGATTTACAAGCGCTTATCCAACTAGACCGTTAAAATGACCCCGGTGGCCGAGATGGTAACGCTTTGGCCTCACATTCTGGAGTCCATGGTTCAAAACCCGAAACCAGCCAATTTGAATTTTTTTTTGACATTTTTATGTGAGTGTGCGATTGTCATGATATCACATATCTGTACAGTTCAGGTGATGCTGGAAGATTTTAATCTCATTAAAAAAAACTAGACCTTTGTTCTTCCGTAAGCCCTGCTTAATGAATAAATCTGGAGCTTAACTTGGAAATCAATTTAAAAAAAAACATATTCTGCATATCATAATTGCAGTCATAACTGTTTAAACAAAAACATACTGGCACTTTGTTACATCAGTTTACCTGATTTTATTAATTTTGATTATGCACTATGATAAACCTTCCAATTCAAACTACTTGACTGAAGTTGAGCTTACAGAGGTTTAGGAATGGCTTGCTGAGACCACTTAAACTCCTTTTTTGTCATCCACATGTCTGATTTTTGTGTCATCCACATGTCTCATGAAGGGGTATGTGGATGACTCTCAAGTCATGTAGATGATAAATGTAGGATACTATTGTGTTTGCGGTGTCTGTGACCTGTACTTAAGATCTTAAAACTGATTAAATGAATTTCTGCTTGATTCCCCCCTCCCCCAAAACCATAAAAACACAGTCTCGTTAAAATTACATTAATTCCGGAGTATGCACACAAATTTGCAAATTTGGTGAAAAATCAACTGAAGTATGCTGAGAAAAATATGAAATCACATAAAGAAAAGCAGGTTGTTGCCAAAGTTAGTCATTAATGTGGCCTTCTGCCATCCACATGTACACGGATGTCATTCACATGGCTTTAAAAAAATAAATAAATTAAAATAAATAAAAATATAAACATTTAAGCTCTGCTGGTGTCATATTATAATCAAGTAACTCCTGAAGTATTTTAGTGATTTTTTTGAGATTTTTTAAACAAAGTAAAAAATTTGGATTTTACACACACCAAATTTTCCCGTATTTGAAGAATCACCCATATATATTTATATAGACATATATATCTTTACACGCTAACGGCCGTAATTTTCAAGATATCTGAACCAAATTTTATTATGTTATTTCTAGGCCCAATAGTTCGGACAAGTTCGTTGATGAGCAAAATTGGCGCAAACGGGGCGGTCGGGGGAGGGGATTGAAATTTTAAAACATTTATATCTCGGCCCCTATGAAGTAGCCTATAGAGGAGAACTTTGTTTGAATAAATTAGAGTACTCCTTATGGAGTTCACAGTGACACCAACGTTTCGGGGGTTTTGGGGGTACGAGTGGGGGTAGGGGTGGGGGGATGGAAATTCGAAATGTTTGAAACTACGTCTTGTGGGGTATCGTTGAAAAGCTCTTGATGAGTACTCTACAAATCAATAACTAGTTTCTTGATAATTATCATATAAGGCGTGATTCGAATGTTTGAAAAAGTTCTCTTTCCTCTTTTTTGCAGTTATTATTGCGGGTTTGTCATGCCAAGGCTAAAGAAGAAGAGTGCTACGCAGCGACAGTAAATTAAACCAAAAGCACTTCGAAATCTACCTCAGCGTGTAGCCTTGCCTAAAGGGATTTTTGTTATTGCTATTATTCATTGTATGATGCCTTTGTTCACTGATAATTCAAACTCTCCACATTTTAGTTTCTCCTCGGCTTCCTTCACGGTAAAATTCTCCATTCTCCTTGTTCTTGCACTCTACACACATCTGAAGTTCCTCAACTATGTAACTGCACGACTTACCAATGCACTGATATACCCAGTTTCATATTCTTTCCGCCTGGCCTTGCAGTTTCCTTAGGCCCTGTGAAACCCATCAAGTTATGAAGAGCTTGTGACTCATAGCGACAGTGTTTCTTATCATCGTTGTAATCTGGCTTACTCTCTTGTCAAACAAGTTAAAAGCTGTGGCTGGTTGCAGAATTTAAAAGGGGTAAGCAAGCTAAAATCAGAATATGTACACCTCTAGTAACGGCCTCTTGTAACGGAAAATCCTACGAAAACAAAATTTTGTATTTGGGTTAAGTGATGTAACACGAAGATTAGCGACGACTTTATCTTATTTTTAAGGGAACTTTACAGCTGTTACGATTTTGTTTGAGCTAAAACATTTTTAGAAACAATTTTTCGCAAAAAAAAGTCATTTGAAGGGTAGTTATAAGCCACCCACTCTGAATATGTAGCCTACTCTTTGCAATATGGCCTCTTGTTCTATATCAGAATGTGAAATGAGAAAGATGTATTGACAATGCTTAAAGAAAGTTACGTCAGTACATTAATCAGTTTTTATTTGGGTTGTGTTTCCTTCGGGGATGCGATGTGATGTGTTAACGACATTATCTCCAATTTTACAACCAATTTAGAGGAAGAGGATGTCATACTTAATACTCTTCTTCTTTTTTGTGTTAGGCGTACCCGCCTGTTCTAATCATGAATCAAGTCCTCCTTCCACCTTCTTTTGGGCCTTCCCGGGCTTCTTTTACATCTTGGGATGTTATCCCTTGCAATTCTTACTAATCTGTCCTCCATCATCCTGGAAACATGCTCATTCCATTCCTTTTTCCTTCTTTCACCCCATTCAGTTACCGGCTGGATCTTACATATATCTCTTATTTCTTCGTTCCTTACTCTGTCATACAATGTCTTTCCAGCTATCTTTCTCAGCACTCTCATTTCTGTTGTTTCCATCATTCGTCGCGTTTTACGGTCTCTGCTCTTGTTACATAGAATATTCACTTCAATGCCCTAAACGCCCATCTAAATTAATATCATATAGAGACTTAAAAAACATAGACGACAACCAACTGACTGAAGACGCTAAACGACAGCCTTGGCACACAATTTGGCATTTACGTTCTGTTCACGAAAAGTTAAAAGTTATATGACAGACATGCGCCACTAAAGACTAGACTAATTACACGACCTTCTGCCCCTTGGTTATCTTCGACCATACGCGAACATATGGCTCGCCGTGATGCGGCCTACCGTACTTTTCGACGCAAGAAAACCGAGGAAAATTGGACAAACTTTAAACAGTTAAGAAACAAAACTACACAAATGATACGAAATGCCAAGATCCAGCACAGCCATAAACTGATTGACCCTACTATGACCTCACGCGACTTATGGAGTAACTTAAAAGCAATGGGATTAGGAAAACAAAAAAATCAAGCCCATGCTGTTAACATCCCTCTCAATGATTTGAACGAATACTTCACTACTATACCAACCAGGACCTTAGATGACGTCACCAAACAAAATAATATTAATTATCTGTCAACCCTACCTCTTCCTCCACACCATGAGAGATTCTTTTTTCCAATGTAACTCCCTTACAAGTAAAAAAGGCACTCTCGCAAAATAAATCGAAAGCAGAAGGCACGGATGACATTAATATATTAATGCTAAACAAAATCATCGATGTTATTCTGCCTACCTTAACCCATATTTACAACGCCTCTCTCATCACCTCCACCTTCCCGCAACAATGGAAAAATGCTCTTATCCGACCTCTTCCTAAAGTAAATCTCCCAAACATCCCCAAGCACTATAGACCTATCAGTATACTTCCGACTTTATCGAAAACCCTCGAACGCATTGTCCACAAGCAGCTGACTGAGTATCTAAACACTTATAATTTACTTGACCCATTACAATATGGTTTCAGATCAAATCACAGTACCTCCACTGCCCTACTTAAGATCAGTGAAGATATTCGTGAGGCCAAGGACCGACGTGAAGTGACTGCTCTTACCCTACTTGACTTTTCGTGAGCCTTTGACACCGTTGACGCAGACCTTTTAACTGCTAAATTGAGGTCACTACATTTATCAAATGCAGTAGTCACGTGGGTACAATCTTACCTCTCTGGTCGCCAACAAAGTGTTTCTCACGACAATCGATCTTCTTCGTGGGGTCTCGTGAGGTCAGGTGTGCCGCAGGGCTCTGTATTAAGCCCCTTGCTTTTTGCAATTTATATAAATGACATTTCTTCAGCACTAAAACATTGCCGACATCATCTGTATGCAGACGACCTGCAAATATATTTACATTTTCGGCCTGATACAATCAACGACTCTCTTTCAAAGCTCAATGACGACCTACACTCTATCAGTAAATGGTCAACAAAATTTGGACTGAATTTGAACCCAGACAAGACACAAGCCATTCTGATTGGAAAAAACAGATCGCTATCTTCTATTGACAACACTGAACTTTTGCCTGTGACCTTGAACAACACAATTATTCCATACAGTAGAACTGTAAAAAAAATCTTGGTGTGTACTTTGACTCTGACATGACATGGAATACACAAGTTAAACATATCTGTAAAAAAGTATTTTCTATTATGCATTCACTAAATAGACTGAAAAATTTCCTGCCTGCTAAACTAAAGCAGACGTTAGTGCAGTCACTTGTGATGCCACACTTCGACTGTTGCGATGTCCTGTTCACTGACCTAAGTGTTGAATTATCCTGTAAGCTACAACGTGTTCAGAATTCTTGTGTCCGTCACATATTCAACATATGTCGATATGATCATGTCTCAGATTATTTTGAGCAATTATCCTGGCTTCGACTAAAGGACAGACGCCTACTACACTCCCTAACCCTACTCTATCAGATACTTAATAATACTGCACCTAATTATTTAGTCTCCCGTTTCTCACTGTTATCTTCCCAACATAACCGCGACACACGATCTCAGAATAACAGTCTACTGTCGATTCCACGCCATCAAACATCTCTGTACTCTGCCTCATTCACAATAGCCATCACCCGTATCTAGAACTCCCTTCCGCCGGACATCAGGGGTAGTCGGAGCCTACAGATTTTTAGGTCAAAGTCAATCAAGTATCTCGCTGATAACTAGAATGAATGTCTCGTTATCTAGCCTAGGTAAATTAATAAAATTTATATTGTACACGATTTTCATGGCACTTAGCCTATATTGCTTTTATTTGTTAATTTCTTAGTTTTAAGTTTCAATTTTAGTGTATATTATAGTATAATATTATAATTATACACACATCCAATCATAATATAATTCTTTAATTCAATTTGTTTTCTCGGCATATTATTGGACGCATTTTTGTCTTATGTTTTAATATAGGTACTTCAATATTGTATTATTATTTTATTTTTAACATTTTGTATTATGTATGATATCTATTGTATTTGTTTTTTTGTAAATTCCTTTTAATGTATTTTGTCTTTATCCTGGTTGAGTGGAAGATAAGGCCCTATGGCCTTAACTCTGCCAGGCAAAATAAAACATTATTATTATTATTATTATTATTATTTGAATGGGTTCTGTATTTATAGTCTTTATAATTGCTTCTCCTTTGTATAAGTTTATAAAATACTTAATCCAGTCATCCTTTTCTATATGCGTAGTCTGAATATATTCCTTTATTTCTTTCCTTTGATTTCTAATTGTTCTCCAAACTTGTTTTTGCTTACCGTATATATCCCTTTGTAATTTGTTTGTGTATCCTTCCCAGTAATCTTCTTTGATTTTCCTTATTTTAGAGTTAACTTCATTCCTAACTCTCTTATATATATATATATATATATATATATATATATATATATATATATATATTATATTCATTTGTTGTTTTATTTGTTTTAGGGTATATTTTAGACATGCTTGCTGTTTTTGTTTTGCTAATATTTTAATTTCTTCACTGAACCAGGGTGTTTTGTATTCTGTTGTTTTTGATATATTGACTTTCCTTCTTCCTAATGCCTCTTCAGCTGCCTTTAAAATGCTAGTTTTTATATTATGCCATCTACCCTCAATATCAGTACTTTCACTTTCTGTTTTGGTGAGATGTTGTGTTACTCTTGTAGCATATAGATGTCTAATGCTCTCATCCTCTAGCAACTCTTTATTTAACTTTTCTTCATATTCTGGTATTATTTTCTTTTGTCTCTGTTTTTGTAATCTGATTTTGCCCAGCACTAATTGGTGATCGCTACCTATATTTGCTGAATTAAGTGTCCTCACGTCCAAAATTTGAGAAGGATGTAGATTTCTATTTGTAATAGCCTAATATAATCTATTATCGACTGTTGGCCTCTATTATTTTGCCACGTGTATTTATACTGTAGTTTGTGATCGAAGAAGGTATTATTGATCCTTAAATTGTTTAATGCACAGAACTGGGTTAACATATTTCCATTTGTGTTAGATACTGGTTCATTAAATCGTTGCTTTACACCTGGGATAATATCGTTCCCAATCCTGGAATTTAAATCACCAAGAATAATTACATCTTCATTGACTAGGATTTCATCCAATTCTTTTTGTAATTGCTCATAGAATGCTTCCTTGTCAGTTATAGGTTTACAATCTTCTGGTGAATATACACTGAAGATATGAAGCAATCCTTTCTTCATTCTCATACTTAGCACTACTATTCTTTCCGAGACAAATTTATATCCGACTATACTGTTCTCAAACTTTTTATCGATCAGTATGCCAACACCTTCCTTAGCTCTACTTTCTCTGTTAACTCCACTATATATCAGTATATATTCCCCACATGGAGTTATCCCCTTTCCTTTATTTTTTGTTTCAGATAGGGCACAGATGTCAATCTTTTTATCTTTAAGCTCTAATATTATTTCCTGGTCTTTCTTATTCCAGGACATTATGTTCCAGCAACCCATTCTTAAAATATTATTGTGTTTCCAGAGTCGATTCCATTTTCGCGCTTTGGTCGTTACCGTGTTATCCATCCGGCTTAATTCATTGTTTCTTTGAGCGAGGAGAATACCCCCAGGTAGGGTGCTAGCCTGGTCTGAGGTTTACCAGAGCCCATTTGCCGGTTTTCAGAGTTCCTTGTGGGCCTTCTTGGCTACTGTAGCGGTCCAGGGGCATCCAGCCCCAACCATACATCACCCCACAAGGCTATCTCCTACTTCCCGTTGCCCAGCCCCTACGACGTGGACATTGGGTTGGGTTTTAGGGGCCACTTATTAAACATGGCTATAATTCCATGACACTGGACCCATTTTTAAAACCGAAATTATCTTCATAAAACCCCTAATATCATACGTATTTTGCTACATATAATTCTGTGGAGGGGAGATGTTGTCTTGGAGAATGTTTTGGTCCAACCTGCCCGCCCTAAATGACACACCTTCTTTTATATCACAATCTAGCGAAAAGTAGTGAAATCTCCGCCATATTAATTTCTTGAAACGGTAAAGATTTTCGTGATTGAACGTCAGACCTGTGACGTCACACCATTAGAGCTGCTAGAATTCTGGGTAAGCAGGTTGACCAACACGACAAAGCTCACGGGAGATATAATATGACATATTTTCAAAACGCGAGATTTCAGTATGCTCTTTTTAACTAATATCACTGTTCATAATCTAACCAACCTAACCTAATCTAGCATTAGGCCTACCTAACCTAACTGCCACCAAAGTAGAATTTACCTGCCACTACTTACCTTAATGCAGAGGTGGATGGATATGAAATGATGTGCAAGGACAGTTGGTTATCTTGCTTCGCTCAGAAAAAAATCACACCGCCCGTACAAACGTGCATATCGCGTGATTGGATCCAGTATCTTGAGATTATACCTAATTATACTATACTAAGAGGCTAACTTTTATTTGGGCAGAGAAAGTTATGTGAATTTCACATCAGACTTTTTTTTTACTAAAAACGGGCACATTTTACGTTGTAAAAATCTGTAGAATTCATATGTCAGAACATTATTCTTGTAGGAGTACTCTAAATTTAAGTAAAATCACCAAGAAGTTTACATAAAATTTTCCTAAAATACTGCTGTGGAGTGATTCGTATTCACGAGAATCGTCTGCTCAGCATCTAGAGCGGAGGGAGTAGTTGGGTCACTTGTTTCAGAAACTAGAAACCTGATAGCGATCCAGGGCCGCCACATCTTGGGGTCGGGCCCAGGACTATTTCGTACTGGTCGCGGGCCCCTCACTGACCGCCGACCATTCTCATTCAACTTTCTGATTTAAGTAATATAAAAAAAGGATAGTTTGCTCTGGCCATATTAAGTGGTGTAAACACTGTAAACTTTTGTTAAATTGATCGTTAGTTATCAAATGATACCAGAAACCATATTTCCAACATTTTTTTAATACTAGGCCATTTAATTGTATTAATTATTTTTCTAAATTATGTTTATCCTGATTACAATAAATCTTTCTGTTGAAACGTCTAAATACAAAACATGACACTGCTTTAAAATTAGGGTATCAAAACAATTTCAAGAACTAGTCTACTAGTCTAGAATAAAGTAAATAAGGACTGTAAATATCCAAAAAGGAAAAAAAAAACTTAGAACATTACAGCAGTATTATATTATACCAATACCTATATGAAAATGAAAATAAAAGTAGGCCTATTTGATAAAAGAGGTTACAAACATAATACAAAATAACTTTTTTCAGTTTCCAACTTGAAATTTCCATAAAATTTTATCACACCACCGGAACAAAGCCGGGCCCCTTTGGGGTCTGGGCCCGGGTCCCGTGGGTCCGGAAGTCCCCCATGTGGCGGCCCTGTAGCGATCAGCACTAATACCGTCTCATGGGGTTTATATAGCTCATATATAGATCTTTTTCTTCTTTTCTTTACGAAAAATGCCCACATTTCACGTTATTTTGTTATTCAAAATCTGTAGAATCCATATTATATAAGCAAAATTTTCATGTAGAAATATTCTAAATATAAGTAAAATCGTTAAGAAGTTCACACACACACACACACATACACACATACACACATACTTAACCTAAACTGGCGCTGTGACATGATGCATGTTCACGAGAATTGTCTTCTCAGTTGTGTGATTGGAGGGAGTTATTGGGTCACATGATGCAGAAACAGGGGAGTAAATATGAAGGCGATCAACCATAATAGGCCTTTCACTGTTTCTAATCTAACTGCCACGAACTAGCTCTACATGTCACTAACAGTAATATTACTATTCCTAACCTAACTGCTACTTACCTAGTTAGAATATGTGAATATGGGTACCGCAGGGAAAATGGGTCATATACCACGAGACTAGCAAATATTTGGTAACGGTTGCCATCCTGTAACTTACGTAAAGGACCAATGAGATACAAATTAAAGTGAACAGGTGTCCCGATTTGGCCGGGACATTTCCTAACGGTTTCTGCCGGGACGCTTAAATGTTTTTTAAAAAATAAAATCGAATTCCATACCATTTTAGGTTTCTAAATATAATTTTTATTTTTCTAGCAAAATCAGTCATGAATAAATCTAGTTTAGTTGCTTCTAAACTCGCACAATAACGCGCCATATTATGAAACCGGTGCACATGCCTACTTGATGATGCGTGATGCGTCTAAGTTCGAGAGCTTCAGTAATGCTTGCACTGAAGTTGATATTACTAGGCTAGATTTGCTTCAATATCGCTATGCATTGGGTAAAAATGACTATCATTTCACATTAAAAAATATTTCAGGAAAATATTTCTAGAATTGTGGGATTTGTGTTATGTCTGCCCGGTACAAATGCAGCAGTGGAGTATGTAATGTGTTTTATTTTATGAATAAGGCAAGGACACTGCGAAAACTCGATAATTGATTTGAAATACAGTGGTTCGTACTCTATGACTTTTCAAAAGGAAGCGAACATCTAAATAAAATTATTTCGTCACGAAAGTCTGGAGGTATTAGAACTTAATGTTAACTGTGTGTAGTTAACCGAAGTGAGCGTTGTGCTCTGCACATTAACCGTTTATTGCATTATTAAACAGAGACTAAGAATGTGGCTATGTTTTAGAATATATCTAAGTTATATGGGTATTATCATTTAGTGTATTTTATTCCATTTCATTTATCGTAAGATCTAATAATGTAGTACAATTACTGTGCAGTGTTCCGTACCGGGTGGAGGACAGTTATTCATTGGTCCCAGCTTCGACTTTCAGAAATATGGACACCTTATAAAAATGCAAGGTATGGCCCGTGTAACTGCTTGGAACATCTCTTATAGAAACCCAGATATGAGCAAACCCAAAATCACTGTTCGTAAACTATCGGCCACAATCCTAGCTCTACATGTCACTAACATTAATATCACTATACCTAACCTAACTGCCACCAACCTAGCTCTACATTTCATTACCACTGATATCACTATTCCTAATTTATACTGTCACTCAGAATCCATGAATATAGTTTGCACGAGGAAAATGGGCCGTATTCAGTACTTCATGGCCAGCAATCGTCCGGTAACATTGGAAGCGTCCAAACCTATAATCTGGCACCTAGAAAAATTATAAACGGGAACGGTGATATTAACGTATGATTGCTCTGTATTGTATAAAATAAAACCTATACATAGAAGTTATCTAACACCCCATCTCTCTATGTAGAATACCTACATCACTTCCTCGCTCTGTTAATTGCTTGGACGTGCTGTGCCGGTAATGTACGTGAAGAAAGCAGTTGTCCAGCCTATACGTAAAGAACCAATGAGACAAAAATTCATCTGTAGCCAACAGATATGTTGGTGTCTATAGTCTAGGCGAGGTAGCAAGTAATGCTCATTACTTGAACGATAATTAGGAGGAAAATAGTAGGAATTCATTCGTATACATTTTGGAAAATATCGGTTTGTAGCATTATCGCGAAAAAACGAGAAAAAAAGGATGTGAAAAAGATTTTTTCTTTTAGTCTTAAGGTATCAAAGCGAAAAATATGGGAAAACGGGAAATGGCACGAGATAGAACATAAAAAGACGAAGAAAATGCGCCCCAAATGATAAAATTCGGATGTAACTTCTTGCAAGAAAAATTGAAAAGCGCTAAATATAATGATTTTTGAACATTTTATTACTCGGTTTGTATGTATTGTAGAGATGTGTATTGCGCTGAAATGGTAGCGATCTATAATACCTATCTGTGGTAAAAATTTTATCCATTTTTTTAAACTTTTTGAGAAAATCGCTGAAATGTAAAAACCGGTGTTTTGCTAGAACGACTGGAATGTGCTAAAAATGACCCCACAGTGAACATTCAAGTCGTTTTTGTTCGTGAGGTGTTGCTCTACAACCTCATTATGAATAAAAGCATGTAAAAATCTACTAAACCCTAAAAAATCACACTGAAAACCGGGACCTCCCAATTGCGAGTCCGAGATTTATCATCTCGGCCACTTCGCTCGGTCAAGTAAAATAATTGTAGGTCCCGTCCAGGGCTTGTAAACTACAGTTTACTGGAAGCACGTTTCTTCAATGTAATGTCTTTTTTATTTGCATAACGTTTCCGACATTGCACGTGTACGTTAGAGCCAGCAGTGACAACAAGGCTGTCACCTCTCATAATACTTGCTGCATTTATGCCATGTGCACTATTCTTATGAGCTTGAATCACTGCTCCATCTGTCAAACTGTCTTTGCAGATAGGACAATTCTCACTAGAAGTTGAATTAGCACTCATGTTTCAAACCTGCAACAAAAGAAAACAGAAGACAAATTAAAAAAAAAATGATCACACAAAATGGGCTATAGGATCGAAAATGGGCCCCATTTTTGACCTCATGGACAACATTTATTTGTTAAAATTAATTCCTTGTCCATAAAAACCGTAAGTTAGATACAAAATCAGATAAACTGATGTTACAAAGTGCCAGAGTGCTTTTGTTTAATCAGTGATAATTGCAATTATGATATCCAGAAAAAAAAAAATTTTTAATCGATTTCCGAGTTAGGCTCCCGATTGATGCATTAAGCAGGGTTAGTTTGATTTAATCAGATTTAAAATCGCCCAGCATCAGCGGAACTATAGTTTTGTGATATCTTGACAATCGTACACTCGAATAAAAAATATTCAAATTTGCCGGCTACGGGGTTTGAACCAGGGACCTCCGGAATGCGAATCCAAGACGTTACCATCTCGGCCATCTCGCTCGGTTTAACTGTTTAGTTTGATAAGCATATGTGAAAGAATATGTGGATAGTGTTATTTCTCAAGCCATAACTTCAATACGCTTTATCGGATTTTCATCAACCTTGGTTTACGCATTTATGACATTGATGAGAAGTAACCTGTTGAATTTGGACCTAATCGGTTGACCGGTACCGGAGTAAACCCCAATTTAGTGTCTATATTAAAGGCGCGATAACTCAAATACGCTTTGTTGGATTTTTATGAAACTTGGTATACGCATTTATAATATCCATGGGAAGATGTCTGTTGATATTCGATCAAATCGGTTAATTGATACCGGAATAATGCCCAATTTAGTGCCTTTTATGGTAATAGCCTACATAAGAAAGACACGATAACTGAAATATGCTATATCGGATTTTTACGAAACTTTATATAGGCTACCCATTTATAATATCCGTAGGAAGACGTCTATTGATATTCGACCAAATCGGTTGACCGGTACCGGGGCAAAACGCAATTTAGTTCTACTTTAAAGACGCGGTAACTCAAACACGCTTTATCGGATTTTCATGAAACTTGGTACACGTTTTTATAATGCCTATAAAGCCCATTGATATTGGAGCAAATCGGTTGACCGGTACCGGAGTAATACCCAATTTAGTGCCTATTTTATGGTAGTGTATTAGAAAGAATTTATCAAAATTGCAAATCAGTTAACATGACAACATATTGTTTTAGAAATCTCCATTTGGCCTACGGCTTTAGAAGTTGCAATGCAGTTAGCTATGACAAATAACACTATTCCTTTACATACGCTTATCATACTAGACCGTTAAACTGAGCGAGTTGATAACGTTTTGGACTCGCATTCTGAAGGTTCCTGGTTCAAATTCTTTAGCCAGATAATATGACAAGGTTTTTTTTTTAATTTATATGTGTGTGTGGGATTGTCAATATATCACCAATCTGTATAGGCCTAGTCTGCTGATACTGGATGATTTAATGTGATTTTTTTTTTTTTTTAACTAGAGCTTTGTTCTTCCACAAGCCCTGCTTAATTAATTAATCTGGAGCTTAACTTGGAAATCAATTTAAAAAAACGTATTTCTTGCATATCATAATTGCAATTATAACTGATTAAGCAAAAGCATTCTGGCACTTTGTTTTATCAGTTTACCTGATTTTATTTTTTTTTCCTTTCGATTAGGCCAGCTTAGGACCACGTGAAACAGTTGTCTTCTTCTTGTCTTCCCAAAACTTCTTCATCCTTTCGCGATGTTGCTGTTTCCGTTCTTCCGTCCATTTACTTCCCGTTTTCTTCTTGAGTTTCTCTGGAAATTCGCCATTAAATATTGCTTTTCTAAACTTTTCTCTGTTTGCAATATCCTCCTTTTTGATGTTGAGTAATTTCGAATCTTCTTCAACTTCCCTGAAAAATGTGGGTTTAGTTTTTTTACTTACATGGTGATCAAAAATTTGATTGGTAAGTCTGTCTCTTTCCATTCTGAAATTATGACCATAGAATCTTAATCTTCTTTTCCTGAAAGCATGGCCTATTTTTTCTTTTTGTTTGTATAACTCCTTTTCTGGTCTCATATGTTATTCTCCCAAATTGGTCCCATAATTTTCCTTGATTCTCTTCTCTGTTTTGCTTATTCTTCTATCTTCTATCTGTTGCATACAGAGCTTCTGGTAAGATTACAGTTTTATAATGTCTCAATTTAGCATTTTTGGATATTGATTTTTTGTTATGTATATTAATTTTTGCATGGTATGCTTTTTCCATTTTGTAAACTCGTGCACTCATGCCCTCCTTTTCTATCGCTGTTGCCGTTATTACTTCACCAAGGTATTTGAACTTATTAACCCTCTTGATTTTTTTATTTTGAGATATTGTAATTTCTGCAGGTGCATTTTTGATATTGGTGATCCATTCTGTTTTTTCATAAGATACTTGTAACCCAATCTTTGCAGCACTTTTTTCAAGTTTTTCTAGTTTGATCTTTCCTTCTTCCGGATTTTTTAGCAAGTAATACTAGATCATCAGCAAAGGCTAAGTGATTTGTTACAATTTGTTTCTTTGATGGTCCCATTACAACTGAATTGTAGATCCCTTTCTCTTCTCTTCTTTTATGACCCATTCCCTCACAACTTTTTCTAGTGCACATTACCATTTCTAGTGCACAACTTTTCTAGTGATTTTATTATTATTATTATTATTATTATTATTATTATTATTATTATTATTATTACTTCGTGACAAAAGCATTGAACATAAAGATTGACCTTGATGCTTTCCGTTCTAGATACTTGTTAGTTTTATAAAATCTAATAAATAAAATTTAATTGTCTCTATAATTGACTTTTTCTGTGCTAGCTTTTAACACGTATATGCGAGAAAGTTTGTGCAACATATTTTTGCACCATTTATGCCCGGTTTCTACAAACTAGTGAATTACCTATGGGCAAATTATCCATGTACAAATTAGTTCCATTTAACCTACAATGATATAATGAGCAAGGCCTTGGAGTTGTACAGTTAATTTAATTCAGAAGGCTTTGATTCTCATTGTTTAAATATTACTATTGATCCTATGAAAGGTTAAATTTTATCCAGCCATCCATTAAATGATAAATTAACCATTAAAGAAGATTTACCCTTGGAAAGATCTAGCCCGAGTTTGTAGGAACATTTTTTCTGTCATTTTCATATTTACCCAGAGGACATTTATCTAGAATCTCGCCACAAGTGTATGTGATTGCTATCTTTAAATTACACTGGTCAACAATGATTTTGTTACGTAAACAATTTTGGGTGTTTCTTATGTATTTTCATCTGCTGATTCCAAAAATGAAGTCAGTAATTTTCCATCACCCACCATTTTTTTAAAATCTTGTTTATTAGCATTTCTGGTATATAACATGCTGATTAGAATTAGTATTCTACATTTATATTTCATTTCATTGTGTCAATAATTGACTTGTTGCCTGGTGATTGTTGCCTTGAATTCATGAGTTACCATACCTTATTTAGTCATCACGGCCTACTTGATCATGTGCAAAACTGTGATTGTAAGGTAAAGTTTTCAGATGAATTGAAGCTTTCTTAAAAGAATAAAAGCTAATTCTGTACTCTCTTCCGTTGTCAATTGAATTGTGAGAGAAGTGTATATTACCATCCTTAGTAGTGCATTATAAGGAGTAGTGTAAAAGTGTATAGTGATAAGAAACATGTCTCGAAAGTGTGTTAATGATAGAAACAACTTCTGTTTTGTGTGTGGTGAGCTGACTTTCAAAGCGCAGAGACGAAACTTTACTCCTCTAATAAGAAGAGCTTATCACTGTTATTTTAACATCAAAATAGACCAGAACAAGACATGGGCTCCAGAAATCTGTTGTACCAAATGTGTAACACTATTATCTGGCTGGTTGAAAGGATCCCGTCATATGCCTTTTGCAGTCCCCATGATATGGTGCGAACCTAAGGACCATTTGACAGACTGCTACTTCTGCTTAACAAATATATCTGGAATAAGTTTGAAGTCCAGACACACTGTTAAATATCCATCTTTAGATTCAGCAATTCGACCGGTGCTTCATGGGCCAGGACTTCCCTTACCATCTCCACCAGATGACATAACAATGACTGAAGAATTTCCTGATATTCAGGATGAATTACAGAATGATTCAGATTTTGTGGAAGAAGATGCTACAAATGAACCTCACTTTCTAACACAGGATGATTTAAATGATTTGGTTCGGGATCTTGGTTTAAGTAAAAACAAAAGAGAAGGGCCTAGTTTTCTGCAATGATGTTGAAAATTTGTTCCAGTCAATGGGTGTTGAGCATAAATCTGAGGATTGGCGTTTGTTCATAGACTCCTCAAAAACAAGTTTGAAAGGAGTGTTACTACATAATGGAAACATATATCCATCCATTCCTTTAGCCCATGCAGTTGGGTTGAAGGAAAATTATGATAATATGAAGCTTTTATTATCCTCTATAAAGTATGAGAATTGTTCTTGGCAGATATGCGGGGATTTAAAAGTAAAAGCCATCTTACTTGGGTTACAGCTTGGTTATACTAAATTTTGCTGCTTCTTGTGCAAGTGGAATAGCAGAGATAGAAGTAACCATGATGTTATAAAGAACTGACCAAAGAGAGAGTCACTTAATCCAGGACAAGAAAATGTTCATCAACCACTTGTATGTTCTGAAAAAATCTTATTGCCTCCACTGCATATAAAACTAGGCTTGATAAAACAATTTGTGAAAGCAATGGATCATGATGGCAGTGCATTTCTCGTCGTGCAAAATAAGTTGCCAAGGATCAGCGAAGCCAAACTAAAAGAAGGAATATTTGTTGGCCCCCAAATAAGGGAACTGATGAAAGATACGGAATTTGAAATCCAATTAAATATGGAAGAAGCAGCTGCATGGCAATCTTTGAAAAAAGTTGTCACAAACTTTCTAGGAATCTTCAGGTCTGATAACTACAGAGAACTTATCAGTGAGATGATTGAGAACTACAAGATAATGGGATGTAAAATGTCTTTAAAAATACACTTTCTGCACTCCAATCTTGATTTCTTCCCTGAAAACCTAGGGGCTGTGAGAGACGAACACGAGGAGCGTTTCCACCAGGACATCGCGGAAATGGAAAGGCGCTACCAGGGTAAATGGTGTCCAAATATGTTGGCAGACTACTGTTGGACACTGAAGAGAGATGTTCCTCAAGCGAAGTACAGCCGAAAATCCAATTCACATACATTTTAGGTAGTAAATGTAATTTCAGTTAAGATATCATAATACTATAGTGTATAGAGACGAAAATTTTTTCCATGCGATTACTCAAAAACCTTGGGCGATGGAAAAGTTCGGTAAAAAGATTTGAAATCAGCACAAAAAAGTAAGTCAGACACACCCATTGTTTCCCTTATAACATAAAAAAGTTCAAATTTTGTTGACCAGTGTTATTTGTGTTTGTGTGGTGTTATTTTTGTGTAAATTCTTTACTTTATTAAATTCATATTTTTGCTGTTATAAAAACAATTTAGGTCTCGAATTTATGCGTCAGTAGCAGCGAAAAGGTTGTATAGGAAGCATTTAGCTGTATTTTCCGTATTATTTGAAATCTATCACACTGATGAAGTCATTATCTACTCATTCCATTTTAATATTTTATTTACGTGTAAGTTCTAGTAAATACGTATCAGCGTCAAGGAAGGAGAGATGTCGGACGTCCGAGGAAAAGATGGGCATAAAACTGTGAAGACGGAACAGGTATTAATGCCTAATCCCTGCAAGGATGATGATTTACGTAGGCCTGTATGTTATTATCAGTTAGTACATCAGCCTCCCGTTCTGTAAAAAGCCACTGAACAGTACTGGTATAAATGATCACGATAACGGATAGCTAAGTTTAGCCTTTTGCGCAGTTTTCCCTTACTTTCTCACCGATCGTACTTCTGAGGAATATCACCCTCGATATCTGATGCTCGAAACTGGGACAAATGAAATTACAAACCAAAGTAATGTTTCATATGCTGGAAACAAGTGTTTAGGTATATTTTTAGATTTACAAAAATGCATTTGACACTGTAGACAAAATATTCTTCTGCCAAAATTATACGCCCTAGGCATTAAAGGAAATGCTTTAAATTTATTTAGGTCATACGTGAATAATAGAACACATATATAGATAATGACCTCCGTGATCTTCAGAAAATAAATATCGGTGTACCTCAAGGTACAGTATTGGGTCCCATCTTGTTTTTAATATACATAAATGAACCCTTTAACATTAATTTGAATATATTTAATGGCTCTATTTACTCATAAACATTGATGATATAGTTGTAATTTTTAGCGAGTCTCCGTTGAGTGAAGCTTATGAAAATGCCAACAAAAGTATCCATCTCGTAAAATCGTGGTTAGATTTTAATCTACTTTCCTTAAACGTTAAGAAAACTCTTTTCATTCCTTTTTCTTTAACAAATTACCGGTATCCAACAATTAAAATCATGTCATAATTTAAGCTTAAAATACATAGTTCAGGTTGCTGCATTAATACCTGCACTTGTCCCTACTTAAGTGAATCAAATCAAGCATAATATCTAGGCATCATCATTGATCGACATTTAAGATGAGACATGCACATCGTGCATTTATGCAATAGGTTACCTACAATAATAATTATAAATGTTTTATTCTCCATTCATGTTTACCAACTCATGTATTATGTACAGTTTATTTAGCCCTAATTCATTCTATTATTCAATATAGCATAATTGGATGGGGAGGAGATGCAAATCGATCCTCAGCCCTTTGTTTTGTCTTAAAAAAACGCATCACAACAATTTGTTTATCAAAGCACTCCGTCTATTCTTCCAAATTATTATTTTCTGAATTTACCGTATTCAGCATAGACCAAATTTAAAGTACGTCCTATTAGGTTGTTTTCTTAAACATCTTTACAATTATAGGTCCGAAGGTCATGAATATAACAAGGGAAGGAATGAATTTCATTTATGAACTGAACAAAACAAACAAAAATTACAACTGCTGGAGTTAAGACTATTCCACGAATAAAATGTAACGGATTAAATAAAAAATAATTACTTTCGTGCTTTGCTGTATAAAAACAAAACTAAAAGTTGTGAGACCACGGCAGTGGAGTTGTGTTGAACTGAACCGCCTTCGAGCACAATCATTGTTTCTTCGGGTGGTCGTCGAAATCATATATGTATACATTTTATATTGTAAGTTGTATCAATAAAATTAAAATTGAAATAAAAAAAAGAATATATTATTTGAGCAGCAGAAATAAACTATATAAAACCTTTGATTTAATTCAGACCAGACCAGACAAAATAAGCTAACTGAGGTCAGAGCATTTTCGCCCACGATGCAATGACCTCGACTGGGATTCCATACCTGCATACGAATTGCATTGCTGGAAATGAAAACGGGTTCCTATCCTATAAACTTAAATTGCTTACGCTAACGGTGTTTCGCATAGGACTTGACCCTATGCAGAGCAAGTGCAGTGAGTGTTGGGGTTGGGGCCGTGTCCCGTTTGATTTAAGTCAATACACTTGAAGGTAAAAGAGGGCCCATTGCATTATGGTGCACGTAGGCCTATATTTACAGATGAGTAATATCTGAAAATACCCTTCCACGACTAGGGCCTATCCACGTGCGTGGTGTTACCGTTTCCATGATTTTGCTATTTTACTTCCGACTCTGTTGGTTTCAAACCGGTTATTCCTAGTCGAAAACAGTTAAATTTTCAGATTTCACTGCTCTCACAGTAGGTTTGTGCGTGACTGTGTCCTAATTATTCTGTCTGCATACACAACTCGAGCCCAGACGTCATTATATCAGCAGTTGGCAAATACTGACTTAATCAAACATTACTTAACTGAAAATAAAGATCTGATATGAGTTCGTTTTGTACATTTCGATGAAAAGCAGAAGTAATTTAAAACACATGGCTACTTTGGCAAATGGAATTTCAATGTAATTACTTGAACAGTACCAGTACAATAATGGAAATACAGAGCCCAGCAAAGAAAAGATTGGTGGATATTTGAGGTGGATTGCGTTATTGTCGAAACCTTATCCAATATTAGGAATGCTAACAGTATTGTAAATTAGGTCAAGTGACCAGCAGACTGCGCGCGGGCATGTAATTATACTAAAACGCTAGGAACAGCTACAAATGACTTTAGTTGGCTATACAAATAAAAGGTAGGCTTTAACGACGACGAGTAGCAATATTGAGGCTACCATGTGTGTACTACACTTTTGCGATTACTGTGAGATGCCCACTGCGAGCAGTCCCATCCCTGAAGTTGTAGAAACTATAGGGTGGGTCTGCATGCCATTCACAGCTAACTTCTCACAACGTTTTAACTCTGCTTTCGGTTTATTTCAATAAAGTATTCTTCACCATTAAAAGAATAAATAATAGTTCAACAAATGAAAACAGCTTTTAGTATCTTTGCCCCAAGATATTTAGCCTAAAATCTGTGTCAGCGAGCCAACTGCTGGGAATTCATCTTGATCCAAAATTGACACGGCATACTCACACCAACTATGTATATAAAAGACTATCTAGAGTGCTCTATCTTTTAAGAAGTCTTGCTATTAAAGTACCTAAACCGTATATTAGACAAGCATATTTTGCTTTTTTTGAAAGTGTTTTTAGATATGGCATATCGTAGTACGGAAATGGATCAGGCTTGAAAGATTTAGGTTACTACAGAAAAATCTGTCAGATTAATAACGAAATCAGCCCCTGAATTGCACAAAAGCACGCGTTTCCTGATTTGAGTCTACACTTATCTTCTACCTTAATATAATTTGTATATGTAATTATTGCTCCACTTGTTCGAACGATTTACTGGCTATTCTAATATTTTGTAGAGCATTATTTTGACGTTTCGTGACCATATACTTAGTTTTTTTCTGTAAAAATTTCCAATCCAACATTCCTGCAGGCATCAAAAAGACTTTCTTCATTTCTCTCGATTGTGTTTATGTCATCTTTCAACAAACAAACGTCATCTGCATAATCTAAAATCGGGTGACTGCCGTTTAATTCTATTCCTACATTGTTTTCCTGAACTTTCCTAATGGCATATTCCAAATCTAAATTAAAAAGTAAAAGCGATAGTGCATCTCTTTGCTTCAAGTCAGTTTTAATGGCAAACCTATCTGATAGAAGTTTCCCTACGTTGACTCTACTATGGGTCTCATTTAGACAAATTTGGATCAGTTTAACTAATTTCTTTGGTATCTCAAACTCAATGAGGATATTGTACAATTTATCTCGACTGAGACAACTGGTTGAACTGATTCAGATGATTAAAAACGTTTATAGTCTCCTGATCTGTCATTTTATTCCATAAAACTAGATAACCTATGGATAATCTCGACTGAGACAACTAGTTAAACTGATTCAGATGATTAAAAATGTTTATAGTCTCCTGATCTGTCATTTTATTCCATAAAACTAGATAACTTATGGGCTGCGACATAAACTTGAGGCAACTTGCAGCTCTTTACTCTATTCCTTTTAATACAGATTCTCAAGATTTTTACTTCCTCTGCCCGTACGAGTACTATAGGTAGAGGAAGACGTATTGTTTTCGACCCCAAAATTCTAAGTTGAGTTTTTAAAAAAAAAAATCCCGTTTTGAATGCCCCTGAATGGAAAAATACTATTTTCGGAAACATGTCTGTGTGTGTCTGTGAACAGCCTAGCTCCAGAACGGAAAATCGGATGAAAACAATTTTTTTATTTGGGTTAGATATTTTCTGAGGATGTGACACGAAAACTGAGGACGACTTTCTCTTATTCTTAAGTGGACTTTACATGAACACCTTCCGTCTCTCGCGATTTTCTCTAAAACGGTTCTAACGGTTTTGTTCAAATTTTGTACTCAGGCCTACTTATAATAAGAGCTAAAACTTTTATCATAGATAATCCCACGAGAGTTGACGAGTTTATCAATAATTTATCTCATGCAACTCGTCAACTAAAGCTGGATTTATTAAGACTATTCCATGAATAATATGTAACGGATTAAATAAATAATAATTGCTTTCGTGCTTTGTTGTATAAAAACAAAACTAACAGTTGTGAGATCACGGCATACTGTGAATCAACCATCCATAAATCGATTCGAGCTACTATGATGTAAATCAGTGCTACATATGGTGCACATAGTTAACTTCATTCAGGTAAGCTAACAGCAGAACAGAATGAAAGCACACGAATTGTGTTCATAATCAATGTACGGTACATTTTTATTATTTCAATTTCCAAACAATTTATGTTGTATAAAATAATCTGTTTTCGTGCGGCTCAGTGGCAACATCTGACTATTAATCACTGCACACTGATACTCGCGTCTCCAGTAACGAGCAGACGGTTTTATTACGACTATTCAACTCATACGCCGCGTGTTTGATATTGACCAATAACGTTTAGCAATTCCTCGGATATAGACCAATCACGGCCGTTTATCTTACAATATTCTTGTAGGAATCGCGAGGATGGCATTTTATCGGGTAAAATCGCTAATATGAGTACACTAGACTGTACAGTACTTCCTATCGTTTGCGTGTGATCCAGCTCTGCAAGTTTGAAAGAAATTTACGTGAAACGAAGCTGTGCTTGTTGCAGCAAGCGCAGCTACGTTCCGCGTAGGTTGCGTAGTTTTTTTAAATTTTTTTATTGTTTTTTTTTATTTGTCGGACTAGGCCTATACGTCATCGCGTGAGTTCACATTTTTCCCGATTTCGGTACAGGATTGTATTCGCCTTGACAGACTTATAGATGTGTAAAATATTGTAAGTAAAGACAATAGAAACGTGTTTGTAAATCAAGATAAAATAATAATAATAATAATAATAATAATAATAATAATAATAGTTTTGTGTAGACTATGTTGCGCATTGAATTGGAGTTTTTAAATTGGTTTGGTAGATTTACAAAAGCGAATAATATTATTCAAAGAAACGATTTCTTCTCCCTGAAAAGATATGTTTCTGTGCACTTACTTCTGCAACTTATACACCTTGTAGCTTCCTATAATATCCAAGACTCGTTGTGTGTATATTGAATCCAAGTGGGCTACCTCCATTGGGAGGCAGTTTAGAACATTTTAAAAAATGCATTAAATCATGTTGTAAAACGAACAAAAAGATGTAGAGATAGACTTCTTCATAGTGATTTTCTCATTTCTGAGCGAGTTCAAATAAAATACCAATGAGAAGCCACAAAAGTAATACGAGGAATGACCTGTACGTGTTCAATTTGACGATAAAACAACACCCTTCGTTCAGCAGTGTTAAAGCCTCTTTGTGACAAACGACTGTCAGTTCTGCTTATCTTAGAAACCTAAATTCTTTAAAATAGCATCAGCGGTCAGATGGCAAGCTACGTGCAATTTACTTTTTCAATGAGCTGCTGTTCAAAACAGCTTGACTATGCAAATGTTATGATGAAACAAGGATACCTGAAACCTGCATACTTATTTTTATAAGGGCCAGTTTAATCTGAGTTTACCATGTAAAATTAACTTTTAGTTATGTTTAACTATCTCTTCTTGTTGTATAAACAATAATCCAAGTTTATCTCATCCTAACCCTCCGTTTAATAAAACTGGTGAATTTTTGACAGTTATAACATTTACTGATGTTGTGTAGATTTTAAATAATTTGTCAAAAAGTGAAAAGACACGAAAAATTCATTTTAAAAGTAAAATGGTGAGTTATATTTATTTTTAAACCATTTAGATTCAGTTTGCTTTCATTTTATCTGAGTAATGACACTGAACATACACTGATAGTATTGTTGTAGGCTAGGTTATGCTAGCTATACATTACAAAATGAAACACTTATTTCCATATTTCTGACTATCCAGATACTTCATCTGATGATGAAATGGAAATCCGACATGCACCTCGTGTATTTCACGAGAGAAGGAATCTTATATTGGAACTAAATGACAGGCAATTTAAAATGCGATTTAGGTCTTCAAAATTTGTAGTAGAAGAATTAGAACAGAGGTTAGGCTATGTCGCCCACTGCAACAAAACACTAAGAGGAACCATGCTTTGTATCCTATGTTTATGATACTTCTAACTCTGAGGTTCTATGCGACTGGAAGCTTCCAAATAGTTGTTGGTGACATATTCAATGTTGATATAGGAACAGCCAGTAGAACAATACATAAAGTCACTAGAGAAATTGCTGCTTTAAGGCCTGAATTTATCAAAATGCCAACTGAGGATAGTGCCTTAAGGAAAACAATGTTAGAATTTTACAATATTCGTAATTTTCCATGAATTATAGGTGCTATAGATTGTACTCACATACCTATTGTACCACCTGGTGGTAACAATGGTGAAATCTTTAGAAATTGACATGGTTGGCTTTTGTTAAACGTACAAGCAATCTGTGATTCTAAGCTAAGTTTTCAAAATGTGGTGGCTAGGTGGCCAGGATCTGCTCACGATAGCCATATATTTACCAACTGTAGACTACATGCACAGTTTGAAGTTTGGTGAGTTTCCAGAAGGAGTAAGCCTACTGTTAGGAGATAGCGCATATCACTGCCCTGTACTCCATGAAGAAACTCCATCAGAGTAAGCATACTACCGTGCCCATAAGCAAACAAGATCAGTTACTGAGAGGGCATTTGGTGTCATCAAAAGGAGATTTCCCTGCTTGAGAATGAAGTTAGGAGTGAAATTACTTCGTGTTCCGCCCATCATAGTTGCAACATTTGAATTGCATAACATAGCCATTAATGCAGATGATGACACCCCTGAGATTGACCATGCTATTTTTCAAGGAAGAAGGGTTTATCAAGAACTCCCTATACCTGTTGTTCAAGTACTCAGAAGAGAAAATACTGCATTGAGCACTGCACTGATTGAAAACACATTCAGGTATTATTATTATTTTTATTATAAATGATAAAAACACATTAATTTTCAAATTTATTTACTCTATCATAAAGTAAAATTATTTTTCAATCTTCTTCTTCTCATATTCTTTGATTTCTAATTCCATTCTCAAAATCTTCATCTTTATTTCATGTTCAATTTCCAAACATTCTAATTTGCGTTTATAATAACGCTGCCTTTTTTTTTCTGAATTTGTTGTTTTAGGCAATGATGGACCAGCATCTGATCTGTGTTCCTCTACCTGTAATGAATAAAATGCAAGATTATTCTTCCATAAAGTTGAAGCTTCTTCAAAAGTAGCCTATGTTATTAAAAATAAGTTCATTTGATTACTTTTCCACCAACCTCATTAAGCTCCCTTATGGGGTTTCTTTGTTCTTCTATATCTTCATTCTCAATAACATCAATAAAATATGGTGATTCCAGTTGGATGTTGGATGTTAGAACATTTTCAACTCTTACATCAACAATTTCTTCAGGATGAAAATCTGCATCATCATCTACATTGTTAGAAATAGGTAGAAATTGTGGTTTCAGAGCAGCAATTAACTTCTGTCCACTTTCTGTAAGTGAAGTTGGTGCATAACCCCCTCCTCCAGTTTTGTGCATTTCAACCTAAAATTAAAATTAAAATATACATTAGTTATAGATTTAGGGTTATGGTTGGTTGGGTGTTTGGAGAGTAATTTTTGTATAAAAGAAAAATCTGATAGAAAAGATAAATTAAAATATTCTACTCAGCAGTTACATCAACATATTATTTTAAATTTTCTGGGTACATGCAACAAGATGGTAAGTAACATTTTTTAATATCATAGAACCATCATATAAGTGTCATCATGCTACATGAAAAAAGAAATGAACTTTCCCAATTATAAATGCACCAGGAAACGATTCATGTGATCTCCTATAATGTTACATGGATACAAACTTACAAAATTTGTAGCAATGTAAAACATTGTTACATGTCAGGTTCTTGAATGCACCCACATAACTACAGTACCAAATATTAATACCGGTACAGCTTACCTTATCATGTGCATTTGTCGTCTTAATTTTTTTCTTTATATTTTCATAACACAGCTTGATGCTCTTGCAGTCCCTGGGGGTTGCATTTCTGGAATTAAACTCTGCAGTTATCTCATCCTTTTTCTTATTAGTTGTACAATCTGTTTTTTTGTTTTCAATTATGTCTTTTCTTTCCAATACAAGCTCAATTAACATGTCCCTTTCCCTGTCAGTAAAATTAACAGAACGAATCCATTTCTTCTTTAATTGGAATAATACTTCAATCCACAAACAAAGTATTCATAAACACCTCTCTGGATAGGCTAAAGCAGAGGCAATAGTAAACATGACCTCCTTTTCCAACCAAATCATCTTTTCCTAACAGTTGAATATCACATTCCAAAGACACAAAAATAACTTTCTCTGCAAATTTCCCTCATCTCTTACACTGTTGCCAGATGTTTTATTATTTTCTCTAGTTATTTGTAACTGAAAGTTACACAATTTATGGTTAATTTTATACAACACTAGCGTGTGCCCGCGGCTTCGCACGCGATAATTATTTCAAAAATTAAAAATTAAGAGCATAATAGTTAAATCATTATATTTATTAACACCTAAATCGCGTGGACTACCTATACATACCACGATCAGATAGCATCGACTGGTAAAAGCGACCTCAGATTAGAGTTCCCTGGCCCAGAAAACCCCTGCGTAGTGAGTTTCGTCCAAGTCGAACAATGTTTGACCATATTTAGGCCTATATTGAATATCCCTCTTCCGTGTAGGTTGAAAATTTCATACGTCTGCGCGCCTTGATATTCTAAACAAATGAATCGTCAAGGATGGACTTAAAAATCAAGCGATTGCCTGCGATAATTATTTCAAAAATTAAAAACTAAGAGCATAAAAGTTAAATCATTATATTTATTAACACCTAAATCACGTGAATTACATACCACGATTAGATAGCGTCGACTGGTAAAAGCGACCTCAGATTCGAGGTCCTTGGCCCAGAAAACCCCTGTATAGTGAGTTTCGTCCAAATCGAACAACGTTTGACCATATTGAGGCCAAAATTGATTATCCCTTTTATAATAATAATAATAATAATAATAATAATCCTCTTCGGTGTAGGTTGAAAATTTCATATGTCTGCGTGCCTTGACATTAGAAACAAATGAATCGACCAGCGTGAGCTACAATATTCAAGCGATCGCGATAGTTTTATGTCCAAGGAATGACAGAAATAGCCAAAGCCTACTGTAATTGATTTGACATTGAATGGTATTTCTGAAAACGATGCTTCGAAAACGCAAAAAATACAAGTTTTTTGCCCGTTTTTCACTCATAACTCACGAACGAAAGGAAAAATTAAAAATGTAATATGCCAGAAACCTTCCCGGGAATGCACTCAACAACTTCCCAAAGTTTCATGGCGATCGGATGAATGGTGTAGTAATGCATAAAGGACACACACACACACACATACATTAATTTTTATATATATAGATAAGTAGCTTGTTATCTTCTAACTTTAGTTTAAAATAATCACCAGTTAGAGAGCTTTATACAACTGGCCCTAAGAAAAATTAATTAAATGCTCATGGAACCACAAAACGTTTATTTTTAACGGTTTCAAAATGATGAAATATGAACAGAATTTGAAATAAATCTGTTGAAATACGTAATATGAAGTACAGTACTTGAATTTGCAAAATTATGTACAGAAGGCAGAAAATTTCAAAAAATGTTGACAGTAAAATGTATCTTAAATGATTGTTATCATTATTATTTGTAAATATAATATTAAAACATTTCATGGCTCGTATTTATGTATTTATTATCAAGCCTAGTCCTGGCTTTCTGTATTATTATTAGTTACGCCTTTTTAATGAAGTATATAAACTGTTAAATAACTAAATCACCATTCATAATTGCATATAACGTGAGATTTCACAAATCACAATAAATAGACAATCTTAAGGCTTATCAAGGCATGTTTTTCTCACCTTACAATCATAATGACGTATATTTGCACATAACTTATTTTGTCGTGGTAGATCGTGAATTCACAGCTTACGATTCATACGCTTCTTCTAACGTTGTTCATTGTTTGCTCATTCTGTTATATCATGTCCAAATATGTAAGCACGCGTGTTGTGTATTTGTACAGTTTGATTCATTCTTTTCTCAGTTGCGAATGCAGTCGTTATTATTGCTACGATTGGTATCACCATAAGCTATATATGGATGCAATAGTTCAATACGAAAACATACCTTCTTACAGTCTGATTTAAACAACATGCGACTTGTAACAGTTGGTGGAAATGTATTTTTATATGGCTCTGCTAAAGATACGTGAAATGTTTGCAATTTGGAGCACAGGTAAACAGCTGACAGACACTCAAATACAAGTAATACAACGTAATACTTTCAGTAATACTATTACCAGTTCTCCCAGTTTTCAACTTTAAGTGGTCTGTCTCAAGTCGCAGGTTGTTTAAATCAGACTGTAGTATGCGTACAGAGGCCCACAACAGTATTTAAATTTGTCATTCAAAACAACATTTGATTTTATTTTTAAATTTATAAAGATTTCGAATTGTAATGAAATGGATCAAACAAAGCGAGATATAAGATATTAAAAATATAAAGAATATCTTAATATTTTACCGGAAATGTTGGAAATTCAGGTGCTGTAGAAATTGCCTAAGTAATTTTTCAATGCCTATTTTTTTTAGCAAGGTACGAAAGTTTCGTTATAATACATCGTCTTATTCACTATTATTATTATTATTATTATTATTATTATTATTGGAGACGTAAATTTAATTTATAGCGGAAATGCTTGTAGAGTACTGACTCATATGGAAACCTAAAACAAGGGACCTATGTGTCCAACCTTTGCAACGAATATTGGACACACTCTGGAAGTCACCTTATCTCATAACAGGGTGGCAATAGATGAAGGAAAATGGCAGGCAAACAAAACAGAGCTCCCGGTAATAATGAATATAATGCGACAAGGACACTTAGACCGAGCTACAGCAGCTCTGAATGATTTAATCATTCATGCCACCGCTGAAACATCCAACATCAAGCGCGCCGCGAAGCCTTGGTTTGACGAAGATTGCTACGCTATGAGGAAAAAAACACTACAACTCCTTCACGAGGCCAGGGAACAAGGAGGAAACGCTCTAACAAAATACGCCGAAGAACGGTTAAAGTACAAACAGCTGCTAAAAGGAAAGCAAACAGCATACGACCTCCGAATGGAGCAGAATTTAATTGCCGAGGCAGAAAGGAAGCCATTCAAAATCTTAAGGTCGGCAAAGAAGCAAAACCCAACCCCCCTTGTAAATATGGAACAGTGGGAGCGCCACTTAAGAAATCTTCTTGGAGAGGAAGGCAAAGTCTCAAACAATTTCGAGACACACGTGGCAGACACTCAAGACATAGACCCAATCACAACCGAAGAGGTTACCCTCCTTATAAGGACTGAGAAGCACAACAAGGCTGCTGGCATAGACGGGATCTACATGGAACATCTAAAGAACACACTCCCAGACCTGGCAGAGCCGCTAACTAATCTGTACAACGAATGCCTCAGGAATAACTCGATCCCACATCAATGGAGAAATACACTTATAATAGCCCTCTACAAAGGCAAAGGCAGAAAGGACGACCCAAACTCCTATAGGGGAATCGCCTTGGAAAATTTTATGTTCAAACTCTTCTCCAAACTTCTGCTAAGGCGCATTGAGCGAACCCTACGTGCAAGTATACCAATGTCCCAATACGACTTCACCCCAGGAAGATCAACACTGCACGCAGTTCAAGAAGTCATAGAAGAAATATCAACGGCACTGGCACAACCAAACACTCCGCTATACGCAATATTCATAGATTATTCGAAGGCGTTTGACAGCATTGACAGGAGATTACTCATCCACAAGCTAAAGCTCACATTAGGCAGATCAAGCCAGGAGCTAGAGACAATCAAATCGATTCTCAAGGTAAATTATGTAACAATATACGATGGCATATCGATATCGAAAGATATCACACAAACTAAAGGGGTCCTACAAGGCGACCCTATGAGTCCGATACTCTTCTGCGTAATGACGGCGGTCATAGATAAAATCATAGGAAGAAACGTAAAACTACTAATGTACGCAGATGACATGATCGTCCTATCCAGAACCCCAGAAGACTTATAAACAGCTAGGGAGAACATCAGAAGGTGGGCAGCTGAAAACTCAATGGAAATAAACAGCTCTAAAACGAAGGTAATGAAATTTAGAAGAGGAGGATGATTGTCGAAAAAGGACAGTTTCACTTGCGACGGCTCACCCTTAGAATTTGTAAGCAGTTTCAAATATCTGGGAATAACGCTCCAGACAACCGGTACCACATTCTCTACGCATATACAAGAACGGATGGCAGCAGCAGTAAAAGCTATCTACGACATCCCCAAGCTCCAAAGTCTATCCCTACCAACGGCGATGGCGCTATTCAAGCTCAAAGTCATGCCAACTGCCACATACGGAATTCAGTTAAAATGACCATTCCTGACGGTGCAAAACCTCAAGAAACTAGAAAGCGTCAAAGCCAGGTTCCTAAAAAGAGCCCTATCAGTGTCAAAGTTCACAAGAAACAGTTACTCCTACATAATGGCTCAGGAAACCTATTTCCTAGAAGATATTAGGCGCTCCTTCAATCTACCAGAAACGCCGGCATATAAAATCACCATCGAAGAAAGACAAAACAAAGCCAAGGACATCCCAAAAGAAATAATGGAAACAAAAGCTATGACAACTGACGCCTGGAAGGGTCCAAATTTTGAGCTCTGGCACCTGATCACACGCTTCGCAGCACATGGCTTCCATCACAAGATATGCTTCAATAGGTCATACCACATCCCGAAGGAAGACTGCATCTGCAAACTCTGTAACAAGCCGTGTCCCAAGTACCATCTGGCAAACTGTGAGAATAGAACTATATCAATCAACTCGTTGGCAAAGGAGTGGTGAGAACCTAAGAACTGATTCTGTAACTGTTATATACACATTGTGTTTGATGAAACTTAAATAAAAATGTGTAAAGATAACCTAAATCACATAGGCCTGTAACGCTAGCATAACCCATCAATACCCAGACAAATTGCATAGTAGGCCTACAGGATATTTTATTGTATACTTTCAACTTTGAAAATATCAAAGGCACTGTACGATTTGCTTATGCATTGACTACAATAGGCCTATCTGAATTTCCGACGTCGTCGATAACATGTCTACTTTTCATTAAACGAAATTAGAAAGTCAGTTACTTGAACTATGTCATGTCGAATAGTTACCATAGCGACACCATTTTGATTTCGCCAGTTTAACTGGTTAGCTGGTATTCTTCCAGATTGCGTTTAAAGAGAAGCCGTAGTAGATTATGTTTTTAATATAGTTTCCTTGGTATATGTAAAATCTATCCAATAAATGTTAATTACAGGTTATCAAGCAGGTTTAGTACAAACCCTAAGATTTCATAAATGAGGATACATAAACAATAGTGGTAATGTGTGGACGACAGTAAGAGAAAAAGAATAGCGTGATGAAATGCATGAATAACAAGAATGAAAGATGTATGAGTAGGGAACACGAAGCGTGGGAGAGCAAGCATATGTCAGTGTGAAGTAGGTGTAAACAGTGAATACAGGTTCACAATAGGATTTATCTACTCCAAGAATAGAACTTCGCAGTCCAGAAATAAAAGTTTCGCTGAATATCATACTGAATAAGAATAATATTTTTCCACATATCAGCCATTTCATAATTACGGGTGGGACATTCTAGCAAATTATAAAAACTATTTTTGTTTATTACATATCATAAATAATAAACTAGAATTGGTTTTTCACATTCTGTAAAATTTACAATGCCTTCTCCTCCACACTACATGCAAAGCATTACGTAAAATTTATTTTAAATATTTTAAATTTGTTTTTCAAAATCTATTACTGGTGGGACATAATTTGGACACTGATTTTAATTATTCAAAACGAAAGTTCATTTGCTATTCTGCTATTACTGTTAGGGTCTTAATGTTGTTATTAATGGAAGTATGATGGATTAAGTACAAATTATAAACTGTTTCCAGGTTGTCAGAACATTTATTTAACTCATCAATAATAATTGAACAAAACTATTACCATTACGGGTGGGACAAAAGTCACTTGTTTATTATTTTACATAGTAATTAACCACACATATTTTTTGAAATTATTCTTGTACCAAATTGTACCTTAAGATGTATATTTCCTCAAATGAAAATAGACATAGCTGATTAGTCTTGACTACTTGGTATTAAAGAGTGTTAAAATCATGTTAAAAATGGCAAAAAAAGTAACTCAACGTAATAAATAAGTAAATCGACAGATTTTATACATGAAACCACTTCAGATACACCTAAGTCCTTAATATTAAGAGAATTTGAGGTTTTAAACTTATTTTTGACCATCCAATTACAATCATTTTATAACTTCTCTCTTTGAGGGAAAAATTCCCATATTTTATGAAATGGCTGATATGTAGGATAAATAATTGTTACACAAAAAATACAGTAGAAAATGTTGATCATAATAATGATGTGGTGCTTTGGTCTCTTATTAAGTTATAGCGTTGTAGTACTCGATACAGTGCCTAACATAGCGCATACGCGCAGGGCAAACAAGAGGCATGGAACCGTAACTTTTCTGCAGAGACAAACAGTGTTGCTGTTATACTGTTCTATGTAATAATGGCGATCTATGTAACCTCAGGATAAGTGTTAAAATTTCAAAGTATTATCTAAAGGAAAGAGTTATGAAAATAAAAATAAAAATCTGACGTGAAATTCACATGAATTCCTCAGCCCAAACGAAAGTTTGCCTCTTAGCATGATATATTATGTATGACATTCTCTTCATGTAAATTGGTTTCAAAATGAAGTGATTGTCGTTACCATATTCTATCGCATCCCCGAAGGATGCACAACCCAAATTAAGTCTGATTAATGCAGTCACGCAATTTTCTTTAGTCTAAGCATGGGTAATACTTCTTCGCACTTCACATTCTGATATAGAATAAGAGGCCATACTGAAAAGGGCACGTATTCAGTTGTTTGAACCTGATGCATAGCTTTATTTTTTTATTTCAGCTGTATTTATACTCCTTTTAGCTACGGTGCCATATCAGGAGTTCGGAATCTGTGTTTATACAGTAGGGTAGGCCATGTATCTATTGATTGTCAATTATTTTCTATTGTTAGCGTATTTTTGTTTCAACTGATTTTAATTTAAATGGATATGATACAGGATGAAATGATGAGGATGATTCATGTTATATGAATATCCAATTCGGAATTTTCCTTTTCGACTAGGGGAACCATGAAGAAATCCATGTCCAATTGGCTTGCCGCGGGATTTGAACCTGGGACCTGTCGAATGCGAGTACAATTCGTTACCATCTCGGCCACCTCGCTCGGTACAGCTTTACTGTTCACCTTGCAAAACCGAGTTTCTACAAACGGTGGGTGGCTTATAACTAATAACCCTTGAGAGAATTGTTTCGAAAAAAAAAATGTTTCAAATAAAAGTTTTAATTCTTGGTGTAAGCGCCCCATGTACAACATTTAAATAAAATAGCTTTGAGCCGTTTTCGAGAAAATCGTGAAAAAAGAAATTTTCTTAATGTAAAGTCCCCTTTAAAATAAGAGAAAGTCGTCACCAATCTTCGTGTCATATCATCAGAAGGTACCTAACCCAAATACAGAATTTTGTTTTCATACGATTTTCCGAACTAAGCTGTTCACAGACACACACACAGACGCACAGATAGACTTGTTTCCGAAAATAGTAATTTGAGATTTAGGAGACCTCAAAAGTTTATGTTAAAAAATCAACTTCTAATTTGGGGGTCGGAAATACCGGTAATATTATTAATACTATTAGTACCTACGGTACGGACAGAGGCAGTAATAAAATAAAATAAAATCTGCACGGTATGTCCTGATATTAGATTACTAAACCAGGATGTGATTTCTTATAATTTTATTTTTCTAATTTTATTTCTTTTTGCAGAATGCAAATATTTACTACAGATCAATGGAATTCCAAATTGTTTCTCCACTACACAGAGTTACTTAAATTTTAAAATTATTTTGTTTATTGATTGAAACAATTCTACAGCTACATAGACTAGCCTACAATTCAAATAAATCTACTCCTGCTGGTCCAGTAGCTTACAACTACTGGTTTGATTGTATTTCTTCTTTATTCATGTTTGCAGAAGTCTGTTTCTATCAGAAAAGTGTCGATGTAAATGAAGCTTTCCGCTGGAGTAATTCTTAACCAGGAAAATTCCTTGGAATCTATAGAAAGTTTTTGAGTATGATCGAGAGGTTATAAAATGAATGAATCCAAATTAGAATAATGTTTATGCCCGTGTAGGCTTAATATGCACAATTAATTATCGAAGGCGTAGGCCTTTTTACAATCCAGATTGTTAAAAAATGGTATGGGGAATATACGGGTAGGGAGCGAAAAAATGAGGAAAGGCTCTTGGAAAAACATTTGATCAAGTTTAGGAAGCATGGACAGGCATTCAGAAGAGAGAAAAAAGTTCTTAGGTATTTTTAAGGAGTTAAAAAAAAGGCATTCAAAGGGAAATGTATATATGTATTCCCAAAACTATTAGGGATTTGGAGGATCAAGGGTTTCAGAATGGGGAGAAAACCGATCTTCGTATCTTTTTGACTGCCAAGGAACAGAGTGATGGGGTTCTGATTTATTTTAGGAAAGTCGGCTAAAATAATAAAAGAGATTGCGGCTAAGATCATATTCTATGACTAAGCTCAAATAAGAAATCTAGGAAACTTTTTGTTGGAGTAAAGGCTGTTGGCCAGTTGACAGAATGCAAGGTAAAAATTTAATCAGATAAGCGACCCTTAGAAGGTATGTCAACCAACTTATGTATAAAAACTTTGCGCTGAAGGGTGTTTACTGGAACAATGATCTGGGTCAGAAACAGTAAACACTTGTATATTATTGTATAATGTATTGTAATGCATTGTATATTACAATCCATTATACAGAATACCTGCAAAATAAGAGAAAATGTTTAGTATAATGGCGGGAAAGTTCCCTACGATTATTCTGATCATTTGACGTGCAACCCTCAACACAGTAGCCATGTTGTTAACAAATTAGTTGATGCTGTATGTTCGTTGCGGAGTAATGTTTTACTCAAACATATAAGTTTATTTATTAATAATGTGTGTGAACGCACGGGCCTCTAAAACCAAGTTAATGAGAGTAATTTTGAGCAATAGCTGTGTGGTTGGATAGCATAAGGAGATAATTCATAAATACTAAACTTACAGCAGATTGTAAAGTTTAGGAAGTTTTTAAAATCAAATCTTAATTGTTGAAAAAATTATATTATTATCCTTGTCCACACTGGCATAATGCATTATTATATGAACCAAGAACAAACGGCTAAATGGTTTTCTTAATTTTTCCAACATCTTGTTTTGCCATCTTCTAGTGCTTCCATTCATGATTTTATCACCTTACCAGCAATTGTTTTTTTTTTCAAAGCCTTGTAGACAAAAATACATCTCAACACAACTTGCTTTATCATCTTAGTAAATTAGGAATCCAAAGAATAAAGAAGGGACCATTAGTTGTCTATAATACCTGCTTAGGTCTATGCCAGCTCATAGTATTTTTCTTTTTGACATAATATTGCCCCGCCTTTAGGTCGACATAAAATAATACATTATGCAACAAGCCTATAATGGCATTTATTAAGATACGAGTATGTTTAAAAACGAGCAACGCGAGTTTCATAATTTTCATGTGAGTATCTTAATTACTATTACAGGGAAATTTCATATGTGTTTTTCTTTTTCAACCTTATTAGTCTAAATATTTAAAATTTGAGATTTTAGATTCACTCTAACAAACGGCCACGCTTCAGTATGCTGTCATCCGCATCAGCTGATTGTAGTTCTTGTCTCTATGGCGTCGGTCAAATCGAAGCATCCTTTTGATAGTTTTCTTGAAACCAATGGGTTTTTAGAACACGAAATGAATTCATTTTAGTATGATATTAAAATTAACACAAGCAGAATTGATTGTATTTTAAATACATGTTGATTATCCCGCAGTTTTCAGTTGCAACACTCAAGGTCTCAAGGTCGTTCCGTGTTCGATAACAAATCCATACCACAACGATGTCATAATGAAGATTAGTTTCG
>CAXKWD010000003.1:111932777-112070277 GCA_964059195.1 Ectobius pallidus | reverse complement strand
TGGTAGTAATACAAGGCCCTAGTAATAGGTCTATTTAATTCTGCGTACCATAGGCCTATATCTGTGTTTTATCATGATTATTGATTAATGGCGACTTCAATAAATATAATATTCTGCATTGCAATTGAGATATTTCAGAAAATTGGCACCTTAACGATTTTAAAAGAGACTATTTTACGATTTTTAGAACCTATTTTCCAATTTTTAGAGCCTATTTTAGGTACCTAAAACAGCATGTTTAGCGACCTAAAAGTCCGAAGTCTAATCATCACACATATTAACTGAATAAATATTGTTCATAATATTCAATATATTTAAATTTACTACCGGTATGTCAAGAAAAGAGATCATAAATGAGAATGCAGATTAAGCAATCAATATAATATATTATGACTTAGACCCACTTCACATTTGGGTCTGGAACAGGTAAACCAACGCCTTTCTTATTATTCGTGAACATGGTAGACATCTGGAGGGAATACATTTGTGAACTGGAAAACTCTCTCTCTCTCTCTCTCTCTCTCTCTCTCTCTCTCTCTCTCTCTCTGTATGTGTGTGTGTGTGTATATATATATCCGCTTATTGCTGGTTTCTTCGAAGGGAAAAAAAGCATGCAGGTCCTGAATTCTCACTGCCTATCTCAAAGGTGATGGGAATGGTGATGATTCATTGATGATCAATAATTTATGACTAAATATAAATAATACTAAATATAAATAATTCTTTACAAAACCTCTACTATAAATCTTGATCTTAACTGTATGTGAACTTGACCACTGTACAGTGTACACTCCAGTGCACGGAATCTTTCCAATATATTGCACAATGGTTCATGTTGGTAAGGAAATTCTAAACCGGTTCCGCCATGTTTACTCCGCACCCCTGCGCCCACGGCTAATAGCCTCTAGATTTGTCGGGAGAACATAATCATTTCAGAAATTAATTTTAACCTTGTTCGGTAAGGGAAATAGCTTTCGGTTTTGTTGTAAATTCTTTTTGTTCACTTCAAATGACTGTATATATAATATAGAAGACACTATTTACTAGGAAATTACATCCAACCTTCTGTTTAATGTGTGTCATATACCCACAGTCCTTTGCTCATAAATGTGAAACCTACTTGCGTTCATAGGTTAATGTTTGGATGCCAGACTTTTGGTCTCATCCAGGGGCTGGTCTAGACTTCTCGTTGTAAGCACGCCTTCCAGCTATTTAAATTAAATGTTTCCTTCCTCCCCACTTTCACCACTCACCTAGGTCTGAGCGTTGTTCATATGATAATGCATGTGGTTTGGCTTGAACTCAAACCAATAAGAGATTGACTCGCCCAGGGCTGATGTGGAACAAAAATGATAAGGAGATTCAGTGCCAAATTAAAATAAAGAAAAAATATTAGAAGAGACCAGAAGCATCTGAAAGTTTGTGTGCACTCAGCTATGCATGTCCCTTTAATGGGTAATAACTTAATTGAACTCGATACTGTTGTGTTATAAATGTGTTTTTATTTATTTATTTTCAAATTCCATTTTAGCTTTATATCAAATTAAAAACTTTAAAACTCTGTTATGTTCGTAACACGAAACTTTTATCTAAAAATTCTGCATTGCGTTCCATTTCATTGATAGGTTTAATCTGCTCATTCAATTATTCGTGTAGGTAATTAAATCGTGAAAGGACTTTTTTCTATTTCCCAGTTTCATGGAAGCTTTGTAGTGCTATCAGAACAAAGCGGAACTTTGTCACAGTCTATTAAACTGAGCGATATTTTCCGGCGTAACTACATCGGACTCATTTCCTGTACTGACCCTGCTTTCTATTTGTAAGCTTTGACAATTCTGTGGTGACCTGCCTTAGTGCGCTTCGCCCTGTACTGCCCCCAGGCTATGTTTGTGACACAATCACAAACAGATATCAAGAGTCATCAGTAATAATATCTTATGCTATAAAATAATGTACAATTCATCACTAAACTAAGGGGATTAATATAATTATATTACTTGTATTTTTTTTTCTATCTGCTTTACCTGTATCTTCAAAGGACTTAGGTTCACACACCAATGTTAATGAAATTCATTGCTTAACTGTGGATTGCTGGTGGGGTTTACTGATTTTAAAGAGACGAATAAGATCATACTTTTACTAAGTTGTTTTATACCTTACCATCCACACGTGCACCTCATTCATAACAATTAACAAAAATATTGATACCTTATAAAACAATGTCTGTCACAATTTTTAAAATCACTTAATTGTGCTATAGTTTCTTTCTTATAAAATCAGATTCTACCGGTACCCTGATATCTCGAAAAATAAAATACGCATTTCGACACAATCATAGGAACTCAGATTCGGGCTTGAGTGTTGTTATTAAGGAGACGAAACTGTATAGTAAGAGGGAATGTTTCTTTGTCTTTGCGCGATGCCTAGCCAAATCTACTTTTGTAAGCTCGCTGTGATTGATTTTTTTATTAAGTGCCAGAATGGTACTTATGAGATTGTATGGGGGACGGGAAAATGTATGTCCCTCTGTCTGTCCGCGAATATGTCTGTACACGCGATAACTCAAATACACTTCATCGGATTTTCATGAAACTTAGTACACGCATTTATAACACCCATGGGAAGAAGCATATTGATATTGGGCCAGATCGATTTACCAGAACTGGAGTCATGCCCAATTTAGTGCTCATTTTATGGTAATATATTAGAAAGAATATAGTTTTACAGTGTTCATATACTAGTCCAGTCACCAGGTATTTTTGCCTGGAAAAAGGTCCGAAGTTAATGATTTTTTCGTATGTTGTATATGGGTATTCTGAGGTGTAGAATACGAGTTTTCCAATTCGAGAACCTTGTGCTAACTTCAGGGCAGCCGAAAAACCCCGACATTTTTGGGCTTTTTTCAATGTTTTCCTTATAACTCCTAAACAACGCGTTTTATCTGAAAATAATTTATTATAAAAATTAAAGGGCAATAAATTTTCTACAATTTGCATTGTTTAAACGTTTTTTTAAGTCGAATACGTACCAAGATATGGAGCTTCGAAGTTTCGAGTTATTTTTCAAAATATTGAAAAACTGCAGAAGATGCAGGATTTTCCCTAGTAACTTTCATCTTTCAATATTGCTATATGAATAACGTCCAATAACCTACACAACAGAAACCCCACCCTTAATGATATGTTCTTTTCAGAATAAAGAACACAATTCTCTATGTATAAAAATGAATTTTATTAAAATGTATAATACATGTAATGACATGTGGATATATTAATTAAGTACAAAATATGTAAATTATTACAAATTGGTCATTCATATTAATTCATAAAAGCCTTGATCTCTTTGGTCCCAATGGCAAGTCGGCATCATCTCTCAGTGATTCCTCTTCCTCCTGAGCAATGATCTCATCGATGACGTCATCCTCCTCGTCGCACTCAATGTCTGTGTCTTCCTCGTTGATGTCGGTTTCAGGCGAATTCTCGCAAGCATTTCCTGCACAATTCTTGCAGATGGTTGAGCATCGGAGTCCTGGTTTTTTGCAGCTGCAAGCCCAGGTGCTATACCCTGTCATGCACTTGCATTGTATCATGTGCAGAAGCCTTTCTGGAGCAGCATCCATGGTCGTTGTTATAGGGATCAGCCCTCGTTTCGTTAAAGTCCAGCCCCAAACTGACGGTAACTTTTTGTAGCCCAGCCACGTCTGCGCTTGCAGATAGGTACGAAAAGAATGGTACCGGGCAGCGTCTCGTGTAGGGGGCAATCTGGCAAGGTTGAATTTGGATTTTGACACGGAGTTGGAAAATATTCGGTACCGAAGATCATCCAGAGTATCTGTGCCCATGTTACCACCGTACAGTATCACAAGAAACTTTTCCCCTGCTTCCGAAATTTGGCATGGTGTTGCTTCGTTATCTTTGAAAACACTAACGATGTCAGACAGAGAACGGTTTTTTCATACATAGTGAAAACTTTCTTCTTTCCTTGTCCAAATGGGTTTGATGTAGTGACACACCCGCTTGCTGCATGAAGGAAAAGAATATCCTGAGTATTGTATTTGCAAGAAACTGGCGAATACAAAACACTGGGGTATTACCTCTCCCACTCTTTTGGAAATAAAGGTTCTTTTGAGAAGAGTCTAATGCAGTCAGCAATACTATGAGATCGATGTCTTCACCTGTGATAGTAACCCTATCGAAGTCTTAGATATTGCAGTTTTCACTATCATGAAATCAGCATCTTCTATTGCCTGCTTAACTTCGATGCCCTTTGCTGTCATTTCAGTCATCAGCATTGAAATAAAGTTTCTCTTGTTCGTGTCATTGGACAAACATTTTTCTTGCGACAATGTAACGGCCGTTGTTAACGAAAATACAAATTTTCTGGACGATTGCAGCAAAGCCCGGCGATATCGTTCAGCTGCTTTGGTGCTCTGATAAGCGATGTCACCAAGATATCCATCGAATACTACTATGGCATTATACCCAAAGGGTTTCACATAGGTCTTGCACACTGACTCGAACGTGCGTGATGTAGTCTTACCCCATACAATGTTATGCAGTCACTTACTACACATTTTCTGCTGCCAAGGTCTTCATCCTGTAAGGAGTGAATGTTGAAATGGCAGCAAAGGAGGACATCATCGATAAGATCATTGCTCAGGAGGAATTACTGAGAGATGATGCCGATTTGCCAATCGGGAGCAAAGAGATCAATGCTTTTATCAATCAATATTAATGGAAATTTTTAATAATGTACATATTTTCTACTTAGTTAATACATACACATATAATATGTAGTATAATTTTTTATAAAATAAATTTTATGTATCGATCATTGTGTACTTTATTCTTAAATGAACATCTCATTAAGAATGGGGTTTCTATTATGTAGGTTATTGAACGTTATTCATACAAAAATGTTTAAAGATGAATGTTACTAGTAAAAATGCTCCATTTTCGCAGTTTTTCGATTTTTGAGAATTTTTCAAAACTTTGAAGCGCCATATATCGGTACACATTTGGTTTTATAAAACATTTAAACAGTTCAAATGATAGGAAATTTCATGCCCTTTAACTTTTGTAATGTAGTGTTTTAGGCTAATATGCATTGTTTAGGAGTTATAAGGAAAGCACTGAAAAAAGCCCCAAAATTTCGGGGTTTTTCGGCTGCCCTGAAGTTCGCACAGGGTTCTCGAATTGGAAAACTTGGATTCTACACCACAGAATATCCACATACAACATATTAAAAAATAATTAACTTCGGACCTTTTTCCAGGCAAAAGTACCTGGTGACTGGACTATAAGCCGTTCCACGGCCTTCAAGGAAATCGCCCAACAGAACGTCCTGACGGGGGGAGGGAGTGGGATGATGAAGTTAAATTTATTAATTTAGATTCACCTACCAGTACTACTATTATTATCCATATAGAAATGTTGGAAGATGAAATTTACTAGGGAAAATCGTGAATTTTGTTCAGTTTTTCAATATTTTGAAAAATAACTCGAAACTTCGGAGCTCCATATCTCGGTACGTATTCGACTTAAAAAACGTTTAAACAGTGCAAATTGTAGAAAATTTATTGCCCTTTAATTTTTATAATAAAGTATTTTCAGATAAAACGAGTTGTTTAGGGGTTATAAGGAAAACATTGAAAAAAAAACAAAAAATTCAGGGCTTTTCGGCTGCCCTGAAGTTAGCACAAGGTTCTCGAATTGGAAAACTTGGATTCTACACCTCAGAATACCCATATACAACATACTAAAAAATCATTAACTTCGTAAATTTTTCCAGGCAAACCCAATTTTTGGTACCTGGTGACTGGACTATACGGCTTTGGAAGATGTGAGAAGTGTAAAGTTGAGCTGCGGTTCTTACGAATTGCGGTCAGTATGAACTGCGGCCCTTACAAATTGCGGCTCAGCATATTGAGAGGGACGCCAAGTAATTAGGTGTTGGCAGTCTATTAGCATTACCCAGGAGACATCTCTGGGAGGCTGGCTGAGTAGTTTCCAAAATATATGTGCTTGTAGTCAATTAAACAAAATTATGTACTGTACAAAACAATGTCACTGTCCTATTGTAAAGTTTGCGGCAAAAATTTAAAGCTTTCTTTTTTTTACAACTTGTCAATTCAATGTCACCGAAAGGTGACAATGAAACACATACCTTAAGACCACATTAATTCAGATTTTGAGGTGTCTATATTCAGTGTAGGATTGTTTATTATACTTAACAGCAATAATACCCAAAATGTATTTAGTAGTTACAAATTTCTGTGAGGTTCATGGTATGGTCGGGTTTGGGTACGCTAATAGTACATATTGAACATAGAATCGCATCAGACTTGGCACTTAGCTCCTACCTTAAATCCTTGAATCCTAAAATGATCGTAATAGATCTATAATTTGAAAATTTAAACTACGGTATGAAGAAATCGGCGACAATATTACTCCTAAGGTTGTAAACATATTAGTTTATTGTGAACAACAACACAGAGTAATTATTATCAACCAGGGCCACAACTAATACGTATTCTAAAAAAGAATGGCCGCAACTAAACTGTCTCAGCTAAATAAATTATTTTTTCGGGCGCAACTCGTATCCCGTGTGCACAACATGGTGTGACGATAGTAAATCTATTGCGTGCCAAAAATTACCATTATTCAAAGGGTGTTTAAATCGATACGGCATTATTTGTAGATCATTTTGTAATTCTTTTAAATGTAAGGTATTAGAAACCCATGTTTGATTACCCACTCTTCTTACAAAGTCTTCTTCTGAGCGAGTCAAAAGTAGACAGAGAGTCGGTAGGATAGAAATGGAGACCGAGTGTGACAGAGAAAATGAAAACATTCCCATCTGTGTAATTGCGCCTGCTGAAATCATTTTACCATCACATCCTACTTAATTTTCTCTGGCGTCTACTTTCATTGGAAATTGATTTTTGAGCTTTGCACGCTGTTTAAATGTTTGCCTACACTCCCGGGGCAGGGAGACAGGCGTGGGGAGATACCACAACCATCATCAAACGAATCGCCCGCTCTCTCATCCCAGCTTTTTTTTTATATCTTTTGCAGATTGAAAAATAATCCCTCACAGTGTTACCGTCTTGCATGTAATATTTTTATATTTGCAATCCTTTAATTTTATTTTAGATCTATGCGAACTCGCTCCATAAACAGACAGAAATATCAGAATGTAGGCAAACATATTTAACAGTTTCCGGAAGCTAAGCAGCTCACGTCTATAAGCAGACCTTGCATACTGATGTGTATGTATTTATGGCTTGACTGTACATGATATAAAATAAAATACGATGACAGTTTTATTCCTTTGTATCATAAAATAAACTGATTTAAATTTTCTCGGCGAATACTATTTGATCACTCATGGGAATCAGATTCCAGATGATCAACTCAGAGCCGGAGACCGAGATAGGAATTTTATAAAACTTCGACTCGGCTGATAACCCGTAAAGAAATCATCAATAAAAAACATAAACTGTATGTTCTCTGAATACCAAGTGTTTAAAATCATGCTGGGTGATATTGTTGGGCTCGACCAATAAAATAATAACATAAAACGTTGTTCTCAACTTCTTTTATATATTCCTTTCTCCTCGGCCTTTCGGTTACATTCAATCGTCTTCAGGGAATACACTAATAAATCACTACAACAACGTCCCGTGAAATATTAATTAAATAATGTATTATGAAAGTTATGTGTGATAAATACATCCCAATATGGCGGTTGTAAGAGGATTGGATACAATGAAAGTGTTGTAATGTCATCACTATTTATCATACATAACTTTCATAATACATTAAGTATTAAGCCCGGATTTTTATGTTTTATAAATCCTACTTTAGTTTTTTAAACGTATTAAAATAGTTTTATTTTAGTTTTTTTTTTGCCATTTTCAGATTTTTTTTTTCAAGTTTCACTTTAATAAGTAGGCCTACAATTAAACACATTGAAAAAATATATTAATTCATTTTAATTCCACTTAAATTTCCATAGCTCTGAACAGCAAAACTTTAGAACTACCTCTGTCATTTCCAACTCCACCACAAACTCAACAAGAACTTTTTTTTTTTTAGTTAATCAACTTTTAAAATACTTCACTTTCGGGTTGGCCTGGGTGGCGCATTTAATATTGCGCTGCCTTTCTGTGCCCAAGGTTGCGGGTTCCATCCCGGTCCAGTTCGATGACATTTATGTGTGCATCAATGTGATTGGCCCATGTCAGTAGATTTACTGGCATGTAACGGAACTCCTGCGGGAAAAAAATCCGGTACACCGGTGACGGTCACCGGCCTAAGTTGCAGTACATCCCCGTCGTTACATAACCATATACCAAGCAACTTCACTTTCGGTGTCTTGCTGGAGCAATTATTGTGAATAAACTGCAAGTGTAAGCTTCCTAAGAATGCCTTTAATCTGCTGACAAAGAAACCGGGGATTTCGGTTCACTTATCCTTTGCCGGGATAATGGGGTACAAAATGACAAAATTGCAAAAAAAACATTGCTAGATTTTATCTTACAAAGTAATATACTGGCAACAATAAGCAAAATTCAAAATATAGCCAGACAATTAAAAAAATAATTTTAATAGAACATTAATAATTAGATTAATTATTATAATATTGTTATTTTATCGTATTTCACTTGAAAAGCAGTTTTAGCCATTTTAAGGTTTTATACGATTGGACTATGGGACTGTCTTGACAATGAAATGCATAATTATGTTAAAATGTCACAGTTAGCTAGCAAGGAACAAAATAGTTTAAAACCTAAGAATCCCTATTTATGGCCCAAGTCTTATAAACGGAATGTTATTTTGCGAGTAGGTTTTGTTCGCGAAAGGACCCCGTGAGGACGAGTGTAACAATTCTATAAGCAAAAAGAAAAAAACAAAATTATCCACGTGTATCATAAACTATTTTTATACAACCGTTAATATTTGGGAAATATTAATAAAAGTTACATTTATATTAATAAATATAATGAAATAGCCTCTAACTATGATCGCGGTGCTGCCATCAAGTATGCATATTCGCGCAAACATTTATATTTTCTAGGACGCTGCTGCCAACATACGAGTTTTAGTCGAAGCACCAAGTATGACTATTTTTGCGATTACAGCGAGGAATTTTATATTTAAAAATTATAGTAATGAATTATAACATTTTATAATGAATTTTTTTTCAAACTGAGTCTATTTAATAATCATAAGCAAATATTTTTAACTCAGTGGCATAATTTTCTACTTTTAATTAATATCGTCTACAGTTAAAAGTGTGTTTTTTTCGGTTGCCTAAAAAAACCTTTCCAACATTTTTTTTTTGTAAGAGATCATTATAATGTGTAGAAAAATCAAACGTTTTTGTGTCTTTATGTAAAATTCACCTTCTACGATTCATATTAGTGAAATTAGTTTCTGAGTTACGAACTAACCTGTTCTTAAAGTGTTAAGTTCGATCAAGTGTTGAATTAGTGTGGGTATCATCTCATGGGATGATACCGGACTTCAAACGTGGAGTCTGTTTGTATGGCTTCTTTCTATTAGTCAACCCTTTTGTGAAGGGGGAGAAGCCCCATGCAGAAGCATGCCTTATTCTACCGGATATTATACTTTGACTATTTACAATGGTTTCTGAGATTTAATTGTGTGGCCTATAAATAGACCTGTAGGTAAAAGGTCAACTGAGAGACTGTATATGAAAACTTAATTTAGATTGTGTGTAGCCTATAGCAAATCTAATTTGTGCGAATCCATACTTAAAATTTCAATAATGTATGTAAAAATATAAACTGAGCGTAATTACATATACAAACACATGAGTAGTATCAGACCAGCTTTGATTCCCGCCCTTTGTACCGCGACGCCTCTTCCAGACGCCCCCCGACGCCTTCCAGACGCCCGGCGTTATTATACTCGATTAAAAAAAGCGAGATGTGCCCTTTCACCCAGTGTTATTCCCGACTCTTCCCGACGCCTCGTTTAGGAGTTAGGCCCTGGGAACCATTATTCCTGTGACGTAACAGGAACAGGATCTATACTTGTGTTGTTTGATCCAGACTGTGTTGTGACGTCATGAGACTCTATGTACTTGCGCCCTTTCACCCAGTGGTATTCCTGAAGCGTCCCTTTTAGGAGTTAGGCCCCAAAGAGTCATTATTCCTGTTACGTAACAGGAAGAGATGGCAGCTTACGGCGTTGTTCAGGTTGTAACAGGTAGAGATGGCAGTTTAAGGCGTCGGTCAAGTTAGGAACAGATGGCAGCTTACGACGTCGGTCAAATTGTAAAGTAGTTAGTTGCATTACCGACCTACCGATGACGTCATGACGGTGGATTCAAAATGGTTGCTAGCGCCATATTCAAAATTAGTAATTGCAAGAGTGTGCTAAGTCGAAATTAATGCAAGAGTGTTCTAAGTCGAATATGCGCCCCCTTTCTCCCTGTGCTGTTCCCGAAGCGTCCCTTTTAGGAGTTAGGCCCCTAAGAGTCATTATTCCTGTTACGTAATAGGAAGAGATGGCAGCTTAAGGCATTGGTCAAGCTGTAACAGGGAGAGATGGCAGCTTAAGGCGTAGGTCATGTTAGGATGAGATGGCAGCTTACGGCGTAGGTCAAGTTGTAAAGTAATTAGTTGCATTACCGACCTACCGATGACGTCATCCATGATGGTGGATTCAAAATGGTTGCTAGCGCCATATTCAAAATTAGTAATTGCAAGAGTGTGCTAAGTCGAAATTAATGCAAGAGTGTTCTAAGTCGAATTTTATTTTTCAAACTGGGGTGATACTAGAAATTTCAAAATAACGGAAGCTTCAAAATGGCGTAAGCTACAATATGGAGGATAGGGCGGGATGTGTAATTGGATGGTCTTGATACTACTACCCCCCTCCTACAATTGTATTATGTAGTTATTATCATTTCTTTCTTTCTTTCTTTCTTTTCTACTAAAATGAAAATGTAATGATATAGGACGACGATAGATGCATGCTTTTTTTTTTAAAAAACCACCTTGTGCTACTATTGTATTGTTTAGTTATTATCATCTTTTTCTCTCCTTCTTTCTTTCTTTTCTTTCTAGTGCAATGAAAATGTAAGGAAGCATAAGGATTGGTATAGGCTTTTTGAAAAACGGCACATTATTATTATAGGAATAAGAATGTCTCGTTTTTTTTTATAAGTAATTACAATGTAATACACTAAGAACAGATCTTGGATATTTATTTAAATATATGTACATAAAAAAAAAACATAATATTAACACTAAAAAAAAAAAGTGTTCATGATTGTCCTCTCTAGTTTATCTAAACGAGCACTGTAATGTTCTACAACATAACCAGACCTTGGTTGTTTATCTCATCTGTTATACAATCGTATAAACCTAAATGTTCCCAAGATGAGGGAACAACTTCTTTGTTCACAAGTTTCGATATATCATTCTGCATTATACAGTACTTTGACATAATGTTTGTGATGATGTTAGTGTGTATAGAAAGAAAATTAATATCGTTGCACTTTAAAACAATACGTGTCTTCTCGTACTGAATATAACACTGTTTAAAATTCCTAGACAGTCGTAGTTTAAACTTTTCTTCAATAAACTGGTAGGGATTAGCGTTACACATATGTTCATATAGTTTTGGTATGTGTAACAAGAAAGAACTCAATAGGTAGGGTGAAAGCACAACACACGCTCCGTAAGAGTTTCCTATTTCCGCACAAGCACTGTAGTTCAATGATGTGTAGAAACCAAAACTTAGATATCTGTCTTTGTTTCGGTTGAGGAAATAAATCCTACGTGCCAGTATAGAAGGAACGACTCCTCCCAACTCTGCAAACGTGTCGGTGGATGTGTTTAGCGCTTCCCTTACAAGTTTCTCCAAGTCTATCACCTCTTCCGTAGACGGGGTGGTTTTCCGATAGCTCTTTGTACGAGGGTCTTGCCTCGAAGGTTTATTCTGAAATCATACAAAAACACAAACACATTAGAAAATCTATTCACGATACGTGTATACATGTTATGACAACTTGTTTCTATCAATCAGTTCTATACTTACTTCTCTTGCAAGAGTTTTGCTCCCATCTCCATTAGGTGTAGACATCATGATTCCAGGAGCTTGCTCTACAAAAGTGTCGAAGACTGTGTTTTGCGCTTCCTCTAGAAGTTTCTCCAAGTCTATCACCTCCTCTGTAGATGGAGTGGTTTTCCGATACCTCTTGGTAGGAGGGTCACGCCTCGAAGGTTTATTCTGAAATCATACAAAAAACACAAACACCTTAGAAAATCTATTCACGCTACGTGTATACATGTTATGACAACTTTTTGTATCAATCGCTTCTATACTTACTTCTCTTGCAAGAGTTTTGCTCCCTTCTCCAATTCCTGGAGCATGCTCCTCAAAAGTGTCGATGGTTGTGTTTAGCGCTTCCTCTAGAAGTTTCTCCAGGTCAATCACCTCCTCCGTAGAGGGGGTGTTTTCCCGATACCTCTTACTGCGAGGGTCACGCCTCGAAGGTTTATTCTGAAATCACACAAAAACACAAACACCTTAGAAAATCTATTCATGATACATGTATGCATGTTATAACAACTTCTTTGCATCCACCAACTCTATACTTACTTTTCTTGCAAAAGTTTGACTCCCCTCTCCGTTAGCTGTAGACATCATGATTCAAGGACGGTACGTTCTATTCTGACGTTACACCACGACCTCGTCTCGTATCATTCTGAAATTAGACAAAAGTAACTGTATTACTATCACGTGATCTAACGGTACTAGCATTAGTAGCAAAACAAGATACCGTTAACAATAATGACTCACGGTGTGAATGTCCGGGAAGACATCTCTGACCTCCTTTCCTTCCGCACAACGATCCCCATGATTTACGGAAGAGGCGTACAACTTCTTTGTCGGGAGTTGTTGCTATGTTGAAGAGATTCACAAACTCTTGCATCGTCCATCCTCTGTCCATGTAGTATGCGAACATACATGTATACTGTCCGCAGACAGAGGTTCTCAGTCCTTGCAGTCTCAGAGTATTGTAAGTCCAGTTTATTGAATTTTGAATGATAAACTTTGTTATCCCAGGAATTAGAGGTGGAAGACCAAATGAATCAAAGTAATAAGCAAAATTTTGATTTTTAAAATACACGGCAACCCAATGAGAACCAGGTGAACAATGGGGGTCTAGATTAATGATGTAAGATTTAGGTTTGTATATTACTCTAAGGGGTAGGAGATCGCTAGGATAAACTCCTTCAAAACTGTGAACATTACGAAGTGCATGGTTTATTTGAGTGGTATTCATTTCTTAATAATCTGTAGTTACTTTTTTATCTTTACAGATTTCAATACTGTTATCGTATTCCGAATAGAGAATACATGTAATGGCTTGTTTTAATTCTGTGTCGAATTTTGCTTCTATTCTAATGTTACCGTTGTTTGGTAAGCTTTTATGACCATGCGAAGCAGAAGCGTCAGGAGTTAGATCATACATTAACATGAAGAACCCTTTTATATACATGTCGTGAGTGATTTGCATACCGCTATTGCTGTGATGGATCCCTGAACCTTTAAATAGAGTATCATAAGCTAGTGTTGTAGTCTTTTCATGATCTGTAGAAATGTTTAACCCTTCTGAAGGAATCTGTTGACCATTTATATACATGGCAAAAGAATTCAAGGCAAAATGATGAAACTCGTAGGGATTGGAATCCACGGAGCCTGAGAAAGCTGAATTTTTCACCATCGAAAAGAGGAGTCTTTTGGGTAGAGTACCAATGTAAGCATTATCGATAGAAATCGATCTAGATCCGGAGCTAAACGTGAATGTTTTCAAATCCACTCTCGTGATGGGATAGTGGGCATTATGACCCTTTTCCAATGTTTTAACATGTGCTAACAGAATACTGGGTGATGCTTTGATTTTCTTCACATACAGACCTACATCAAGGAACTTGAAGAAAACTTTAGAGTCTTTGTCTATACCTAAAAGATAAAACTCTCTCTTAGATTTTGTAAGACGTATCTGCATGTTTACGCCTGGCAACAAAAGTTTCGCTAGATTGAAAATATCACCATGTAGCTTACCAATCATGACTATTGTTTTCGATTTCTTCGACTTTTCATATCTTTCAAGCCAACCGGTGTTTTTATCATTTGCTCCTAATGTTCCGTTTAGTGCAAGTTCTTTAGGATCTGTCAAACCTTCGATAGCTTTATCTAGATACCAAAACGAGTTAGTCAAATGAGTATTAGAGGCATCCTTTCCATATGCAAACAATGTTTCAAAATACGACCTGTAATTATACAAGCCTTCAGAGGAGGTGATTGACGTTCCATTTAAAGAAACGCTGCATTGCTCGAAGAGCGAATGAAGTAGATTGTTTACTCCGGTAACCTTATCGGTATCTGCTAACTCTGTTCCGTCGCTTTTAACGAATTGTCCTTTCACCATGAGCTGTACGTTTAAATCGAGATAGTGTTCATTATCTGCAGGAAGTATGAATTCGAGAACATTTTGATCGACAGGGGTAATGGGTTTACATAATGTAGTAACGTTCCCCAACACTGCTGCCTGAATAGGAGCTTTATCGAAGACGTCGAACTCTGACTTTGTTAGGGCAAGCATCTCGACACGACTGACTACTTTCTTCTCTTTACACTACTAAATATATCTCTTATTTCACTATGCGTCTTCATTTTTGATGAACGTTTCCTCTTTCTACCCTTACCCTGCATTTTGTTCACGAGCTTCATAGTTGACTCGTTTACTCTGTTAGCGACAATGTCTTTTACTTTTTCACCTTTCTTCCTAGATACTATATCTGATAAGATATTTGCACCAGCCGAGAGACTTTCACGACCTAATGCTTTAGCTCCCGAAAAGAGAACGGGTTTTATCATTCTAAACAGTCCCCCTAGGAAACTACCTAGACCTCCACCCTGTTGAACATAAGGGCTGCCGGTGTAGAAAGGGCCTAGATTGTTAAGACGCCCTCCTGACTGATTGACGTAGTAAGCGGTGAGCGGATCCATCGCAACTGAGTCAGAAACTAGTTTGTTTTCTCTTTTTAAAATGTAAAACAAGCGTAGTAGGTTTAGTGCTATCTACTAATTTAGCTAGAGCACCTAACTTTGTTGTCAGCTCTATACCAATCACCTGAAATTCTGTACTTTCAACGGGATGGTAGTAAACTATTGGAAACACATGGTATGACTGAGGAAATTGAATAATTCTAAGAAGTTTCACATACGAATCTCCTACAAGTTGCGGTTTCATTATATTACAATATATAAATACAAGTTCTTTCTTTGTAGTACAGGTTGTTAGATTGATTTTTGCACCTTCTGTTTCTGATAAAATTCCTTGAGAATAACTAATTTCACATAATCCCATCTCCCACTGATCCCTCTCTAATTTTAGGACTTGTGCTAGTTGCACTTGAAAACTAGCTAGAGTATTGGTAGGAAATGTTTTGTACGACGCATCACTGAGTAGAGTAATATAAAAATCTTCGTCCATCATACTAAGTCTTTATCTTTAACCCAAGAATCAAAGTCCTGACCATAACCTCTCCACCGTACGAGATGTTCTTTACTGCCTCTTACCGTACGTGTGCGTAGAATTTTATCTATTTTGTAAGCAGTGTCCTTGTTTATAGTTACAGGCGTGAGTTCATAACTATAAAACTGACCCAAAATAGGAGTGTTCCTAAGATCTTCGAGTTCGTATACAGGTTGAGGTGAATGTTTGATTACTTTAACGATTCTGAATATTTCCGTGGAATAGTTTTGTTCGAAACCCTTATCGAATTTCATCTTCTCTTTACCTATTCTAACAGTCTGCCCCACATTGAATCGTACAGGTCTAGGTTTCACGCGAAGCTGTTTGTTTCTCATACGCTTCCATATTTTCAGGACATCCTTATCGGTTACTTTACTAGGAGCCATTCCTGTAGTGGCATGTACAGAATCGTTGTATCCTGCCACAAATCTATCCAACACGTCTAAATACTTGTAACTGTTCTTGAAAGTAAAATATTTGTACATTTTAGTTTTTAATGTGCGATTGAAGCGTTCAACTATCGAACATTTAACATCCGGGTTGTTGGAAACGCGATACTCTATCTTCTCTTTCTTTAAAAAGTCTTGAAACGTTTTGTTTAAAAACTCTTTACCCTTATCTGTTCTCACTACTATAGGATTTCTATTAGATTTCTCCAACACGGACTCGAATGCTTTTTTCACCTCGGTACCTGTCTTAGATTTTAGAGGTACAACCCATGCGTATTTGGAAAACACGTCAATAGCTACAAGTAAATAGCGTATGTTATCATTATGTTTCGAAATGTTTTGCACATCGGCTAGATCAAGTTCAAACATGTCGTAAATGTTGTTTACCGTATAAGGATTTCTTGGAAACTTTCTCCTAATAGGTTTATGTAAACTGTAAACATCTTGTGCAAGCAACCATTCCTCTATATTCTTATCTGTAACGGTACTTGCTTGGGAAAGTTTGCCTAGAGTGGAAAAACCCGTAGGTTCTCCAGGATTGTAATAGAGGTCATGTAATCTGTTCATCTTCTCTGATTATAGGAACTCCATCTTTTCACTGGAAATAATTTAGAAATGACTAGTTTATATTTATTGGTTCTAGAGGTTTTAAGCTCGTTATTGTGAAGATGTCCACCAGTCGATATTAAAATGTCTTTGTATATGTCAAGGTCTTCCTCACTTACTTGTTTCAAGTCTACTTTCTTTCTAGTAAGAAGTTCCCATAGACCTACAGTTGTGTTGTACTTCTTATTGTTAATAATTAAAGCGTTGTGTTCTATTTGTATTTTAGAATTACCTATCATATACTCCCCCGATTCTTTATCCTTATAGATTCCAAACTCAGTATCTACAATCTTGGGGGAATTTACATAAGCTGCCAAGTATTTACCCGCAAGATCTCCTATAACATTAGGTTTTACATCTACGGGCTCAGGTGTCGGAGTTTTCTCGAGTGTTGAAGTTTTCTCGAGTGTGACATCTCTTTTACTAGGCTGTTCTAATATTCTTCTCTGTCTCTTCTCAGAGATAGGATCTTGTTTTTCACGTATTTTAATCCACTCGTTATAAGGATCTCTAGAAACTGAAGAGTTTGAATCATCAGCACCACGTTTTAAACGTTTGTACTCTTTTATGCTGAGTAACATCATTTTCTGTAACATTACGTTAAAGAACTGATTCCAGACAATACAGCAGACAAGAGAGGAATTAGAAATCCTCCTTTCTGAACTAAAGTTTTCTTTTTCTTAGACAGAGAAACTTTTCTATCGACAAGATGTCTCAACGATTCTTTATGTTTGTTCAATTTACGTTTAGAACACGAATGAATTTTACATTGACCGTTCAATACGTTCAGAGCACACTCTATTATAGCAAGTATCAACTCTTTGTTACCTCTCTTTAGAATAAAACTTCTCAACTCGGGCGAAGCCTTTTTAAGAACTTGTAAGGTATGGTAATGGGATTTTATCCGTTTCATGCTTTACAGGCACGTACACCTTTGTAACTTCGGACGGAAAGATTTTAGTTCGGAATCTAATCAAATCGTTAGTTCTCTGACAAAAGTCTATTAACAAATAACCGTGAGCCTTCTTCGTAGCGTTTTGAAAAGCTTTGTAAAACGCTCTCCAATTTTCAGGGTACACTTGTCTAGCTAGAAAAGTAATCTGATTTTTATCTCTCAAGTTTCTAAACAAGACCATGTACTTTGTATTGAGAGAAATATCTCTACTGTGGGAAGATTGATGAAAAAGGTTCTGAGTGATTAAAATTACAGATATGTTACGGTGATGACAACCTTTCGTGAATATCGAAGACACCTCGTTAGAGTAAGCTTTGTCAAGTAAATCGTCTAGGATTATTAAAACAGGTTTACTACAATCTTGTTTCTCTTCAAAGTTTGGAAGACCTTTATGATATGTCACGGAGGTATTGAATTTGCTAGACGGAGGAATGGCATTAGTTTCACCGAAACACCACAAAATTCTGCTGTAATTACTTACGTTTGATAGATGATTCAAGTTGTTGATCAGTTTTATAGTGAAAGTAGTCTTACCACAAAAACTAGGACCTGAGACAATTAAAGTGAAAGGGTGTTCAAACTTTACGACAACCATAACAGTCTCTTATCATAGGCATGGGTCCATCCCAGCAGTCGTGATCAGGATAATGTTTATCACATCTAAGACACTCTTTAACTATTGCACTACGTTGAACATTTTGAGGGAGTTTATCGTACACTAGATAAATACTTTTAGCTGCACAAGAAGCTAAAAATTCCGGGGATAACTCAGCCAATTCTTCTCGAGTATGATGAATAAGTGTTCTGTGGATCAACAACTTCTTCACTCCTAAACACTCCTGAGACGAGGACGAGTCCATACTGACACGGTACTTTCTCCTCGTCTTTATTTATACCCGTAAGGGTGGGAGTCGAACCCACCGCGAACTCTGTATCTCTTACTGAAACAGAGACGGTATTTCTTATCTTCAGGCTCCGAGACTATGCTCGGACCAGCCTTTCTCTTTATTTTCTTTTCGGTTCTCACAGAGACAGTAGCACTGTGATCACCGTTCAAAACCATGTTCTTAATAGTTTCGAAATTCACAATCTGTAAAGCCTTGTAATTTAAGGTAATGCCTCTAACTTTACAGACAGATTTTGAGGTGTTTTCGGATGGAACAAGTACCTTGTAACCATAGTTCTTTGGACCTCCGGTAGCAAATTCGGAAATGTATGCGTCAGGCCCATCGTCAGTAAGTTCATCTGTCATGTCTCCTAAATAATCACCTATAGGTACTCTGTATTTGTCCTTAGGTGTCTGCGTGTAAATCACGCTGTCAGTGTCACAGTACAGAGCTCTACGCTGCAACTGATCGAGGTAGGAATAGAGTTCCATTCTACCTCCTGTTGTCACATAGGCCCCATGAATCACACTGGTGTGAGGAAGAGTAACCTGTTCCTCTTCGATAGGGATCCACGAAATCCACACGACTTCATCATTTGCAAATAGGAGTCTTCTAATTTCTATCCCCGGTGTCGTGAGGAACCTGTACAATTCTAGAGGGTCTTTAACAAGTTTTGTCTTGCATCTGTCAGGATTCTCAACGAGCTTCCCCCAGAAGGAATTCAGACATAACTTGCTAATAGTCCTCTTTCCAGCGTTCTTTTCGATTTGTGTGGGGTCTAACTGAATGCCTTCATGTTCGAAAAACAAATCGACATATTTCTTTTTTTCTGTCTCTGATGTCACCCAAGTAGGGTATCCGCTGGACTCTGTTTTGATTTTCAGGAACAGGTTAATATAGTCCACGAACAAACCACCCTCACGGGTTTGACGAGAGTACATTGTAGTTTTGTACTCTAGAAATTCGTGGACTTTCATAACGGAATAGCCTTTCTGAACAGCTAATCTCACCTCGTCCACAATCCAGGTGCCGGTGAGAACCCGCTCTTCCTCGTTGACGTGAGTGCAGGTCCCTTGCTCTAAGGTAATAGCGCAGGAACGGCAAAGGGGAAACAAGAGCTTACCACCCCACCTGAAAGGCAAAACGGGATGGTAGAGCTCTTGTGGGGGAAGGACCGTGCATTTGATAACACCTTCTTTGCTTATCATGTGGTTGACATCCGCACACTGCTCCCCCACGTAAACAGTGGGATGTCCTACAGGAAATTTATTGTATTTGCAGACATAAGGGTATAACGACATAATGTCTGCGTACAGGATTTTTTCGTATTGTTTCTCGTCCACCTTGTGGAAAAGGCGCATAGCCTCCGTTCGCCCACCGTAGACCGAGTCTCTCATGACCAGAGGAGCATCACCTATCATAGGGTCATCTTTCAGCGCTGGAAATTCTTCAAGTATGAGATCAAATTTACACTCCCACATGGCGTGAACAGTATAACCACATGATCTGATCTTCTCCAATCTGGTCATGGTGTTCTCATATCTCTCGGCAAGGGATTCGGAAGAATCCATCACGGGCACGTCTCTGTTTGGTCTACAGAGACATCCGTGATAATAACATCCGAGAAATTCAAAAACCTCTCGTGTTTCTTCACAGAAACCGTCTACTTTCCATTGAGGGAATTCGGGTAGGCGAACCTCTCGTCCGTTACCCGCATGACGGATAAAAATGTTCCTCTCCTTGGCTTCGTGGATAAGCCACATGAGGGATTTCTTAGAGTGCCTGTCTGCTTTACGATAGCCGCAGGGAGGAACCAGACCTATGGTTTTGGGTTTGAGAAAAGTTTTACGAAAGATTTTGTTACAGGCCGACGCAATAGTAATGGCCTCTGCAAAAATGTCTATCTTGGCTATTTCCCAAAAGAGGGATTTGAAGAGAGTGCAGGCTTCTCTCAACACTGTAACGTCGGCCCGGCAATACTTTTCCAATTCTTTTTTGTTGTCAAACTCCTCGTTTTCGACAGACTTATGCCAATCTAGAAAAACTTCTCGGTCTTTCTCAGACATGGTGTCAAGTCCGTAAAACGATTTGTCAGGATGCGGACCAACGTAATTGAGGTTTTGAGGGATGTTGAAGTAATGCGGGTAATAACCTTTGGCAATATCGGTTAAGCCGAATGTCTTGGGGAAACTTCGCAGAGGAAGTGGGATGAAGTTTAAACTGTCCAGAAAGACGAAATGTTCAAACTTCATGCACAAGATTTTGCATCCAGACATGACCAAGTCTGGAGTCCACTTTTCTCTAATAGCGAAGTCGAGAATAAACTGCAGATCGTAAGCTCTTGCGTTGTGTGCAATGATGATGAGCTTTTTGAACTGGGGTCTGTGTATTCTCAGATAATCCATGAAACTACGGATAGGATCTTCCCAAAAGGAATGAAAACGTTGTCCGCAATTTGAACAGTAGGCGTCTTTAGACGACTCACAATGGGAACAAGATTGTTGAGCACAGAGTAAATTAGGGACATGAAGAAAAGTATTGCCTTTCACTAGCGTGTTCTGAGTTGACTCGATATCGTAATAGATGTATAAAATCTTGTCAGAACGATCAGTGCTTTTCAAGGGACTCATGTAACATTCATGTCCAGTGTCAGGCTCATAAGACTTACAATTACTGCAGTAAGTTTTAAAACATACATGCTTCTGCCGGTACGCTTTAAACTTACCGCAATCTTTACAACTCTGTAGAGCCATACATACACTGCGTCCCTCGATGAGGTTACGTTTGTGATTATCTAAGCATACTTTTCCTCGGAAAAGTCTCCTACATACATCACAAAACATAGACTTCACGTTTTCGGGACATGGAGGAGTAGATCTACAGGAAAAACAAACGTGTTCACAACAATGTTGCGCACCTTTACTGAAACCTCTATTACACCCTTCACAGAAGTAGCGCTGGGCCATAGCTCCTTTTATATTAACAATAGTATGGTAATGATGTTCGTCTGGGTCGTATACAAGGTATAGTCTTTGTTTGTCTTGTCCGTTGTTTCCGTCAAATATCACTCTATCGAGATTAAAGCCCTCGTAAACCACTAGCCTATATTTATTCTGAAAATGCTTTTGAAATGCCTGAAGCTCCGGGATTCCTCCACCGTTCGAGAGATCTACACCAGATTCTCTCAAAAGCGCTTCAACTTTTGCTTTGATTTTCTTATTGCTCATGTCCCTCATCCTATAATTAGCATAGTCAGGGTCGTGCTCCACTTTAGCAACTGCCATCACAATAGCGAATGCAAGACACTTTAGCGCTGATTTAATAAAAACAACGCTTTTTTTCAAAAAGGCTAGTGCAGCAGTCGTACGAGCCCTCCTCGGTTCAGCTCTACCGTTACCGTTAGGCATGTGAACAATGTCCACAACCAAACGTAAACGATCAGTAGCGTTGAAGCGCTCGTTCGACTGACACACTTTCTGAACAACGCTAGCTATCACCTCCATGTTAATCTGATCTTTTCTCCTATAAGAGATACCGATAGGTTTGTCCATATTGTTAACCTCATTAAAAATACTGACACCAACCATATCGTGATCCCTAGCATCTACTAAAGCATGGTCTATTACATCTTGCAAACATGCTTCGAAATAGTTAGCTCTAGAATTTTCACCTGGTTCTCTTAGGTTGACAACCAGTTGCAGGCCAACTGCACCGAACCGTGGATAGTCTTTACGACTAGATTCCAGAATCGTGAATGAGGAGTGGGCTGCCCTTTCATTCACGTCCGTACTATCCGGTACGTTGTCTGAACCTAGTTCGTTTACACCCGCATTATAGGGTTCAGCTTCATCAGGAGAAGTGGTACCTATATTGTTTCCAGATTCCTCGGAAAATGTACCAGTATTACAAACAGGCAAACTCGAAGTTTCTATTTCATCATCATCAGATTCCGAGAGAGTTATAATCTCAATATCTCTTCCGGAATCAGCTAATGGTACAGTATCATTCTCGTTTTCTGTTTTAATACTTATACCAGTTACGGAATCTTGAGACTTTATCGATTCCCTTTCTCCTTCAGAATCTGACGTAATATCAATATAGTTAGAAGACATTTTGTATGCAAACTGTACTTACTCACTGTTATTCAGCTGATTAGGACACCTTATGAGAGATTCTGAAAAAAGAGAGAACATAAGAATTATTATTATTATTATTTAAACAAAAAGGAATATTGTCTTGTATTGAACAGAAAACATGATTAAAAGTTTGTAGACTTACATGCTTTTTCTCTTACAGCTCGCACCGTTCAGTATTTCACTTCACGTCAGATGAGGTTTGGTGACAAACTGTGAACAAATAAAACATTCAGTTTATTATATAGGGAAACGGTGTAACTGTATAACTGTGTGTCAAGCAAGAACGGCGTCCTCATGAAAATCCCGTTAAGGTCTTCCGAACATGTCTGAACAAGCTTGAAACTAGGACGTAATTGCGGTCGGTAAACATCCTTTATGAAATACGGTTCCCCACCTAATTCTTAGGTCTGTAAGCAGAATAGTATTCACATGAGATCCTGTTCCAAAATAGCATTAACATATGAAAACCAATGTTGAAAATAAATTAAATGAAGTTATATTTACCAGCTTGAATCGAAACCAGGACCTGAAGTTAGTGATGTTAACGGTACGAACACTATCATGCTGTGATATTCAATTTTAAAATAAAATAAAATGTAACACTGAGTTTAATCAGCAAACTTTTTTTTTTTTATTCAATTTTAAAATAAAATAAAATAAAATGTAACACTGAGTTTAATCAGCAAACTTTTTTTTAAATAAAAAAGCACAAAATATATTAAAAGAAACCTGTACATTAGTTAAAACAATGAAAGCAGTATGAAAGCTTACCTGTAATACAGACGATGATGCACTAACACTTTGAAGCACTTGTAGAAATAAACACACACGCACGCAGCTACACAAAACACAGTTGCGAATTATCTTTGGTATATGTGATCAACTGCTAGAAACATTTCTCTTATATAGTCTGAAGACCATGACGTGTTGATTATGAATTACCGACAGCGTCCCGGATACCCCTCGAGCAGATCCGCATAACGGTTTCAAAACGGAACTGCCTAGCATTTTATTTTGATATCGAGTAACGGGTTTCCCCTCCTCCTTTGATCTTATACAAGTTTCATGTTAGGACACGTTTCTACAATTCCAGATATAACTGTTTAGATATTTTTGGTTTCAGTTTTAGTTCCTTGATGCGTATGATGAATAAGAATTACCGTTAGAAGGTCTACATATAGGCTAGCTATTAATTGTTGATGATGAGAGAAGCAGGATGTTATGAGCATCATAAGGATGTTGATGATGATGATGAGTTGTAACTGTTTAGATGTTTTTGGTTTCAGTTCCGTGTTACCTGCAAGGAATAACAATTACCGTTAGGTTGCCTACATAATGTCTAGCTATTAATAAATTGTATGTATGTACAGACTTATTGTACTATAATAATATTTCTTGTGAAAGTTTGCTAATATAATTGCCTTTGCTATACATTGCTAGATCATAAGATTATTCTATCCCTGTATCGAGAACTGTTTCATAAGAAGAAAACCTGTAGTTAATATAAGTAAAAGACATTTAAAACATTATTTACCGTAGTATTTTAGTTACAACTCTGAAATTTTAATGCTTTAATACTTACATCGTAATAGAAATATATATAAAATTTGAGCTAATTCTCATGGTTAGAAAAAAACTTTTCAAATACTATACTAGAGTCCCAGTTATGAATCATCCATAGTACAAGACACGAATTCTGCAGAGATAATTACGATAACAAAGGTAATGTTCTAACTAATAATTAAGTATTATGTAACATGTGAACCCTAACAGCTACATGTACGAAATTTTAAAGATTTCATTCTAACATCATAATAGGCTTATATTCTAAATTTGAAATAATTCGGGTCATTAGAAAAAAACTTAATGTATAAAATAATTATCGACAGTTGTGAGTCAGCGCTGTCCTAAGTGTTTCAACTCCAGTACAGATTGCTATCTAGAATTGACACGTACAGTCAATCATGGTCATTCTCGCGTAGTGTATAACGGTTACCCACTACCGAACAGGATGTCATAGCATGACATAATTATTACGACTTCGGGGTTCATTGTGATATTCCCAATCACCGCAAGTTATGTATTTTATAAGTCAAACATACAAAAAAAAAACATATCGCTTACATTTTAACTAGGATGTTCAAAAGTACCCTTTGTAATCATAAAGAGAACTGATTATCAGTTTTGGCGCTGCATACATAATGTTACCTGGCCTACCGAACACTGAATTCAGAATTAAAAAAGCAGTCGAAGCATTCGTAAAATGAATTGTTTAACAGTATTGGCGCTGCATACATAATGTGACTTGACCTACCATACATAGAATTCAACAAAGTAATAACAGAATAATAAAAGATATCCTCCCATCCTTATGCTTCCTTACATTTTCATTGCACTAGAAAGAAAAGAAAGAAAGAAGGAGAGAAAAAGATGATAATAACTTGTAATCATAAAGAGAACTGATTATTAGTTTTGGCGCTGCATACATAATGTTACCTGGCCTACCGAACACAGAATTCAGAATTAAAAAAGCAGTCGAAGCATTCGTAAAATGAATTGTTTAACAGTATTGGCGCTGCATACATAATGTGACTTGACCTACCATACATAGAATTCAACAAAGTAATAACAGAATAATAAAAGATATCCTCCTATCCTTATGCTTCCTTACATTTTCATTGCACTAGAAAGAAAAGAAAGAAAGAAGGAGAGAAAAAGATGATAATAACTAAACAATACAATAGTAGCACAAGGTGGTTTTTTCAAAAAAAAAGCATGCATCTATCGTCGTCCTATATCATTACATTTTCATTTTAGTAGAAAAGAAAGAAAGAAAGAAAGAAATGATAATAACTACATAATACAATTGTAGGAGGGGGGTAGTAGTATCAAGACCATCCAATTACACATCCCGCCCTATCCTCCATATTGTAGCTTACGCCATTTTGAAGCTTCCGTTATTTTGAAATTTCTAGTATCACCCCAGTTTGAAAAATAAAATTCGACTTAGAACACTCTTGCATTAATTTCGACTTAGCACACTCTTGCAATTACTAATTTTGAATATGGCGCTAGCAACCATTTTGAATCCACCATCATGGATGACGTCATCGGTAGGTCGGTAATGCAACTAATTACTTTACAACTTGACCTACGCCGTAAGCTGCCATCTCATCCTAACATGACCTACGCCTTAAGCTGCCATCTCTCCCTGTTACAGCTTGACCAATGCCTTAAGCTGCCATCTCTTCCTATTACGTAACAGGAATAATGACTCTTAGGGGCCTAACTCCTAAAAGGGACGCTTCGGGAACAGCACAGGGAGAAAGGGGGCGCATATTCGACTTAGAACACTCTTGCATTAATTTCGACTTAGCACACTCTTGCAATTACTAATTTTGAATATGGCGCTAGCAACCATTTTGAATCCACCGTCATGACGTCATCGGTAGGTCGGTAATGCAACTAACTACTTTACAATTTGACCGACGTCGTAAGCTGCCATCTGTTCCTAACTTGACCGACGCCTTAAACTGCCATCTCTCCCTGTTACAACCTGAACAACGCCGTAAGCTGCCATCTCTTCCTGTTACGTAACAGGAATAATGACTCTTTGGGGCCTAACTCCTAAAAGGGACGCTTCAGGAATACCACTGGGTGAAAGGGCGCAAGTACATAGAGTCTCATGACGTCACAACACAGTCTGGATCAAACAACACAAGTATAGATCCTGTTCCTGTTACGTCACAGGAATAATGGTTCCCAGGGCCTAACTCCTAAACGAGGCGTCGGGAAGAGTCGGGAATAACACTGGGTGAAAGGGCACATCTCGCTTTTTTTAATCGAGTATAATAACGCTGGGCGTCTGGAAGGCGTCGGGGGGCGTCTGGAAGAGGCGTCGCGGTACAAAGGGCGGGAATCAAAGCTGGTCTGATACTACTACACGCTGGGCGTCTGGAAGGCGTCGGGGGGCGTCTGGAAGAGGCGTCGCGGTACAAAGGGCGGGAATCAAAGCTGGTCTGATACTACTCACATGCAACCGCTCAACACTATTGAACATTCCGCTAGGACTGGAATCATAGGATCGGTTAGCAAGCTTGCTAGCCTGTCCGCTACAAGCTGTAGTTCTTGGTAGACAGGGCCGTCGCGTGGTTTTTTGGCGCCCGGGGCAAGATTTCTTCAGGCGCCCCCCCCCCCAACTCAATCCCACGTGCTACCACCCGACATTCCACTTATCTGTAAGGAAATCCAGCTGCGCAATTTTGAGCAAATATTTATTTTGGGATAACTTAGCAAATATAAAGTTATTGGTGTCAAATGAACCGATTTGTTCAATAAATACATACAATGTAATATTCAAAATTCAGTTATACCTAAATGTTAAAAATACGTTATGTACATCTAACTTATTTTTTCAAATGTTTTATTTTTGCCGTCGACACGGCGCCCCCCTGTTCGCGACGCCCGGGGCGATCGCCCCGGTCGCCCTGCCCACGCGACGGCCCTGTTGGTAGAATCACTTGCAACCGGAGGTAGCCCTAAGAAAATTGCGTTATAATATGACTTGTAACGTAATGGAGAAATCTGTGCTTGCTTTTATAATCTTGGACCCTTTATTTTTACATATAAAGTTCAGGTATATCACAGCAATGGCCTCTTAATTCTTTTATTAAGTAACCCTTGTCTGATAGTGAAGTCAACCATAAATACCTATGTGATTATAATTGAAAATGGAAATGAATTATAACAGCTCGTAAATTTAAAACAGCGAATGATTACATTATTATCCCTATTCCCCACCCATTTTACGCGAGGACAGTAAAGAGTTTAAATCTAAAATAACTATTACATATGTAACACTTATTATTTATGTCGGATGCTGTGTATAAAATGAGTTCTTTCCATCATGCCAAAGGTACACTTTAATGTCTATATATTTGGATGTTTAAGTTCTTTATGAATATATGTTTCTTTGTTTGTTGGTGCTTTTCTTTTGAACTAAAGCGTAATGACTATGTATCCCCTGAAATTGCTATTTATCCCCTGAAATTACTCAAAGAGACAATGATTTTTTAGGTGGGTATAAATGTTAGGTGTTAAGTATGCCGTAGGCCTGTTATTTTATTAGAATCTGTACCTATATTATCACATTTATATTTTTTATAATAGAAAAGGGATTTATTTATTTGTAACGTATTTGATTGAGAAACTGGAATGAGGAAAGAATCTGCCAGGACACTGTTAGTAGTGTGTGTCATCTGGCTCAGAGTTTGAAAATGTTGAGAGTCCTAGATGAATTTTAAATGAAATTAAGAACATGAATAACAAAGCAGCAGGGGAAGACGAGATAGTATCAGAAATTATGAAGTTTGGCGGAAATTCCTAGAGGCTACAATACACTATTTGCTATCGAGAATATGGGAAGAAGAAACCGTGCCAGAAAAATGGAAGATAGGCCTTATGTGTATTGAATGAAAGAATAAAGATCTATTCATGAGACATCCTGAACGAGTGCCAATGTGGAAATTCGAGTTTCCACCATGATAGGGAAAGGGATGAAAAAACACTATCATAGAAAAATGATCTAATAGAACATCTTGTAACTGATTTCTTGCGTTTATATTATCAAGTGGTCTCTAAGTTATTTTGCCTTGAACTGAGAAATGTAAAAATGCTCTCTTTCAGCGTTCAGTTAAAATTCCACACCCATGGTTAGTTAAACGCAATTATCGATCAGCTGTTCTGAGTCGTACAATGACGCATTTTTTAAACAATACATAAATATCTATTTATGTATCAAGTACGCAAAATAAGGCTTTAGCGGACGAATCTAGTATTGCGGCTGAGGCGTAAGCCGAGGCTGAAATACTGGATGAGTCCGTTAAAGTTTTTGCGTACATGGTGCATACAATAGTTTTTAGTAAATGTTCTGTAATTTTACTGCTAATGAGCTCAGTTTTTAACTTATTTTCAATGATTCTGCGTAAAGAAAGCTAAGATAATGGCGATTGTATCAGTAATGCCTGTTTATAAACTTCGCTTGCTGTGGATTGTTTCTTTTCCTATCATATTTTCTGCAAAAAAACTTATTTTGCCTTAAAAAAAAAAGCAATCGTACAAGAGGTTCATCTGAAGTCGTTCTTTTCAGCCAGCCCTCGTCGTCTAGAGGACTAAGCTATGGCTTAGTAATGCGAACTTCAAACTTTCGCACAGTCGTAAAAATATAAACAATTATTATTATCGATTTTATTTCTTAAATTCAAGATTTCTAAATGACAAGTTTTACTGTGCTTGTTAATATGTTAAAAGACAATGAACAATAAAGCCCTTAACATGTAAAATTGAACTTACACTGAGAGACACTGTAGAGATATTTAGGAGCCACAGTTGGAAATACGTTCACTAGGGTTACCATGGAAACTTTACCGGCTTAGTACGGTAAAATTATTTTACCGTACTAGTACGGTAAATTGCTGCTTTTCGGCATGTTAGCAGTCCGAGAAACAGCCATTTTGCAGAGCGTGCACTAAAAACATGTTTCTGTTACGAAAAACTGAAATTAAATTTATTCTGTACTATTCTGCACTATTCTTTAACCTTTAACCGGTTATTATAGGCATTTCTTAAAAGTGAGGTTTCTTTGGTACTGAACCTCCGTTGAATACAGGGAAGCAGGAGAAACCATAGATTTTGATGAAGCCTATTTCCTGAATAGTAATATGAACTCGGCGCCTTTTTCGTTTAACTGCGAATACCTGTCGTAAAATGAAAGCAAACGTTACATTTAAACAACAGGGGCGAGTAGAAGAATGTCTATATGGGTAAAACTAACCAATTTTTGATAAATTTTATAGCTAACATCCACGTGTTGGGAAATTTCAGTGTGAGAATGGAATTCAGTTCTTGTGGAGGTCCTTCACCCGAACGTATATAACTTTGCACTCAATCTGTAAGAATGGCTTCACATCAACGCTGATCCCTTTTATGTTGCTATTATAGGCTACATTGAAGATTTTGTGAAGTGAATACTTCAACATGCACCCCTGAAATTTAATTTTCAAAACCATTCGACCAAAGATTTTTATTATTACGGAATATAATATATAATCTTTAACGTAGGATCATAAATTATTATTCGTGAGTATTTTAATGATTCTGGCATCTTAGAAACTGGATCACATAGGTACAGCGAGGCAGCTCGAATACTATAAAGAGTTCTCGAATTTTTCCAGAAATAATTTAGCAATATTTTCCTTTCATATAGGCCCTATGTGACCGCCGGCGAGGTCTTGTGGTGGACTCGATTAATATTTCACAGAACAGTATTCAAGGCTTGAAAGCAAGAATTCAAATTGCAAAATAGACAACCTGTACTTAAAATATAAGCTTTAATGTGAAAATCTACTTTATACCCCCTTTAATATAGCAGACTTATATTCAACTTAAGAAATCTACGCCTAGGTAAGAATAAGTTTACCAGATAATAAAATTAATTTTAGGAGATTGACATTAAAAGTTGTGTGTCCCTGATTGAGTTAAAGCAGAGTTTGTAAGAAAATATTACCACATAAAAATAGCGTGTACATAAATCTTCTATTTGGATTAAATACATAAAAATACAGCTTGAAATTGTGAAACAGTGTGTAGCATGAATCCAAGTAGGCCTACACTTGAAAAAAATAAAATTTACTATACATTGACCTGTACCAAAATTAAATAATTTAAACAGTATTGTTGATGATTGTAGGCCTGCAATATTCTGTGTAAATTAATACTTAAGAATGAAAACAACGGGGGTATAAGGTGGATTTTTTTTTACATATAGCTCATATGAATCCCTCGTTGGCTAAGATGAAATTAATTAATAATGTATTTAAAATAAAATTAATTCTGTTCAAGTTCAGATCCAATCAGATGGACTCAGAACTGGAGTCTGAAAGCTCGGAACCTTATAAAACTTCGGCTTGCCTAATAGTGCGTGAAGAATTTATCAATGGTATCCGCCGAGAAAAAGTAAAATCATTCATACGTTTCAACATAACGGATCTCAATGCAGAGAAATTGGTCCTACACATAACCCCCTACTCTGGAAGAGCAAGATATTTCTGTCAGGCTGATCTTCCTTTAGCCTTTGAAGATCCCTCTTCACTGCAAGGCAGCGGTTTTTTCGTCATACTTGAGAGAACAAGTGGCCTCACCAATCTGATACACCGAACCATATCAGACTATACTTATTCGGAAGATCAGCCGTTTGGTTTTCACCATACCCTAGCCATGCTAGGCATCCTCACTGGGTACCCTCAGCTGGGTCAGATGAGCCCAGGTTTTTTAAAGAGGTGATACTCCTCCCCTCCTCCTTTCTCATCCGGGCTTGGGACCAGCAATAGCGGAGTTCTACATATTTACGCACACATAAATGCTATCTACCGAAACCAAGGCAGAAGCAACGAACATGAGAACATAACTTATCAACAGACCGACTAAAGTGGGAATCTGGCAACCAGCATATGAAACAGCATTTACATGTGAGATAGTTAATTGTGTAGACTACTGTATTCCACTCATACGCCGCGTGTTTGGTATTGACCAATAACGTTTAGCAATTCCTCGGATATAAACCAATCACGGCCTTTTATCTTACAATATTCTTGTAGGAATCGCGGGGATGCCGTTTTATCGGTAAAACGTCTGCTCGTTACTAGACATGTAAGCATCAGTGTGCAGTGATTAATACGTCACATGCTGCCATTAAGCATCACGAAAACAGATTATTTTAAACAACGAAACTTGTTTAGAAATTTAAATAATAGAAATGTACCTTGATTAAAAACAAAATTTCGATTCGGTGCAAGCCAGTTAGTGTGCTTTTATTCTGTTCTGCTGTTAGCTTACCTGAATGAAGTCAACTAAGTCTTATGTGCACCATTGGTAGTCTTGGTTACAACATGGTAACTCGAATCGATTGATGGATGGTTGATTCATAGTATGGCATGATCTCGCAGCTGTTAGTTTTGTTTTTATACAACAAAGCATGAAAGTAATTATTTATTTATTTGCTGCGCAGTCGCGAATCTATCGTTAAACTCGTCGACTCTCATGGGATTTCCTGTGATAATTTTTTCGTAGAAAATACTTTCTCATGTGTAAGAAATATTCACCTCAATGTTAACCACTATTGGCACATGATGAAACAAAGCCCATTTTGAAGGGCGTATAGTAATTCCCATCATGCATGAAGCAATTCAGTAATGCTGATTTATCAGTGTCAGACTTCTAAGTTTTCTAGATGTAAAATATGCATACAGAGACTTAAAGTAAAACTTTTTAAAACAAACAGGCCATCACAACCGCAGCATTGTTTGTTTGAAACAGCGTGACGTATGCAGCCAGCAGAATGGCATTAAGCTCAACAGACAAGTGACAGGATGGAGGGAAATGGCGGTAACCCACATTTCAGATCAAAAGGTTTGCAACAGACACAGGGAAACATACATATGACTTCATGTTACTCATTGAACCCTAAAAAGGGTGGCGTGTAAAGAAGTGATAAGAATTTCTGTCTATCAGTTAAATCCAATTGACCTAGTTTTATTCTAGTAGTCTCATTTTAATAGAGATAAATAGAAGTACTATTAAAAATAGTTCTATTTATTTCTACACTTTTATGATATGGTGTCTAAGTTGGTTTTATGCTGGCATTTTTGCATAAAAGTCTAAAGGTTAGTTTACACGACGAAACTAGGTTTCGTAACTAAGTTTCGCGACTTTTTTTTTATTTTATTTATTTATTATTTTATTTTATTTTTTTACTGCATGCGTTAGATGTACTGGCGACAATGAGTTCCGAAACTATGCGGTTTCGGCTCATTGCAACTTTCACGAAACTGTAGGCCTATGTCTTCAGCTTGTTCGCAATTTGTAAAATGAAATGTGGAAGTGAGGAAATTGTGAAATTTGTGTTTTTATATGGAGTTCAAATTTGTTTGTGGAGTTTCAAGGTTTTGAAGTTAAAAATCAAGAGAAATCTGCAGCTGCACTGGAACTTTTTTGAAGGACAAGGGTGTAATTAAATTCGCGAAATCACATTCATGAAATTAGTTACGAAACCTAGTGCCATCATATAAACTGGTCTCTAGTTACATCACTTACTTACTTAATGACAATAGACAATTCCTAAGCAAGCTAAAGGAATATTGTATGTTTTTTGGAACCCGAAGGTTCATTGCCGCGGTTACCTGAGCCCGCTATTCAACCCTATTCTGTGCTAACTCCATCGAACCATCCCTCGCAAATCCTACTTCTCTTAAATCTATTCTAATATTGTCCTCCCACCTACGTCTAGCAGTGGCGGACGCAGGGGGGGGATAGGGGGGTTATATCCCCCCCCCCGAAATTTGAAAAAAAAGGCTATATATGCACTCTAAGTGGCCAGTTTTATAAACTAATTATATACATAAGTTAATTAATTTTTCAAATCCCCCCCCCGAAAAGAAATTCTGCGTCCGGCACTGACATCTAGGTCTTCTGAGTAGTCTGTTCCCTTCGGGTGTCCCAGTCAATATTTTTTAGATATGTCTTCCCCCCCCCCCATGCGCGCAACATATCCATATAGTGACATCACAGATAATGAAAATACATTTCTGGAATGAAACATTTGAACATCGATTCATGTCGGAGGGACTTGAGATTTAGGTCCTAGTACGAGATATTATAGCTCGTTAGAATACCTTAATGACTTTAGGCGAATTGTATCCATGATATTCCTAAATTCATACCGTACCGTACAGTATCTCACATTGCCAGGAGCTTGTCCTTGCCATATTATTAATGTGGCTGATTAAGATGAATAAGCTTGAAATAATACTTTTGTTCAAGGTAACCCAGGAAACTCTAATACCCATTGACCAAAGGTAATACTGTTCTTAGAGGTTTAATGGAAAACCAGTAGTTTAAATTAATTGCTGTTAACGAAGTTAATACAAAGAGGGCTCTTACTCATAATAATAAAACCCAAGCATAGCCTGTCACGTCCAGACAACGAAAGGTTGTAGAGGGAAATGGAACACACTCTTTTTATTTTGGACTTTGTTCGGACTAGTTAGAAGGTAAACATACAAAAAGTCCCCACTCCTATGAGGTGAGCGGGGGGCAAGGGGACCCGTCGAGGGTCCCTTTTTTCGGTTTTTCGTTTATCCCAGAAACTATCTTTCCTAGCGATGATACCATTCTATACAAAGTTAAAGCTGACAAAATTATCCACAAGATTGATTCTATCAATTTTTTACGCTATCTCCCATTGTTTCCGAGATACCTGCGCTCAAATTTAGCTAATTTTGAGAAAAAAAATCCTTACGTTTTTTGTCATATTTGACCTTCTAGCTCTTCGGCCCTTCATCCTGCGAAAATGTCATAAGAAATGAAACTGTAGAGCGTTAAATGTGCTTCAAGAATGCATGCTAGTGTACTATTTATCTTTCCCCGTTAAAAAATTAGAGCAATTTTAACTTTATGTATAAATTCCGAGATTTTGCAGAAAAACTTTACTTTCGTATTTTCCGTTATTTCACTGCCCTAACTCTATATAAAACCCAATATACACGTATTTATATATATAAATAATATGTTCTATGTATATAAGTTGCACATAAAATTATACGTATAAGTTATTTGTATTATATTTGTAATATATTTTCAAGTATAGGCTATATGTAGTTCATCAAAAGAAATATTGATTGGTGTCGTTGAAACCATTTTCGACACCCCGAATCTAATGGAACCACTTTGAGAGCTCCATCTCTCACCACTATAGGAATATAATGACTATATATGATGGAAATTGACAATTTATCGAGGATCGCTGAATCTTTATTGTTATTTAGGAGCCACAATAATCCTCTACATAGGTAATAATACTTTTATTCAATGTATATAATATGTAATGTACAATTAATATATATAAAGGCATTAGGATAGGGTGATTCCAGAGTCAACAACAATTTGTACGTAACTTTTTTCATTAACACATTAACTCGTAAATGTTTTTGTGAAACTTTGTTACATTTAATTTAATAATATATTTACAACTTATAGTCCAATTAAACAGAAATAATTGTCATAAACTCCTGGTTCTCTTGGAGTATACGGTATAAAAAACACTGTGGCGCTACATCCCTTGTAAGACTAGGCGTACCAACCGTCGTTGCGTCATCATCATAGGCAGATGGCAGGATTTGGGCATATGGTCAGCATGTCAATTCTCACGGCCGATATTGATGGCTTTCTTAACCGGAGCGGCTATTTCTTTATCAAATAGGTCTTCACGTAGCAAAAAGTCGGATGAGGTACCGGGGTTCGAACCAGTCCTACAGGCCGGTAGTCAGCAAAGCCAACCACTAGACCGCTTAAACGGTTTAAGGAAGCGATATATAAATAAATTAATAAATAAGGACAGAATACTCATTAAATGTAAACAAATATCAATTTATTATTCAGTCATCTGTATAAATCCATAAAATTGCTCTTTTGTAGCTTTGGATCTATCTGATCAAGTAAAGTATTTACGAATTGTTATAGATACACATTTGTGATGGGATAAGCATATCAAGTACCCCTCCAGTGGATTAATAGTTGACCGAAAATGTTTTGAGTGTGGTTTTCTAAACTACGTATCCTAGAAAATTGAAATTATGCACACTTAATTAAAGTTTAAATTTAAAATAGAATTTAAAATTTCATTCTAATATGTTATTTCGTTTTAGAGATGTTAATTAATTAAGTTTACTTTTTAAATAAAAAATCAAATCAATCTCCTCCAATAGATATTAAAATATGAACCAAATTTTTTTAGGTGAGATTTTTTATGCTTCCTTTACAAATAACCTGAAGAATTATTTTATATTGTTTATATTGTTTAATATTGTTTTGTTTAAAAAATACTTTAAGCAGAAAATTGAAAAAAAGTTGCCCTGGGATTATAGCCTACTTATTAACTTTAAAAAAAGCTAAGGCCTAAATATGATTAGACATTTTATTGCACACATTGTAAAGTATGTTGTTAAACAATTTCGTAAGTGCATCTCTATTACCGTAATTTTAAGGGTTAAGGTAATGTGATAAAATATCATTCAAATTGAAGCTGAGAAAACAGCTATTAAAGTTTGCTTGCACTAGCAGTTGGAAGAGCACTGAGATTGAAAAATAGTGTCCGCAGCACCTGTTCCATGCATCCAAACGGCGTACAATTTTGTACTGGCATACTTTAGGGTACAATACTTATGGTACGAATATGGAAAGTAAAAGAAATAAATATAAATTTGAAGTTTGCCGAAATAAAAATTAGAGTAATCGTGCAAGCGAAGCTGTTTCTTCATCGAGGCGCTGTGTAAAAATTATAGCTTGTTGGAGTAATGTGACAAGCTACATGGCGCCGTGACATTGCTGACAGTTCGGAGAATAAAATTTAATTAAGTGCAGCGAGTTTCAAAGCAAGCTAATGCAATTAATCCATATAGTATGAAGGAAGCACGGGTTATCTCATCTCACTCTACATCATAGGCTGCAGGAATAACGAACGCGACTAGAAGAAATACAGCAAGAAAATTAACAACCTGTGCAAATCTCTCAAAACTTTTATATTCTTCGGTATGGAAAATAAGGGAGATCCAGGTGTTATACAAGTAACTTGAAGATACTACAGTAGACATAATTTTCACGACAAAAAATAATACGTGTCCTATGAAGTTTTTGCATGAATATAGAATTGAATCTATCATTTCTGATTCAGACTTTCTCCAGGTTAGTTACGTTTGAGAAAAAGACAAAAAAAGATCTATCACTAATATTAATTTTCATACAACTTTGCAAGTGAACCCTGGCGCGAAAAACCGTTTTAACAGCAGTGAAGAAGGATCCTGCATAGATACACAAGATTTTTAACGTTCGAGTTTGGTAAGGTGTACTTACACTTGTCCTCGGTACCACGAAGCCAGACTCCTCCTTCTAGAAGCTGCAAGGGCAGACGAGGAAGCCTGGGCCCCTGTCTTACAGTTCTGGACTCAGAAACACACCTTCCCTGTGTTCAAAAATTTCGCCAAGACAACGCTACTCCAAAAAGAACAGGATAATGAATAATCCAACACATGATAGATGGCCTTTGGCCGGGCTATGCCCACTATCCCAGTCCGAGCGAGGTTTTTGAAGGGTTTCCCTTGCTCAAAGGCAAATTCCGGACTGGCAAATAATCCCCTCACACAGATACACGCCCTGCTACATGCATTAGAAAACATCTCTACACGATACTAAATAAACACAACTAACGACAAGCAATCGACTTATGGCAAGAAAGTCAAACCCGCGCTAATACACAACGACTCAAGTACACAGCCCAAACATGTCAATTTCACCACACATCCCATCAGGATGTATATAAGAGCACTATTAGGTAAACACATCAAACAAATGGTTACCAAAATTTGGTTTGACCGGAGGTGATAAGCTTCATTGCTTGGCACTCCGGGGGTAAGGGAGGAAAAGAAAAAAGTGCCTTTCTCGGAAGTTGTTGTAACATGGTGATAGTAATTCCATCTGATGGGATTTTTTCACGTTTGATGTTTGTTTGATATGACGAACTTTGTAGGGTGTTTTGAGACGAATGGATAGTGCTGGGGGTGTTTGTAGGAAAATTTGAACCTTCTGTCGTATTTTTTCGGTGAGTGATTTGTCTTGTGGGTCTTCATTGGGTTCGAAACGGTCAACAACGGATTTAGCTGTTATTTGCGCTTTGCCTTTTGGGTTGTAAATGCCTGTCCTGTCGGGTCGCAGATTGCTAGTCTAGGTGAAGCATTTTTATTTCCAAGGAGAATTTTTGTAATTTTCCATGTGCCATGTTGTTTTTTGGAGAGATTTGTGACTGTGGAAGTGAATGTTTCTGTTTGTCTTAGTCTGGCTTTGTTACTGATGGCTTTGAATTATCTATTCATGGCCCTTTTTTCCTAGGGATCACCATATGCTTGCCATTTTCTGCGTGCATCTCTCTATGCTTTGATTAGGTATTCCAGTTCTGCGTTATAGGCCTATTCTTATTTGCTGGTAGGAAGCAGTTTTGTAGAATGTTTTTGAAATGCATTGTTGAGTAAGTTAGAGAAGATCTGCTCCTGATGCTGTGTATTCTGGTGAACTGAATATGGGGTTTCGAGGAATTGAGTTCTGTAAGTGTGCGGTGTATTTATCCCAGGCTGTGTAGACAGTATATTGTCCTTTTAACTCGTAGTGAAGTATCGCATTGATGAACTTAATATGGACTAGCAGAGAGACTGCAGGGGGGAATGCTTGTTTTGAGTAATAAAATATCGAGGACGTTTGATTGTTGGTCACTGTTGTAGGGATAGTGGGTCGGTGATGTTGGTCCGACTACGATGTATTTTTATTTTTCAGAGTGGGAGAGAAGCGGGCGAGCTTGTGGGTTTGCGGATCTGCTATTCCAGGCTCGATGTTTGGCGTTAAGGTCCCCACAGATTATGAAGGCTAGTTATTATAAATTAAGTTTTTTCATTGTTAGGCCATAGTTTGGAGGGATGTATGGTGCGGCTTTGAGTATTTCTTCGTCGTTGAGTTCTAAGGTTATGGCCGTAATTTCCAGTGGCGTAGCTTGACATTGGGTTCTGGGTAGACTGTATTTTAAAATATGAATTTATACCTGTTCAAATGATACACGAATTCCCAGTGTTTAAAATAATAAAATAATGTTAATATAATGCAAATGGATTCGATTTCGTATGTACCTATATATGTATATTATTATTACTATTACTACTATTACTAGTTGGCTAGTATTAGTATTAGTACCACAATCTTTATTAATTATTATCGAATTTTAGTGGATTTGGATTTTAAACTAAACTAAGTTACATAGATTTAAAAAATAAAGTATAAGATTCAATTTTAGAAAAACGCCTAAATCAAGCTTAGAAGTTGGTTTTTACCCTTTGGTTCATACGATAGAGTCGAAAACGGTGTTATCCATACCTATTATATTAAAACGTGCTACACGGAAATAATCACAATTTTAAGATAAACTAACTCTGCACTCAGTCCAATGACTGATGAGTGATGAATGTAATGTTTATGTTACCGTATCCTTCCCTTTATTCAATCTATTGTCCGGATTCATACTCGAGCGCTCTTCAAGTAAGCAGGTATCTGAAGAGACTAAATATGGCATCATTTCTTTCCTTCTTTCAATATTACTTAACTTTACATAATATTATCTCTACACAGTCAATTATTTAACAAGGTTATAAAGTCATGCGAGAGTTGTCAGGTATGGAATAAGCCCCGAGAAAATAGTAATTTCTATGCTTAACTTAGAGAAAGTTGTGCGAGTGTTCTAAGAGGTGCAATAAGTTGCGAGAAAATTGTAATTTCTATGCTTAAGTTAGACTAAATTACGTGACTATTCTAATAGGTGAATTAAGTCGCGAGAAAATAGTTAACGGTACTTTGTTGCTTAAGATACAGATCGTTGTGTGAGTTTCCCAAGAGGAAGAATAAGACGAAAGAAAATGACAAATAAATTATTAGGGTAAAGCAAGTCGTGTGAGAGCTCCCTGACATGGAATAAGGTATGAGAAAATAGTAATTTCAATGCTTCTGTTAGAGAAAGTGAGTGAGTCTTTAAAGGGCTGGAATAAGACGAGAGAAAATAGAAAAAAATAATTAGGAAAGAGTAAGTCGTGTGAGAGCTCCCTGAGATGGAAGAAGACACGAGAAAATAGTTATTTTAATTCTTATGGCACAAAACGTTCTGTGAGTTTTTCAAGAGGTAGAATAAGGCTAGAGAAAATAGCAACAATTTTATTACGGTAGAAAAAGTCGCGTGAGAATTCCCAGAGATGGAACGAGAAAACTGTAATTTTAACGTTTAAGTTAGAGAACATTGTGTTGTGTTTTCTAAGAGCTGGAATCAGACGAGAGGAAATAGTAAGAATGTTATTAAGGTAGAGAAAGTCGCGTGATTATTTCAAGAGCGGCAGAACACATGCTGCGGGTTGTGAAATCCGTTTTCGTGAATTTAACATTCAAATTTGGCGGCATGATGCAGGAGGTGACGTCACAACTGCGGCAGCAGCTCTTCGCCGTTTTCCAAGAGACTAGCGTTCTCAAAATCCTCTTCAGTTTCTTTGCTGGTGACTTCATCCCGCTCTTGCGAAACAAATTGGCCTGTCTTCGCTACGAATAAGTTAAAGTTTAGTGGGAGAAGTCATATAACTCGCACTTTTTCATTTCATTTCAATTTATTCACCAGAAGAATCTTGTTACAAAATTCATGGTTTCGTCACTTAAGTCTAATACAATATATGATACAGCTTGTTAACACTGAGATATAAAATACTTATATTAGGATTAAGAGGAAATCTCTCCTTCAAAAAGCATAATTAAGCATAACTAAATTGGTAAGTCTACCATCTGAATATCAAGAAATTCATGGACAGAAAAGGGTTGATACAATAACAGGATTTTTTTAACTTTATTTTTAAAAGCATTGTTTGAAAGAGCTTTAAACCCATCGGGTAACTTATTATAAATATTCATTCCTTGATATGTTATACTATTTAGGCATTTTGTGAGCCTATGTTTATTTAGATGAAGATGATTAGCTATTCTGGTATTATGAGTATGATATTCTGAGTTTTTTGTGAAAGATTCTTTAATCTTATGTACGAAACATACAGTTTCTAAAATATAGATACTGGGTACTGGTAAAATTTTCAACTTTTTAAAAACTTCTCTACTAGGAGTGCGGACTGGCACTTTCAACATAATTTTTGCTATTTTCTTTTGTAATTTGAAAATGGTTGTTATTTTTGATGATGTACCCCAGATACAGATACCATAAGTAATTTGTGAGTATATAAGTCCAAAGTATACAGATTTAATAGTTTCGAGAGAGACTACTCTAGCAAGAATACGGAAGGCAAAGTAAAGTCTACTCAGTTTATTTGCTATGTAGTCTATATGCGTATTCCAAGAAAGATTTGATTCAAACCAAATTCCCAGAAATTTGGTATTTATACTTTCCTCAAGGGTTGTTCCGTTAATATGAATAGCAAAAGGGTTGTCAAGTTTCTTTTGGTGGAATCGCATTAGTATTGTTTTTTTTTACGTTGAGGTGGAGTTTGTTATCTTTTAGCCATGACTGTAAGTGTGAAATTGTCAAATCAACTTTTTTTAGAAGTGTAGTTGAGTCAGCGTCATTAAAAACCAGGTTAGTGTCGTCTGCAAATAATATTGTATGAGCATGAGGTAATTCAGAAGGAAGATCATTTATGTATATTAAAAAAAGCAGAGGCCTTAGAATACTGCCTTGAGGAACTCCATCTTTGAGAAGCATGGCAGTTGACTTAGCTGATTTAATTTGAACAATTTGTGTTCTGTTTTGCAAATAAGATATAAGCCAATTGTTTGCAACCCCTCTGATTCCATACCTGTCCAGTTTTTTACATAAAATTTTGTGGTTGACAACGTCGAAAGCCTTTGTCAGGTCAAGAAAAATGCCTAATGTTTCTTCTTTTTTATCTAAGGATTGTAGTATTTTATTTATAAAAGCAAAAAGTGCATCATTTATTGACTTATTTTTTTGAAATCCAAATTGTGAGGGGGAGATTATCTTATGGGTATTTAGGAAGGAAATAAGCCTATTGTACATGACTTTTTCTAAAATTTTTGAAAAGGAGGATAGAAGTGATATTGGTCTATAGTTTTCTACTTTGTTTTTATCTCCTTTTTTGAATATAGGTTGGACTTGATGAAACTAAACATGCGCAGTCACCGCTAGTCTCAGCTCGCTCATCTTTACTGCCGCATCATGACATTTCGAGACTGCCTAAGCACACGGCACCACAAATTGAGGCTTTGTGCGCTGGGATTGGGGAATGCAACGGCGAAAAAATGTTGATGACACGGCTAATGAGTTTGTAATGATTAATAGCTTGGTTGTTGCTGCCTTTGTTTATTTGTTTATGAATCCACTATTTCCTTATATTATTTAGGTAGACTCAGTCTCAAAGTCTACCCTTACGCTACGCCACTCTTAATTTCAAAGGTTGCAGGTTAATCTATAGGTGTTTGTTTGTAGGAGATGGTTCTTTTTAGTATAATGGCAGTTCCTCCTCCATGGAGCTGAAGTCTATTAGTTCTTATTATATCATAGCCTGGAATAGTGAGTTTATGCGTCGACTTTAGGTGTGTTTCGGTAAGTAACGTCATATCAGTATCGTAGGTAAACAGAGTCTGTCTGAATTCAAATAGCTGCCTTGCTTTATAGTCTACGAGCGCGAGATACAGAGAGGCACGCCGAAACTTTCTTCAGGTGGAACACAGGCGGGAGAACGTTGGCCACCAGAACTGAAGTTCTGGACAACTAAAGCAGTAAAGACTTTGCAACGTATGTAATAGGAATTAGAAAACAACAGGAGATTGAGATGTCTAAAGTTACCAGATTTGAGACAGTCTAATCATGAAACGTGTTTCAGGAGAAAGATCAGATCCCTGGGATTAAACCTAGCACTATATATGGGCAATAGCCCAAGTTCCCGGGTTGCTGCGGGAACCTCAGACAGATGGCAAAACACAAACAGAGTTACACAGTTCTATTATTGCTGAATCAAACAGCTAGCTCAAAACACATTACCCATAAGCTTAAAGTACACAAGAGCAAAAAATAGAGCAATAGAACACAAGCGCCGAAAAGTTGTTGTGACCGGAGTGTGGCTTATGGTCGAGGGCTCCGGGGGCGGATTTTTCCATAATTCGATTAGCCGACAAAAGAAAAATAGGGGCAACATCAGTGATAATGAATTCTAGCGGTGAAATAATCACTTTTAATGTGACTGTTTTGAGTGAAATGTGTTTTTCCAAACCAAAATCATAAAATAAGCAAGAAAAGTTGTTTTCCTCAAAGAATCAACAAAAAAGCACTATCAAAGTTAAAATTGCTTGTCAAGGAGTACCTTATGAACTATAATATTAACTGCTTTTGTTTAGAAGTCTATATTAAATATACATGTTGCTTAGAAATTCTATCTCGGATGATACCACGGCGACTGTTGGTAAGCCATTTATTTAGGGATCATTGCATTTTTAATCTTTCTAATTTAACTATTTTTCATCCAGAAATACAACGTATCAGCCTTGATCAGAGACCCACAAGTATTAGCTTGTAGCATTATTTTTCATTCTCTATGTTTCTATAACGAATTTTGTTTCACTTGCTAAGATGTCGTGAATGTTGTATGAGGGAATTTAAATTGCGCAGAACGTGTGAAATTTGAAAACAGATTGTTAACAGGTCGCCTCGGGTGGCTGGGGTGGGTGGGGGGTCGTTACCGAGGGCAACAGGTGGTCTCTGCGAGCTCGAACTTTCAAACTTCAAGTTACCTGTTCGGTGACAAGTTAACCTGATCCTAGACCTCATCTTAGGGAGTCAGTGAAGCATAGAACGAAAAAAAAGCAGATAATCGAAAAAGCAAGGCGCAAGTAACACCCTTAACGAAACTACGTCGCAACGCATGACAACGGTCTCTAGTCCATTTAACAACTGTCGTTTCTCTGCAAGACAGAGCTAAGACGTGTCCCCTTAGCAATAATAGCATCTATTACTCAAAGGAGAAGAAGATAGGCTAATTAAGACCGGCTCTGGTTTGGATTTTTCCAAGGAAGGGAGGTCTGTAACAATGTGCAGTCAGTCTCGTGAGGACAATTGGTTGAATTAGAATTAGAATTTATTTATTAATGACTAGCATGTGCCCGCGGCTTCGCCCACGATAATTATAAATATTAAATATATATATATATATATTATATATTAAATATATATATAAAGTATAAAAAAATATATATATATATTATATATATTAAATATATATATTATATATATTAAATATATATTAAATATTAAATATATATATATATTATATATTAAATATATATTATAAGGATCTTTTTTGTCATAGTTTCTACACATAGGCTTATAAATGTTTACTTAGAATATTAAACTTTTCATTAGCTCTCTTTTTGTAAAGATATTGACTAGAAGGATTTTAAATCTAAGAGGGAATGTGTTTTGTAAAAACTAACACCTAACCGAAGAATTTAAGTTTACATTAAAATAATATTAGATAAGGTATTTTTGACATATACGCCCTTATTCCCGCAGACATTTCCTCATTGTCTTAAAAAATACTTGTTGACGAATGGTTATTTGTGTGAGTGATATTTGGAAGTTTTCATGCACTATTTACATATTTAATTTTTTTTTTTTGCAGATTTTAATAAGACTTCACTTAATAAGGTAAGTAAAATGTATTCACATCACGATGTTGACCTCCGCCTTATACCCTCAACAAACGTTCCTTAAAGGTATCCTTAGCCTACATAGAATGCCTAACTACGAGGGAGAATCAAATGAAAACAGCAATTAATTTTTTCCCACTATTTTACTGCAGGAAGAATGTTTGGTTGTACATTACTAGGAGGTGCCCGTGGCTTCGCCACGATAATTCTTTTAAAAATTAAAAATTAAGAGTATAATAATTATTAAAGCATTATATTTATTAACACTTGCACGCGAATCATTCATAAACTAAGCCATTAATAATTAATGAAACAGCTAAAATTCCTGCTTTAGAGTACATTCCACGACATGAAAGCGCCCCCTGGGAAAACTATATCAGAATCGATTATGCAGTTCCAAAGAACCTGTGAACACATAATACGTATTGTTTCTCAGCTGTTTATTGACATGAATATGATGTGAATTTTATTTTATCAATTCAGTGTAATTTTCAGAAATTATATAATGTTTCAAGGGAAGGAATGGTTTGTTTGGATTATTATTATCAGCGATATTTAAAGAGATAAAACCATCAATATTTTACAGCTGTTGCCCCCGGCTTCGCCCGCCATTATTCATTGACTCCAGGTTTTTAAAGAAAATTACACTGGTAGATTATTAAAAATGTTTGTGGTTCAGAGCTATGAAAATTGTAAGTAAAAATAAAATTAGAATATTTGTTCATTGTGTTCATTTCACTTAGGCCTTATATAATAAAGAAACGGTTTTCCTTCCTAATTTTGTAGTCGTCATGAAAGTTTAGACTGCGAGAGACGAACATCGCCGAGTATACCCGATGTCTCACGAAGCGGGCGAGCAAGCACGCTATTTAGGGCAGTTGAATTGTATAAGAGTAGATTTTTCTACATAATCCCCTCCCAGGTCAATGCACTTATGCCATCAGATAGGAAGTGCTTCGATACCACATGAATAAAATTATTCTGGTTGACACTGTAGACGCTCTTGCACCGCCGATTGGATGTCTTCATTACACTTGAACTTCTGTCCTCCAAGGAGCTCCTGTAATGGACTAAAGAGGTGGAAATTTGATGGTGTCAAACGTGGCAAGTATGGCAGATGTGGGAGGCACTTGAAGCATATGTCGTCGATGGTTTTCATGGTTGCACGAGCAGCATGAGGACGGGCGTTATCATGTTGAAGCAAAACACCTGCTCTCAGCAACCCCTTCGCTTTGTCACCATCAGATTTCCAAATCTTTGGTCCGTTAAAGGATCTCCTTGGAGGGCAGAAGTTCAAATCTGATGAAGACGTCCAATCGATGGTGCAGGAGTGGCTACAGCGTCAACCAAAATAATATTTCTCATGCGTTATCGAAGCTCTTCCTATCTAATGGCGTAAGTGCATTGACCTGGTAGGGGACTATCTGAAAAATAATGTACAAGCAAACATTCTTCCTGCTGTAAAATAGTGGAAACAATTAATTGCGGTTTTCATTTGATTCTCCCTCGTATTTTCAAAGCAGTATTATATATTTATGTTAGAATATTAACTTAATAGTTCAAATCTTTGTGATGTAATGTCAGATTATCGAAAATGACATCTCCGAAAAAATAGTAACTCACAATATACTCGTCACAGCATTACAGAATTAAACTTACAGAAATTCTTCAGGGTATAGCTCTATCAATAGTACTAAATTGTTAAAAATCTTTCGACTCTATTTAGGGTCTTCCTTCAAATTAAAAATTTGAAATTTTGAGGGTGAAATTACGTTATATTAACATGGGCCCAAAAATGCTCTAATTCATAGTTAGAGCCCTTTGTCTACTGATGACTGTTTGATGGGACCGTATGCACTGCCACATCGGCTCAATGGAAGAACATATAGAGCGTTCTTAAAAACCAACTAGGTCTACCTGTCTTGTTGGAACATGTGCAAATTTTGCGAATACGACATGCATCTCATGCACGATGGAGCATCTAGTTTCAGCCTCTTTGTTATTTTCTGAATATACGGATCCGTGATAAATGAATAGGAAGAAGTGACCAATTCCTTGGCCACCACGCTTGCTTGACCTAAATCCACTAGATTTTTTTTTTTGTGGAGGCATTAAAAAAACTCTTGTGTTTGCAATACCTGTGCAAGATGTAGAGAATCTCCGTGCTTGTATTTTGCAAGGCTGCCAGATAATACGAGATACTCCAGGAAACATCATAGAGCGTGGGCTACTGTATACCCCCCATCCCCCCCCCCCCCGTGGGATTTTCCGACTCATATATTTTTTTGTTGGTATTGACATGTAGTTTCATATTTTAGTTGTTTGCCCCTTATCAAATACAGCATTTACCCGGAAACCCCGGAAAACTACGGAAATCCGGAGAAAACTAGTTTGTTTTAATTTTTCTTTGTTCTTTGCTCCTAATATGCCCAGGGAATTTCTGAATCACATATTTATTGTTGGTATTGCCATCTAGATTAAGTTTTTAGCTGTTTACCCCTTATCAATTACAGCATATCCCCGGAAAACAACGGAAATCCGGAGAAATGACTTTGTTTAATTTGTCTTTGTTCTTTGCTCCTAATATGCCCAGGGAATTATTGACTCACATATTTCTTGTTGGTATTGTCATCTAATTTAAGGTTTCAGTTGTTTGCCTCTGACCAATTACAACATATCCCCGAAAAACCCGGAATACCACGTATATACGGAGAAAATGACAATGTTTTATTTTTTCAATCTTTGTTTTTCCTTCTAATATTCAAAGGGAATTTCTGACTCATATGTTTTTTTTGTTGGCATTGCCATCTAGATTAAGGTCTCAGTTTTTTGCCCATTATCAAATACAGTATATCCCCGGAAAACTCCGAAAACCACGGAAACCCGGAGAAAATGACTTTGTTCAAATTTTTTAAAATCTTAGTTCTTTGCCCTAGTATTCAAAGGGACTTGGTGACTCATATAGTTTTGTGTTGGTATTGCCATCTAAATTAAGGTTTCAGTTGTTTGCTCCTTATCAATTACAGCATTTCCCCAGAAAACTCTGAAAACCACGGAAATCCGGAGAAAATTACTTTGTTTATTTTTTTTAATCTATGTTTTTTCCTCCTAGTATTCAAAGGGAATTGGTGACTTATATGTTTTTGTATTGGTATTCCCATCTAGATTAAGGTTTCAGTTGTTTTCCCCTATCAATTATAGCATTTCCCCAGAAAACTCGGAAAACCACGGAAATCCGGAGAAAATTACTTTGTTTTAATTTTTTTAATCTTAGTTATTTGCTCTTAGTATTCAAAGGGACTTAGTGACTCATACGGTTTTGTGTTGGTATTGCCATCTAAATTAAGGTTTCAGTTGTTTGCCTCTTATCAATTACAGCATTTCCCCAGAAAACTCTGAAAACCATGGGAATCCGGAGAAAATTACTTTGTTTTAATTTTTTTAATCTTAGTTATTTGCTCTTAGTATTCAAAGGGACTTTGTGACTCATATGGTTTTGTGTTGGTATTGCCATCTAAATTAAGGTTTCAGTTGTTTGCCCCTTATCAATTACAGCATTTCCCCAGAAAACTCTGAAAACCACGGAAATCCGGAGAAAATTACTTTGTTTATTTTTTTTAATCTAAGTTTTTTCCTCCTAGTATTCAAAGGGAATTGGCGACTTATATGTTTTTGTATTGGTATTCCCATCTAGATTAAGGTTTCAGTTGTTTTCCCCCTATCAATTACAGCATTTCCCCAGAAAACTCGGAAAACCACGGAAATCCGGAGAAAATTACTTTGTTTTAATTTTTTAAATCTTAGTTATTTGCTCTTAGTATTCAAAGGGAATTGGTGACTTATATGTTTTTGTATTGGTATTGCCATCTAGATTAAGGTATCAGTTGTTTTCCCCTTATCAATTACAGCATATCCCCGGAAAACTCCGAAAACCACGAAAATCCGCAGAAAATGAGTTCGTTTTAATTTATTAAAAATCTTTGTTCTTTGATCCTAATATTCCCAGGGAATTTCTGACTCACATATTTTTGTTCGTATTGCCATCTAGTTTAAGGTTTTAGTTGTTTGCCCCTTACAAATAGTTTTAATTTTTTATTGTTCTTTGCCCCTAATATTCCCTGGGAATTTCTGACACATATTTTTGTTCACATTAGAATATGAAGGGTGTGCTGCCAGGTTTTCAATCGCTTTCATCCCTTTAGCATCATTATTTTTTGTCATGCTGTAATTGGTAAGGGGAAAACAACTGATACTTTACTATTTGGCACTTCCAACACAAAAGCATATGAGTCAGGAATTCTCTTCGAATATTAGGAGCAAAGAACAAGGATTTAAAAAGAAAACATAGTCATTTTCTCCGTATATACGTGGTTTTCCGGGTTTTCCGGGGATATGCTGTAATTGGTAAGGGGAAAACAACTGAAACCTTAATCTAGATGGCACTTCCAACACAAAAGCATATGAGTCAGGAATTCTCTTCGAATATTAGGAGCAAAGAACAAGGATTTAAAAAGAAAACATAGTCATTTTCTCCGTATATACGTGGTTTTCCGGGTTTTCCGGGGATATGCTGTAATTGGTAAGGGGAAAACAACTGAAACCTTAATCTAGATGGCAATACCAACACAAAAACATATGATTTACCAATTCCCTTTGAATACTAGTAGCAAAGAACAAAGATTTTCAAAAATTCAAACGAAGTCAATTTTTTCGGATTTCCTTGGTTTTCGGAGTTTTCCGGGGATATGCTGTAATTGATAAGGGGCAAACAACTGAAATCTTTATCTAGATGGTAATGGCAACAAAAAAACATATGAGTCAGAAATTCCCTTTGAATATTAGGGGCAAAGAACAAAGATTTAAAAACCAAAACATAGTAATTTTCTCCGTATATACGTGGCTTTCCGGGTTTTCCGGGGATATGTTGTAATTTGTAAGGGGCAACCAACTGAAACCTTAAACTAGATGGCAATACGAACAAAAATATGTGAGTCAGAAATTCTCTGGGAATATTAGGGGCAAAGAACAATAAAAAATTAAAACAAACCCATTTTCTCCGGATTTCCGTGGTTTTCCGGGGTTTCCGGGTAAATGCTGTAATTGATAAGGGGCAAACAACTAAAATCTTAAACTAGACGACAATATCAACAAAAAAATGTGTGCCAGAAAATCCCACGGGGGGGGGGGGGAGGGTTTGCTATTGGTAGCCCATGGTCTATCATCGTATCAGGGAGTCCATGTGACGGAGGGCTGACGGGTGTATTCGTGCTAACGGAGGACATTTTGAACATTTCATTTGATTTTCTGTTTTTGAGTGCCGGTAGCATTTCATATATTTTCTGTTTTTACAGTTAAGTTTTTGAGTGTTCTGCTAAGTGGTGCAGGTGTAGAGAATGGGCTCTGAAAAGGAAATAAAGCATTTTGGACTCATGTTCACATAACATAATTTCACCATCTATGTGCAAGGAATCCTTCCCCAAAGTTCTGGCCTACCTTTTAGTTACACTTCTATATAAATAAAAAATAGCACTCGCGATATTTTTACCTCTGTACAGCTGAAACGATGAACCATTGTCATATAATTTCATTCCGGATGCCGTGTATTTACATGAATATTCATATCCATCACATTGTTTTTTAAAGTAAGGTTTTACCAGTTTCAGTAATTTTTTTCCAGCTAGTTTCATTGTGACGTATTCAAGTATTTTGTTACTAGCAACATAATGAGTAGAAGGAAAAGTGTGATCACTTCGCTCCTTTACCATTAGTAGGGACGGAGGTTTATGGTTCTGCCAGCAGGGAGTAGCACCATCGTTAGTTGAGCACGGTTGAGCCTTGCCTGTATGTTATTTGTATAGATGTTAGGGAGAAGAAGTTTCAGAAGTGGTCGATTTATTTTGATTCTCGTGCGTTTGTTTGTTATGCCTAGTTCAGAGTGTTGTGTATATAATATACATTTAAAGTTATAAGTGAAGTGTGACACGTGTGAATAGAAAACAAGTGAAAAATGCCTACTTGCTTCGTTCCAGGTTGTAAGTCCGGTTACAAAAAACAGTCTAAAGGTAAGCACTTTTTTAAGCCTCCTAGGGACAATTTAGAGTTTCTGAAATGGGTTAAAGCTATTCCGAGGAAAGACAAAGAACTTTCTCGCAAGTGTTACGTGTGTGATACCCATTTTTCTGATGAATTTATCGTAAAATCAGACTCATTTACAGTGCGAGACGAACAGGTGGAGCTTCCGAGGGAACGATGGAAATTAAAAACTGGTGCTGTTCCTCACATATTTCCAAATCTCCCACAATACCTAACAAAACAAGTAAAGAAAAGAAAATCGCCTCGGAAACGACAGCTTCATCATATGGAGGGGGGTTCAAGGGAAAAAGTTGTACAGGACCTGAATTTCGATGCTTGTACAAGTAATAATGCAAATTCTAACAGTGACAGGAATCAAACTACCAACAATGCAAAGAAAACAGTAGCGGCATTGAAAAGAAGTCTAAAGAGACAAAGTCGTAATATGGTGAAACTTCGTAATGATTTAAAGATAGCAAATGCTAAAATAGTTTTATTGCAAAATCAGATGAGAGAACTGAAAGATCAGGCCCACCAAAATAAACTAATCGAAGTTAAATTAAGTAAGAAACAGAAAGTCATTGTTGACACCATGTTAAAGAAATCTCAACTAAAAAATAAGAAAGGGATGAGGTACAATGATGAATTTCTTTTAGATAGCTTGTTATTTAAAATTAAATCCCCAAAAGGTTATCGACACTGTCTAAACCATGATATGCTCCCTCTTCCTTCCGAAGCACATTTAAGGAAGCTAGTGAAAGGTCTTAAGTGTCCATATGGGGTAAATGCACATGCTGTCAGTGCGATTGAAATTTATTTTCGGGAAGAAAAGGAAGAAAACAATCGCATGGGAATCCTCATATTTGATGAAGTCAAATTAAGAGAAGAAATTAAGTTTAATGCCACCTCTTTGAAAGTAGATGGATTTGTAAATCTAGGCGAACACACCCGAGAACATATGAACAGCCAGCTGGCAAATCATGCTTTGGTGTTTATGTTTGTGCCCCTCTTACACAACTGGGTCCAACCTGTCGCTGTATATGCAAGTCGTAATTCCACACCTGGTGACATTCTTTCCGAAATTTTAATTCAGATTATCCTGCAATTAGAACAGGTTGGAGCAAAGATTGTAGCATTTACATCAGATGGCAGTCAATCGAATAAGAAAGTATGGAAATGCCTGGGAATAAGTGGCAAAAAAGGCAAAATAGCTTGTTCTATACCTAATCCCTACGACGAAAAGAGAAGAGTATGGGCCTTTTCTGATGCCGTTCATATCATCAAGTGCATTAGAAATAACTTTCACGACAAAAAACAAGTACATTATAAAGGTACGATGGTGGACTATAAATTTTATCGACAACTTTTTGAGATGGATAAACACAATAAATTTGCTGGGTTGAAGGTTTGTCACAAACTAACATCTGCACATTTAGATCCATCTGCTTTTCAGCGTATGAACGTGAGACTTGCCTTCCAGCTTTTTAGTAATTCAGTTGCGAATGGTTTAAAATTTCACAGAGAAATAAAATCAGAAGGATTTGAAGACAGCGAGCCTACCGAGACATTTACAAGAGATGTAAATAATTTAACAGACATATTAAATTCTTGTACTCCGGGAGCGGCCCTTTATAAAGAATCGATTGGTCACGAAACCCTCTATAAGTGGAGGGAAAATCTTAACGAAAATCAGAACACCTTTGCATCTGACAGAACTCTTGAATCCCTAAGGGTAACAATTGAGAGCACTATACAGGTCTCTGAACATTTATGGAGAAAGGGGTTTAGCTATGTCCTCACAAAGAAATTTAATCAAGACCCTCTAGAACGTCATTTTGGTATATTACGCTCTCTCAGCTGTGATGACCATCCATCAACTGTAGATTTTCTTAATCTACACATGCTGCAGTCAATTTATGTCCCGACAAAACTTGCTTTATCTTCAGGTACTAATTGTGAATATAAGGCGGAAATGCCATTAACATCATTCGTAAACCAAATGAGGACCCTTGCAAAACAAACAGAACAGAAGAATAAGGAAATAGTAAGAGAAGCAGAGGGTAAAATAAAACAAGCATTGGATATGAGGGTTCCTGAAAACATGTCTGACTGCATAGCAGATTGGGAAAATAATTTGCTTCCTATTCAAAGTCCAGATCTCGCAAAAGAATGCTTGGTTTACTACGTAGGGGGTTATATTGTACGCCAGGCATCCAAAGTGACAAAATGTCATAAATGTGTCGACCTGCTTCATGGAAAGTGCCCAGAACAAGTTCCTGCCGCAGCTCTAACCTTAATTAAAGATTACAGTGACAAAGCCGACATCGACAGTTCTTTCTTAACACACCCATCGGCAGATGTATTTAATTTGTTTATACAGGTTGAAAATGTTATTGCAGAAAAACTTTCATGTAAACACAGTTTATGGGGGGATATATTTTACGAGTGTTTAGATAACTTGGACCACATTGTTATTCCATCCTCCAAAGTGGGCTGTTGTGAAGATCATGTTATGGAAATTATTCCTAAACTCATATTACATTACATGAAGTGCCGATTCTTTTTTGTGACCAAACAAATGAGGAAAGAACTAAATTCTTCTAAAACTGCAAAGTCTACCCGGAAGCTGTCTAAAGTATCTGACAACTGATCTTCGACAAGGGTGAGTGAGAATATAATTTATTACTGGTATGCATGCAAATAAAGAGTTCTCTCCGCTTGCTCTCTTGAATTTCTGCCGCCTCTAGCAGACGCGGATCCATCTTGCGGAGGAACAGTGAACTTCTTCAGTGATCACACTTTTCCTTCTACTCATTATGCTAGCAAGGTAAAATATTTCTGTAAAATTTTAAGAAAACAGACTTATTATATTAGGGTTTATGTTTACAGCATTTTATTTGCTTTTTTTAAAGACAAATCTTATAAACTCTATGATTTACATAGAAACACTTTATGTATAAAAACAGAATTAAAATTACTTCTGGGTACAGAATAAAAATAATTATCTCGCCCTAATTGAAACAGTAGCGGTGTCGGAGAATAAAGCTACCTTTTATCAAAATGGATTTGTAGGCGCTCTTCTGCGACCAGTCTGTTTGGATGGCTTCATTTAATTAAAAACTGAAGAGTGCATGATGCAACTTAGTCTTTGATATATGAGGTAAAAAAGAAGATAGGAGTCCAAAGAAAGTAATACAAGCATTCATGAAAAGTTATTCTTAAGTGCCCTATTTCATACGTAATCAATTAACATAACATAACATGAAAGGCAATACAGAAATACCAGTCAATAAAGGAAAGATTAAAAGACGTAAGAGGAAGAGCAAGGTTATAAAAAATCAGAGTGTTAACAAAACTAGATACTTATAAAGAAATAGAGAGAAATGGGAAGGAGACATCAGAAAAAAAAAATAGAAAGATGGGATAGTGACAAAGGAATGCAAAAAGAAAGGTGAGAAGAGGTGAAGAAGAGAAAGGGGGAGAAAAAAGAAAAATGAGAGAACAAGGAGAGAGAGAATAATAATAAGAGAGAAATATAAGAAAGAAGACAAAATGAGAATGAAATAATTCAGAGAAAGAAGATGCAGAAAAAAAGGAAAGGAGAAAAACACAGAAATAAATAAAGGAAGTAGAAAGAGAGAATAAGGATACGGTAGAAACTAATGTAGAACTCATTGGGCAAATAGACAATAGACAAAGACGGTGTTTTTTCTTTCTAACAGAAAAGATAGATTAGACTTCAAGCATTATATATCGATTTTTATAATGTCGCAATTTATAACAGAACATGGCATATTCAAATCGTACTTCCATCGATTTAAAATCGGTAACCCAAACGATAGGCCACTCCATGCTCTTGTCTGCATCAGAATCAAACAGTTAAACACATACTTTTAATGCCTAGTGATTCAACGCCAAATGATCTATTTTAGAACTCCGTCGTGGGTTTTGTAAAATAAGTTTTGGACTATAATTAATCAAATATTCACACAGTTTCAGAAATTTGTCGTTGGTATCTACATCGTTAGAGATCCAATAATAATTCAGTTTCACTATTTATCATTACGATATTTTAGAATATTATAGTAAACCCACTAAGTACTTACTATCATGGATGTAAGTCATATATGTAGAATATCTCAGTAACGACTTGATTGGAGATTAGACATATTTTATTAAATTCTTGAATAAGAGTGCAAACTTTCCTGCCGAATTATAGCAATCAAATAATGTACTCATTAATTCTCAGGTTTGCATCAGGGTCAACGAGATTTTTCTCAAGTTTTTGGCAGCATGCTTTCACATTTTATCAGAAAATTCCACGATGATGGAAACGGAGTGGGCTGCCGAAAGCTGGAGAGTAATCTCATTGATCTAGTCGCAAGCCCCAGTGTTAGGTTAATTATTATTCGTTAGTGTTTAATTGTTATTGCTCCAGTAGTGTATTAACATTAGCCTATATATAGAAGCAACAGGACGAAGGTCATTAGGGCTGAAAATCGATTAAAATTTCTAATCGAATTAACGCTTGACTTTAATCGATTAATCGACTGATTAATCGACAAACAGGTCGGTATTTTAAACGGAACCAAAGTGTACATTTAATATTGTTTTACACGCTTAATAACCACTGCACTACAGATAATCAGAAGAAATCCTGATTTAATAAATACCATTATTAGTTAACTAGTGAAAAAATATATACAAAACTTACATTTCCGGTTACTTTTTCAGCCAACACTAGAGACACACGAGTTTGTTAACATTTGAATGTTCAAGACACGATCGTAGCTTGTTTACAATAATACCGGCAGCACTCAAAACTCTCTCACTCGGCACTGAGAAAGGAGTTTGGTCATTTGAGCCATTTCTCGAAAAACGTTTTTCAAAATTCGACTAAACCGATTAATCAGAAAATTTAATTGATCGACGATTAAATATTTAATCGATTAATCGGTACAGCCCTACAGATCATATATAATTTTAGAGGCGAATAAGTTATATGAGAAACTCGTAATTGTTGTTTTCTTTATATTGTCAGAACTTCATTCACACATGACTCTTCTGCGTAATCTTAGTTTCTGTATTTCCATTAACTTTTCTGTAATTTAAAAATTTCCACATTCTGAAGCATAAAAAAGAAGTGGATTTTACTATTATGCAAAAATACACGTTACTGAATCAAGTAAATTAAGACATTGCTAATGGTTAAAACACGTCATATGGATCGAAAGAAAGATCAAACACTATTCATTATGAATTTAAAATGATTTACATATTGTAGCATCGTCGAAAGGATGTGTTTACCTAATCTAAAATCACACTTCATACTTTCATTTGGTTACACATATGGTGATGTGTTCAATTTCTGTCAGCTCTTTATTCTGTTTCTAAATGACCCCAGGGTAAAGTTTCCGATATTAAGAGGTACGCAATTAATTTTTTCCCACTGTGAACTATTTAATCATTTTGTGCCTCTAAATGAGTAGGCCTGGGTGGAGCAGTCTATATGGCATTGATTTTCTCTTGCGGGTTCGATCCCGGTTCAGATCGATGCTTTTATCTCTGCAAAAAATGATAGGCCATTGCCTGTAGATATACATACTCGTAAAATAATTCTTTCGGGACAAAACTCCGTCCCACTGCAGATAGTCACAGGCCTAAGTTACAGTACACTCCCTTTTTAAGTAAACATACAAGCAACCTTCTAAATGGTGCATACATCACACGTAATATATCGTTAACTATGCATATCAGATCTCAGTTCATAATGTAGGCCTATTAGTGTTATGTTTTATATGTATGCAAATGATTTGCAATAGTTGCAATTCCCTCACTAATAAGCAGAAGTTTATAATGTGTGTAACAATCCGATTCCCCAAACGCCTTTTTTTAAAGTGAAGATTTTAGTAATATCACTGGCACATCCACAAAAGAACAATCCCTATTTAATTATACTTTGAAAATGCTTAATAAACCTGCTTCATGTATTCTCACTGAACGCAGTTAATTAGTTTTCTAAGAGATACAATAGGCTTACTCTGGTATAGAGGCTTTTACATAAGAACCTTATGCGGGTAATACACTGCAATTTGCAGTCTAAAAATATCCGAAAGTTGACCTATACATGTGCAATATTTTTCAGACTATAACTGAACATTAAGCAGAAAAATGAAAGTGATGTACGAAGAAAACATTCATATTCTTGTGTCGATTACAGAAAGTCTGTGCGGGGAAATCACCTACGAATTATATAAAAATCTCACAATTTGTCAGAATTAACTTGTAATGTGTCATAAAGTAAAACATTAATGGTATAAATACTGTACATTAATTCAAATGCAAGTTATTTGACTTTTTGGGGGGTTGGGGCGTTAGTATTGAATTACCCCAGCATGTGAACTTCTTCAGGCCAGTTAGGTTAATTAGACGGAATGAATCCAATAAGGGAATTAGCTTTTACTAAAATTTTCCATCTCGAAATTACTCAATTGGTTCAACACACGGCTTCCGTGGTTCTGCATGAATGATATCTCCTAGTTAGATGGCTTCCATTTTCAAACTGGAGAATTTCGACTTAATATCATTTACACATCCAAGGAGTAGCTACAATGTTTGATGGTCAAGTGAATGATAAGCAAGTTTCAAAATGCAGCAGACATTGACTGTAATGAAAAGGATAAATTAGTAAGGCATTTTAGAGAAGATTTATGACTTTGGTTCAGTAGGACACTAGTTTTGTAATGTCCAAATTCCACGCCATAAGGCATTTTCTTCCACTCAACCAGGTTAAAAATATATAGGCCCTACAATGTAGATTTACTTTAAAAAGCAAAGTAATGGATAAGAGACTAATACTAATACTAAGGTTAAGGCTAATCATAATAATTAATTAATTAATTAATTTAGTAAAAGGTATAAGTTTTATGGGGGTACGCCTTAGCGTAGTGGTTGAGGCGCTGCGCTACAAACCGGAAGGTCGCGGGTTCGATTCCCCATGAGGTCGTTGGAGTTTTTAAATTGGCCTAATCCTTCTGGTGGCACTATGGCCCTGAGGTCGACTCAGCCTCTAACAGAAATGAGTACCAGGAGCAATCCTGGGGGTAAAGGCGGCCGGTGCGTAAGGCTGACAACCTTACCACCTTCACGTGCCGAATGTCCAAAATCTGGGAGCCTCAACCTCTTGGAACCCTCTGGGCCTCCATGGCCTGTATAGGGATCACTTTACCTTTACCTATAAGTTTTATGAAAAGCACAGGTTTCATAAAAAATTAAGATTAAAAAGTAAATATTACAAGTAAAGCAAGGAAAATGTCAAATTAAATTATAATGAAACTTTAAGTTTGTGAAATAAGCACCTTCTTGTAGGAATATTCTAAATATAAATAAAATCACTAAGAAGTTCACATAAAATTAACCTAAAATGGCGCTATGAAGTAATTTATATTCAAGAAAATCGTCTGCACAGCTGCGGGACGGGAGGGAGTCACTGATTCGCGTCATCCAGAAACAGAAGTGTAAAATTGATGGCGATCAACACTAATATCACTGTTCCGAATCTAACTTCTATCAACCTACATGTCACAAACACTAATATGAATATTCCTAACCTAACTGGCACATACCTAGCTTTACATTGCCATTATTTTTACGGTAGAATCCGTGAATATAGTTTGTAAAGGGAAAATGGTTCATATAGGCCTACCAGATGGATAGCAGCAGTCTGGTAGCATTGGCGCATAAATGATCAGTTGTCCAGCTCGTGCATATTGGACCAATGAGACAAAAGTACATCTGTAGCTAATAGGAGTGTTGATATGAAAGTTGGGGCCTGCGTACTACATGGAGCATCTCGTATAGAAACCCACTTATAGGCTAAAGTAAACCCTTGAAATTTTTTCAAAAATTAGAATTGCCTTTGTCTTAAGGGTAGAAAGGAAAAGAAACTGGAAGATTGGAAGACAGTATTTTATGTATCACTCTGTGCCAGTCTTTAACCCATTTAAGTGAAAAATCAGTATTATTTCCCAGAGCTTTTATTCCCTACGTAGGAATTGCTAATCTAGTTGATGAATAATACACTAGGAAACTGTGAAAGTGTAGTAATTTTATTCTCATCCTGACAACAGAGATAATTTAGGCAAAAGCCCATCACCTCTAAACCCTCCACCGGAAACTAAGGTATTACTTGGACGTGAAATGGCCGAGAAATTTTGTCCAGAGGCTCTAATTTAGGCTTGGAGTTCTTTTACATGCCGTAAATCTACGACACGGAACCCCCAGCTTAAGTCCCTCCCGGAAGAAATGAAGCTATGACGATAGTATACACAAAACGTAACAAAGAGTGAGGTTACCAAAACATAATGTATCGAGAAGAAACTTGCGAAGTGAGATGCGGACAAGAAAAAATGATAATTTAATACAAATGGAGAGGGCCAAAAATGATTGGTGAAACCCATATTACCTTCTGTTTCCTTAGTTGGATCTTGAGATTTTCTTACTTTGTGAAACGGAATAGGAGACCGCCTGCCTAACAGGAGTATACTTTCCGCAGTTTCTCCACTCATGCAAGGTTGCGTTGCATATTGAAAATGGAACTTAGAGCGTTCATCGCTGTTATCAAGACAAATAACTTAAAATATAATACTTTAAATGAAGTATAGATCCAATATCAATTGACCAAAGAAAATTGCTAGAAGTTAGAATTTGTATAAGTCTGTTCGAATGTAGGCATTCTTTACATGAGAACGTGTAAATTAATTGTTTCTGTAAGTTGATTTGATTACGTTAAATATACGTTTTCATTCTCGTGGATCATAACAAACTACTTTCAGTCCTAATGTTTTTTATTTTGAAAAATGTTTTAAATCGTTAAAGTGTAACGGAGTTTAGTGTATTTGCTACAGTATTATATTTTTAAGCTAAACGCGATATCCATTGACCAAGGAGATACTTGCTACGATTTTGCTGTGGTTAGTAGATTCGTACTACTGTTTTGAAATAACTCCTAATAAGAAAATCTATAGTATATTCTTCTCATCTTCTGTTCACTTGAAATTATTAAAAATTTAAATACCTTATTTTCCCATAGTATTTAAAAGTATTGCCACTTTTACGTCAGTGGGTTTTTTATCCTTACCTGCTACCTTTAAATAAATTTGAAATTGTTTTTAAAATTCCCTTCAGTTACTAGCCATATCACATACTTAATTTATTCTCAGCAATAATTCTTAATGCAATTCAGCATAAATACCTTTTCAGACGATAATAACTGGAAACGTCGAGTACCCACCAACTGAGCAAAGTTGCATTTTTTAAATATTTACTTGCTTCGCTTGTTGGGGTTTCTGCCCCCAAACTCCCACTGAGGTTCTCGCAAAAGATTTTTCTATGAATTTACACCGTATCATAGATAGAGTCCATGTATTTAGACAGCCTTCCAGCATATCACCGTTTAGCCATAATAAACCTAAAAAAGTGCCGGAAGACTTTAGGATTTTTCGAGGTAAATAAATTAAAATTTTAATTTAGTTGTCGGTTACAAACTAATAGGCGTAAGTCTGCCAAATCTCTGGTTTCCAGCTCATGTGGAAGCGGAACATTATTAATGGTATATTTTATTGAGTAAATTTAAAGAGATATTAATTTGAATGGAAATGAAGATATGATACAAGATGGAATAGCGAGGATGATTCATGGTATAGTCCTAGTCCCTTCAGGGATGTAGCTCCACGGAGTTTAGTCCTGGTAAAAATATCTATTACAAACTTACTGACTACAAGTACCCATAAACCTGACAGACTGACCAGGAGAAAAAAGGTATGAATTAGTCAAACTTTTCCCTAACTTAGTAAAGCTGCATTGTTTTATTTGGACATATTGCTGGATTATTTATTTTAATTATGCTAAATTACATTAGTAATTTTTGTCTAATTAGCTTAGCGAATAAAATATTAGTTTAATTTTAATATCCTATTATTATTTTAACATTTTAATATACATTTGTAATATATAAAATGTATAACTGTTAAATGTTATTCTTATTATTTTGTTATTATAAATAAAATATAACAAACCAAGATGAAAATTTGAAGTTCAACATGACAGGACGATAACTGATATAATTCCATGAGGATCAATGTAAACATGAAGTAGGCCTAAAATTGACGACTTAACAGATATTAATATAATTAAATACAGAACTGGTTTAGTTATGACTATTTTGTTTTTCTTTCCTACCATTCATGTATAGACTACAAACAAGCAAACAAAGTATCCAGCTTGTGAATAACAATAGGCCTAGAACCAATCGTTAAGGCTGCGAAAAACTAAATTTTTAATATGAAGTGGTAGGAAAATAATGGAACATTTTCGACCTGTTTCGTGTCATATCGAGTGAAAATGTCCAAATGTTTTTGAGTCTGTAATATTCACAAGTGGACGCAAACATTTTTGTACGAATGAATTTTTGTAAAACTATAGACTACATCCCTTATAGCACTCGATGTCTTAATTTAAATTAGAATACAGTGAGCTATTTACTTTATTTATTGTACCTGTGGTACGAATGGCAAATGTATTAACTTATATAAACATGAATAAGAATGAGAAGAAATAACAGAATAAGAAGAATGAAAATAATGAAACAACAATGAGGAAAAGGTAGACATGGATGAAAGAAAAATTATCCAATAAGGTGATATCCATGATATAAGTTATGCAGATTCTGTATCCAGTTGGCTTACACGAATTCTGAGAGCTTATGAAAATAGCTATTCTATAAAATGCTGTTCTGCGCTGGTCATAACACATTATATTAACTTTATACAGTTACTAATGATTCCCAGCAGGCACGTGTTGAACAAGAAATGTATAACTTGAGCAAGAGAAACTTTTACTTCAGATAGTGCTACAAGATATTTATACATGCTATAATTCCTTTAACCTCTTAGCTTCGCCCTGTATGAAGCCGAACATGCCAAGCCAGGGATCACCAAATCGTTAGACAGAGTTTTCAATGTCTTTGGGGCTATTCACTACATTTTATTATAAAGGTTCAATAAGAAGTCAGCCTCGATTCCATTCATACTTCGAGGTACTGTTTGAAATAACTTACTGAAACAAAATCTGTTTTTGTTTGTTTGTTTGTTTGTTTGTTTGTTTGTTTTTTTTTTTTTTGCATATCTGAACAACTGTAATTAGAAACTTGTTCAACTAATTTATAGGAAGTGGATTTTCTAGCATTGCATTTTATCATTTACTTAAGAAACAATAATGAGTCGATAAATGATGAAAATTATTAATTAAATAACAAAGCATATACAGTTACACAATAACAGAAAGTATATTGTGCTTTGCCCAAAAGTTTTGCCAAAAGTTTTAACCTAGAAGTTTACAATAACATAAAATTATATAAATTTTCTCCGATTTATTAATAGCTGACCGAAGAAAAGATAATTATTCTGCGTTAAGAGAAAATAACTCATTGACCCAGATCTAAAATTCATTCGGTTTTTAATTGGAACTTATAGGGTGGCGTGCACCAACCAGTAAACACCTAACCAACCTAAAGTAAACAAAAACCAGGATATCTGTCTCACTCTAGCACATTACACCTATGACTTAAGATTGAGACAGACAAACTGGTTTTTGTTTACATACTTCAGGTTTCATTCTTAGATTTACTACTTTAGTTTAGTTTACTCCTGGTTGGTGCACGCCACCCATAGTGTCTCGGTGACTAATGTTTAGTTATGAATTGTCTTCGTTTTTATTCCAGTCTCGAGTTTCATAAATCTAATTGACACTTGACAATAATAGACCTATTCATCACAGTTTTGCCAAAGAAGTGTACAGGGCTATAGGCCCTACATGTATGAGGGTGGACGGCAGAGTAAAAAAGAATAGGCCTATCAGGTGGCGAGAATGACAGTACTTATTTTGTACGGAAAACTGTTGAGGTATCAAAATAAGACTTACTTGTTGTTGAGCATAGGGAGTTTTATCGTAGGTAATCCCATGAGAGTGTACGAGTTGATCGATACATTTGCGAGGACGAAGTTCGAGCAAATTTATCAAATGAAGCTCGCAATAGGATTTATTAAGACTATTCCATGAATAAAATGTAACGGATTTTATAAATAACAATTATTTTCTTACTTTGTTGTCAAATCCTGTCAGCCGTAATGAATGAACAGTCCCCGAATCGCGATTAAATGAATTGATCAGAGTTCCTAACGCTAACAATAGTGCGCATCACAAGATGGAGGGCGTCGTGATAGTTGCTTACATCAAAACGCTATAGAAGCACACGAACTGGCTTGCACCGAATCGAAATTGTGTTTTTTATCAAAGGACATTTATATTATTTCAATTTCCAAACAAGTTATTTTGAAAAAATGTGTTTTCATTCTGTTCACTGGCAGCACGTGACATATTAATCACCGCACGTTGATACCTTACATGTCCAGTAACGAGCTCACTTTTACCAGATAAAAAAGACTTCCTCATGTTAATAGCATGCATGTTATAAGATAAACGATCGTGATTGGTTTATATCCGAGGAATTGGTAAACGTTATTGGCCAATATCGAACACGTGGCGTATGAATGGAATAGTCAATATTATTTTTCAAAACGTTCTTAAGTTTACTGTATATTTCTATGAGAAGTCCCCTGTCATATCAACGGAGTGTGTTGCTCAAAGCTTTGATGAAATACCGATCCGAGAACTTATTCTTAATTTCTTAAGTTTAGTTTGGAATCGCCCCACAAAATCCCCTAGATATTTTTATTGGTTTAATGTTATGCAATCACCAGCGGTTATATCATCACTGTACACAATCTGTCATCAATTCACACATAGGCTATGGCATTTACAGCTTAATCATTACAGTCATTTGTTTACGGACAGACAAGTCGAGCGAAAGCCATAATAGAAGTATATCTCCGGTACCTTAAATATGATTAAATGCACCGGTTTTATGCAATACAGTATACAGACTACTCAGTTATATTTCAGTGAGATGTATAAGAATTGCTTATACAGAGAAATTGTTTTTGCGATGTGCCGCTGAAGCGCGCTATCAGTCGCTGAGATAACGTGTGTCTATAAGCGGTAATCTGACCTTCAGTTTCCCGGGTAAACTCGCATTGTGAGAGCCGACTGTGGTTTACAAACGTTACAAATCGTGAAACGCAGTGTTACAAGTCCTGTTTTAAGTCTTTTTAAGTGTGTTTTTATTGTTATAATGTCACAATATAGGTAACTTTAGAACAGATAATTTTTATATATGATTCATATGTGAAAACAAAATCTTGCAGAAGAGTGAACTGGAAGAGAACATAAAAAGAGAAATTGTAGCAATTTCACAAGAAGAATTAATGCATGTGAATGTAAACTTTCTAAGAGGATGTTAGAAATGTGTGGCGGTAGACGGACAAAATTTTCATATTCTATGGCAAAGGTAGATGATTATTCTGACTTTTTTTGTGCCCACCCTTGAACCCGGAGTACCTAGCAATGAAGCCAAAGACTGTAGGCCTAATTCAGATGCGCTTGAATTGAGGGGTTATGTACATGAGCCTTTACCGGCCGACGACTTGTTTTCAGGACACCGCGCGGGCCGTGTGTCCTCAACATATCGCAAAAATAACCTCCCTGTAGAATGAATAAATTAAAACTGTTGGTCTAATTCCGTTTGTTGAATAAATATGATAGGCCTATTTTGTAAATGTTGATTAACAAAGTTGATGTTCAATCTTTTGTGTGAACTTCAACAACAGAAAGTTTGTTCATACGTGTAGATAGTCCGAAACAGTAAAAAATAAAAAAAAAAAAAATATAAATAAATAATAATATAATTAAAAAATAAAAATGCGAACAAATTCTTAGTTTTTTGGGACAGTTTACTACTGGAATGAGGTAAGACTTAACAAGGGTTCCTTGCTTGAAGTAGGCTTTCTCGATAATATCAATTTGCATAACAGAGAGTTGAATAACAAAATAATATAAGACAAAGGGTTTCGGAAATACTGATACTTTTATAATATGCATATAAGTAGGCGTATAGGAACCTGTCACAAAACTGTTTTCACAGCTTAAAACTAGTTTTTATTGCAAACAAGAAAGGAAATTCTTAATCATATTCACTCTGCAACGACTGGAAGTTTATCAAATTTTGTTTTCTAGTTACCGGTACTCATTATTGTATTAATGATTTGCTAACCGTTGCCAGTTAGTAGTTATGGCTCAGGAACTGTTTTCGGGGACCCCGATGCTGGTCTATTGCAAGAAAAAACAAAAGATGAGATATATTGCTAGAAAGAGTTCGGTTGTTTCGAAAATAAATCAACTTCTTAGTCCACACTATTAAACAATACCCTGTAATATATGAAGCCTCATCCCCTCGTGTGTCCTGTCAGGAAGTCATATACTTCTTGTACACCACCTACGCGCCCTTGTGTCTAACAATTTTGCTAACGGCTAAACCCTGAGGAGGGGTGTATCTACGTCACACCCCCATCCACTACCCTTTTCGTCCGACTCCTACGCAAACTCCGACGATCGATGTCCCCTGGCATTTGCGAGATTTGGGAGAGTGTTCCAACCAGAGAGTTCATTCACAATTTTCAGCACATTGCACCTCGAATCAGCTAGAGCTGGGCCAGTAAAAGAGACACTAGGCTATATCAAGATCAAATAGAAATACTACCACAACTGTTTTTGGTTTGCTAAATTTGTGTGAGCGTGTGTGTGACAGAAAAAGACAGATGGAGAGGGATAAAGATAAAAAAGAGAGTGAACGGGGCTGAAAGCTTACGTCGTTTCCCTTAAGTTTCTTTTAATACTTTTAATTGCATTCAAGATCTGTAGTAGTAAGAAATGGCTCACTACTCACTGTAACAAGAGGATCTAAAAAGGAATGAAACATCCGATTTTCCCTTGAACCCCTTAAATATTACGTTAATGAGCTGTAAATCTTCGACATGGGATCAATGAATTTACTTGCTGTCGAAGATAGTGAAGATTTTATTCCGTGAAACAATTTACGATATCATTAGTTTGCATCCATGAATCAGACTCAATGGTACGGCTCAACATTGAGAGCAATCTTCATAAATATTTTACGTAACAATTTTAAGAAGATGGAGAACAATCATGGACGTCCGCAGAAATTTTTTCAAGGGGGACAAATGAATAAATTACCACCACCATCACTATGCAACTATTACAACAACTTTATTATTATTGTTATTATTATTATTATTATTACAATTATTACAATCCACATAATTGATTTGCTGTAGCCGTACTTACTAGTATGGATACAAAGAAACAATCTGATGTAGTGCTCTCACCTGAAATTTTCAACCCCTTTACAATTTCACAGGTACTATTTACATAAAATGCAATACTTCCATTGTCTTACCTTCATTACAATAACATGTTTGGCTAGAAATTATTTCAAGATTAGTAAATGCTCATATCTAACAGCTGTTACAACTATTTTTGTCCAAACAACACCAACTACAGTATGTGGAAACTTAAGCTTCATTTCACATTAGTTTCTTATAGTCATTTAGTTTAGAGATTTATGTGTAAACTTAAGCAAAATTTCCAGGAGGGCAGCGGCCCTACCCTGTCCCCCTCCCCCCGTTCCGGACGGCCATGAGCACAATAGGCCTATACTGTATGTATAACTTTGTTAACATCTCTCAATATTTTAAAGTAGAACATCTAATTAAATTTTGATATTCATTCTTACTGTACATTGAAAAAGGACTATAACTTATTTGGCTTGAAAAATCTTTGAAAAATCTGCAAAAACTAAATTATCCTTAAAAAATTAAAAGGAAATACTTTTTAATTTGCTGACAAAGTATTAAAACAAATTCATGTCAATAAAATGTGTTTTGTTTTATTTATATTTAATTTTCAAGGTAAATGGACATTCTCTATACCCTTATCTGTGTAGCTGCTTAATGTGAGAGCGAGCGCGTTGGATTTTATTAAATACATTAAAAAAATATAATTGTGTTGTCTTCGAACGCTATCAATAGTGATGGGCAGAATCGAGTGATATTAAGAATCTAATAATCTCGAGTATTATAAAGAATCGAATGATCATCCGTGTAGGTTAGTGTGCCTAACAGAATTTGCAATAGGATTTTCGGAGGACCACTGGGAAAACCCAGAAAATATATATGCTTAGAAGTGCAGGAATATTGAAGGAAGCAGGAATAATGGAGAGAGAGAATTGTTGCTTTATTCTTCTTTTCTTGTAGATTACTGCTTCTCTTCTTACCTGGAGTTGTATTTGGTATAGACCAGTATTTAATAGTACTTGCTATTTTACTAAGTAGATTTCAGGAACAACTGGAGTTCGCTAGAAAATACACTAAGTTTTGTGCTTTGAAATACTAAATGTAAAGTTCTTTATTTTGATCCCAAATGGTTACAAAGTCTTTGGAATAATTGAGCTGTACTGGCTCAAAATACTACTGCAGTATACTCTATCTGTCAGTAGGGAAAAGAGAAGCTGCAATTGCTTGCCAAAACTTCTTAACTTTATAAAAGCTGAATTACTTTTGCAAAAACCACTAGTTTGCTAGACCATTCTTTGGTCTTTGTGAAATATTATAGTTTATTCAAAACTACTACGGCAGCATATTTGGCTTGCACGTAGAGGAAAAGAGGAGCTGCAAGGATGCCAAAACTCCTTACATTTATATAAGCAGTATTTACTTTATCTACATAAAGATGCTAAGCCTTACTTGGCTTTGAGAGTTAATACATGGTTTAGCTTGATTTACTTAACTTGTATTGCGACTACATCTGATGAGAATGTGACTGCATTTAGCCGGACTGTAGTTAACGGGTGTACAGTTATTGAAGCTGAAGTTCTATGGTGCTGTAGTCCATCCTAAATGGTGGCCAGTAGCGAGTCCTTCCATGGCTACAAGCTACGCTCCACGAAGTTCTAGTGATGTCCTAGAATCCACCTCCTGGTAGATTAAGTAGTTGCTGCTGATGCTGGTTCCATGCGTAGTTGTATGTAGAAACTGTACAGTAATATATTCAGACTTGTGGTCTGTTGCTAAATTGGGGCTGTGCCCTTACGAAGCGACGATCGGTGAGAGAGTGAATCAAGTCTAACGGCCAAAATGCGTTCACATAATCATCTTACAAAGAGTCAGGTTCTAGAATCCTATGGAAGGCTCTTCTTGAAGTTTCCAGTAGCTTCCATCCAGAATAAGAGTACATTTAAAGATAACATGCTGTAATTATTCTGTAACATAAAAAATCTGCATGTGAGCATTTGCATTATAATTGTAATGTATAATTACAGAGAAATTATTAATTTTAATGTGGTGAATAATCGATCTATTCATAAAGCTGCTTCTACAACCAAGTGCAATAGTCGATATGACGCTTCTAAGTGAGCTAATGTATTCTGGCTGTAGCGCCAAGTAAATGCTAATGAGCTGTCACTCGACTTATCGATATCAGTTCGATGTCGGCAATGCAGCTTTCTGTTGCTAATTAACATTAATTATTTAATCTAATGATAATAGCTAATAGTAACAGGAATAAATATGTAAAGCTATTCCTTAGTTTATTACAATACAGATTACAATGGATATTTTCCTTATCTAAATGTAAATAAATAGATGCAAGCGTGCCAAGAATTCTGTTTGCTGGTAACTGGCATCAGTGCCATCTAGTGACTTGTATTAATACTTTATTACTAGTATTTGCTATAAAAGTATAATAAATGGGCTCTAAGCTCTACGAGCTTACAATCCGAATGAAAAAGTTCTCGGGTGAGTGCAAGGATCCGAGAATCGACGATGCGGGATATGAGAACTTGAGTCGGTATCTGAGAATTACTAAACACTGACTCAATTGATAAATCAAATCGTCATTCGAATGTTCAGTTCGGCAATTTCTTCACTTCCATTGCTATTGGTTCCCGCAATGGGCGTGACTCTCACATACAGAAAACCACATCAATAGGAGTTAATTTCACGCAGCGCTGTCAGATATTGTGTTTACGGCTTTCTACTACAAGCGTTCAAAATGTGAAGATGCATAAGATAATAACGCTGTCTCGTCTGCCGTGCGATGGTCTGTTAAAAATGTCTGCAGTTTGGCAACACTGAACTGCCCTGTGCGCATGAACCTGTGCGTTCATATATATGCATTTCTTGTCTGCAAAACGAATACTGCGTTCACGAAGTTAACTCGAGAACTGCTCCACATCTCTCGAGAACTTTCAAGAATCGAATAATTCCTATTATTTCATTCGAGAATTCCCATCACTAATTTTCAGTAAACATTTAACGTTTTTATATTAATGATTAAAAATATAATTCAAATTTAACACGAAACTCTAAATGGTCATGCTGTTAACGCGTGTGAGATCCCAAATTCCAAATTTTCAAAAGGCTGACGAAAACACTCAGCCTTACAAAGAAAACTGGAAGGTACAGTTGAGTGGACGGAATCTTTCCGATATAATGTGCACTGGTTATTGTTACTACGGGAATTGTAAACCAGTTACGTGATGTCCACTCCCCACCCCTGCTCACACCTTTTTCCGCAATGGTGAATGCTGCTAAGAGCCTCCAGATTCGTTAAGAGAACATAATTTCAGAATTAATCTTAACCTTGCTCGATAAGGGATATATTTCGGTTTGTTGTTGTTCACTTCAAATGACTGTAGGCTATGTATAATATAGAAACCCATATTTACAAGGCAGTTTCATCCAACCCATCCATCGACAGCACTTAATGTGTGTCTTATTCCCCAAATCCTTAGCTCCTGAACGAGAAAGTGACCTATATTTACAGGTTAATGTTTAACATCAAACGAATACAAGTCGGACTCATCCAGGAGCTGTTCTAAACATGCATTGTGCCGCACACCTTACAGCCAATCAGTAGATACTCCACTCCTTTCACTGCTCACCTAGGCCTGAGCGTTGTTCATAGGCTAATGCCTGTGGCTGGACTTGAACTCACCAATAAGAGATTGGCTCACCTGGAACACATATGATAGCTTCAATGTCAACTTAAATAAAGAAACTCATTAGTGAGCGCACAGAAACTATCCGTGAGAGGAGCGAACGCATCCCCTACACCAGGGGAAGTCAACTACGGCTTGTGATGACGTTTGTGGAGCAAGTGCATGCGGATCCCTTGTGTGTGACGTCAGCAAGAGCGCACGGTAGTAGGGGTGTTTAGAGTACGCTAGAGCTAGCTCTAGCTCTGTGGGTAGAACAACTTCTGGTTGGAAATACGGAGCATTTTTCAAAGTTAATGCAAGTAGGTACGCGATCCTGATAGTGTTCTCTCTGCAGAACATGTGTTAGTTCTGCAAAAATTCTTCTTCAGTTCGAATCGAGGTTTCAGGATGTGGAAAACCTTTCTCCAATGTTTAAACTTTTTTCTACCCCATATTCAGTTAATGTCAAAGACGTTCCTTGCCGGTATCAGTTGGAACTGCTAAACTTACAATCCGACGATCTGTTAAAGGACAAATACGAACGTAAAGTGGTCTTGGGTAACTTTTACAGAAATTTCTCTGAAACCAGATTCCCGAGACTTATGCACTTGCCGCACGAATATTATGTAATTTTGGATCGACATATGTGGCCGAACAATTTTTTTCACTAATGAAATGTGCAAAGCTCAAATCAAGAAGTACATTGTCAAATCACAACCTAAATGTAGTCTTCGATTAAATATTGCTCAAACATTACGTTAAAACATTGATATACTTGTTAAAGAAAAAAGATACAGGAAAGTCAGACAATTGTTACTGTAATCTTGTATCATCTAAGGTGCAGACGAGCTTGTATGGTAATTAATGAAGTTCATTTTTTATTATTTTTATTGTAGTGAATTATGTTAATTCAAATGATAGTATTGTTTATTTTTGTCAAAGAACATAGATTTTGTGGAAAGGTAATTGTTCTCACAGAATAGTAAAATAGAATTATTTATAATATGTTAAACTACTGTGCTGTAATTAACCGATAAACTATCAAGAAAATCGATTGATGTTTCATTAATTCGGAAACACGTATTACGTAAGTTCTAACCCCCTAAATTCCCGCTGCCCGCAATACGAATGCCCCTCTCTTCCCCCCTGTTCACTGATGCCACCATTTCACATACTCCTCGCAGATATATAACGCGAGCAGTGAGAGCAGATAGCAGTGACGTCACAGAGCAACCTTCTGTCTTCCCCTGCCCTACACCATAGCGGTGGACTTCACTCAAGACAAAAGTCAAAATTACCAAAGCTACAGTTTTTTCAGTTTTTAAGTTTTACTAGTACTGTATGGCAGTGATAGCTGGATGCTAAGAAAAGAAGAGAAGAAGAAGATAGGTGCATTTAATATGTGGGAATGGAGAAAATTATTAAAGGAATCATGGACAGAAAGAAGAATGAGTTTATCAATTTTAGAAAATAATACTCAGGATTTGTCACTTGAAGCACTAGCAGTGAGAAAAACAAATTAATTGGAGAAAGATGTAATGCTAGGTATAATGGAAGGAAAGAGAGCAAGGGGCAGAAGAAAAATAAGATGGCATGCAGAAATATGCAATGCCACCAATCTGAAATGGGAAGAAGTGGTAAGTGCAGTCAAAGATAGAGCCAAATGGAGGAAGCTGGTTGGAAGAATGTCAAGGGACAGGAAAAGACAGTTCTAGTAAAATTGGCTAACATCCGTCTGCTTAGAAAATCCTCATTGGATCACCAGGGATCGCATGCGATCTTATGGACCTACCTACCTACTGTAAAATATTATTAACTCTGGCGCATTTAAATCCCCGTGTATACTGTAAAAGGTATACAAAACATGTTAAAATACAGCATTTTTTAAAAATAAGCCCATTACCGTTGTCATTTGGTCTAGGATGCTAAACTGAAAACTGATTTACATATTCAAGAGCAGCACATGCAATTATGTTGTTAATTTGATTTAAAATTTTGTTTCGATTTGGTTTTAAGTTAATTATTTTAATCTTACAAAATTAGTTTTCCGAGCTAGGTGGCCGAGACTCGGATTCGGGAGGTCCAAGGTTCAAGTCCCATTTCCGGTTATTTGGTTGGTTTTTGTTTTCATAAGTCGCAAAGGCCGTTTGGATATTTACTTGCCGTGACTCATTGTCTCTATTTCAACTTATAGCATAATCATCAACATTCAGTCAGTTGATACACGTATAAATTAAAATAGAAATTTTATTGTACAAATTTGGAACTATTCCGAAATACTGAACTTTTTGTTGTTGTAAAATATCTTACAGAAACTTTGCTCACTTGGGGAAGTGAAATATTGCAAGTTTACAGAAAGGAAAGTCATTCAGTTTGGGGTGTTGTCTAGGCCAGGTTTGTTTGCATTCGTAACTTAGCAACCATTCGGTCATTTCGGAATTTACAGGCTAATAAAATAACAGAAAAAAAAAACGCTGTCTTCTTTCGCTACTGAATTAATTAAAAGCTTCCCTGACTGAAGACTTTATATTATGGGGTTGCCTTTGCATCCAAAAAGAAAAGGTAAAAGCAAATAAAACATTTTCTCCACTCTTTTCATGCTCCTTTACTGCCAGATTATCATAAAATGTTACGCTATTATAGTAAAGAAGACAGATCAAGGACGTGACAACAGGCCATATGCCAAAATAATTTCGTTACGTATATTAAGTTTCATGAAAATCTAATAAAACATATTTGAGTTATCGCGCGCACAGATAGGCGGACGCATGGATGGACAGACATTTTTCCTGTCCAACATAGTCTTAGAAAGTTACATTCTGGCACTTAATAAAAGTACTCTATAAAATCACAAAATTAAACATTCTTTGAATTTGCAAGTCATGTTATAGCAATGGGAAAGTGGGACAGAAATTGAAACCTAAGATGGGATGAAAAATGATTTGTGGGTTTGCAAGTAAAAGCAATTATTTATCCGTCTGCTACCCAACAACAGTTATAATAAAAAGTGTAGCTTCCGTCTATGTGATCGGTACGTCACTTCTTCAGTGATTGATTGCACCCAGGTCATTGCGGCTGTGCACCAGCACTACTTCCTTTTTGTTAATTAGATGTTCTCCCCACATGTTTTATTAAAACATTCACTCAGGAATCGGGAAAAAATCGATCCCATAGCCGGAGCAGGTTTAAATATCTTAATAAAAAAGGTATTGCTATTAGTACCAGAGAAGGGATTGTAGAAACTACATCATATCATTGGATTGAAAGTTTACCTCCACCATCCAGAGACGGATTTATGCTAAGAGTAATAGATTGGTAGTAATAATAAAATAAAAACATCGTTTGGAAATTCTTCTTTATTACTATGAAATATGTTGTACTAGCCTATAGGCCTCTCTCTTTTTCAGAATGTGGTAGACCTAACAGTAGTGTTCCCAGAGAAATAGTGTTGAATGTTCTACAATATGTATATAATGTGTAGTTGCTTTTTGAGGGATGACCGAAATACTGAGAGTGATTTTCTTAACTATTTATTGAAATTTCACACTTTTTAAAACGTTAGCCGAAATTGAAGTTTCATATTTCGTTTTAATAGTTCAGTTTTTTAATTTCCAATAAAAAATGAAAACTCTTTTCTCCGAAGTTAAAATATAAAAACTTACTGCAATATACCCCAAATTCAGTTAGAGGTCGTGGTGAGAACCATATATCAGTGGACACAGTTTATTATTTTTATTAGTTTAATCATTTTGGGGAAAAGAATAAAATTTCAAGCAAATTTACATCATATATCCCATATAGAATACAGTGTAAGCATGCTAATATGCCACAGAAACATACCAGAATTAGAGCCCGGGAAAGTACTGGCTTGGCCGAGGCATAATGTAGGCACGTCCATTTGGCAGGTTTCCAAGGCCCAGCCCATCTGATTGGAGATTACAGCGTTTTCCTCAATAGCAAAGGCGAATTTCAAATAGGAATTTACTTACTGTTGACTTTAGAATTCCATAATTATGTGTAACGAATAAGAAAAAACCTGACCGATCTATCTAATCGAGAGGCCTCTGAACATAACTGAATTAACGCTTTTAGAGCTAAAGTTACGAGGGAGGGTCAATAAATAAGTCGCAAACGCCAGAATACTGTGTAGTCTACCGTTTAAAATTTCGTGCCCGTGGCAGCACATCACGGCTGGAATATAGCCAAGGAACAATATTCACAGTGAACGGTTAGTGAACTGCAGTCATTGCAAGATGGCAGGTTGCTACAGGAGTGTGGCAGACTAGAAATGTGCGCAGTTGTGCATTTTTGTGGGCCAAGATTTTACTGGAAATGCTTGGAATATCCACCATACTCCCCCTGTACATTTAAACACTTATCCCACTGTTTGAAAGACTGCTGTCGCATCCAACGACCTCTCGAGATAGGCATCATTGTCTTCAAAGTGCTGCTTGCCCAGAAGATTTTTAAGAGGCCTAAACATATTAAAACCACTGGGTTCTAAGTCGGGGCTGTAAGGTGGATGTTCTAAGCATTCCCATGAAATTTTCCACAAAAAATGTACAACTGCGCACATTTTTAATCGGGCATACCTGCCATCTTGCACTGGCTGCAGTTCCCTAACCATTAACTATGGAATACTGATTTTGGCAATATTCCAGCCGTCATGGGCTGTTAACTTCTGTAAAAATGACATGAAATTTAAAACGGTATGCATTATTCTGGCGTTTGAGACTTATTTATTGATTGTATAAGCATTCATGGGGTACGCCGTAGCGTAGTAGTTGAGGCACTGCGCTACAAACCGGAAGGTCGCGGGTTCGATCCCCGATGAGGTCGTTGTAGTTTTCAATTGACCTATTCCTTCTGGTGGCACTATGGCCCTGGGGTCGACTCAACCTCTAACAGAAATGAGTACCAGGAGCAATCCTGGGGGTAAAGGCTGCCGGTGCGTAAGGCTGACAATCTTACCACCTTCATGTGCCGAATGTCTAAAAATCTGGGAGCCTCAACCTCCTGGAACCCTCTGGGCCTCCATGGCCTGTAATAGGGAACACTATGACTATAACACTATAAGCATTCATCAAGTGAAACTTAAAACCAATAAGTAAAATAGCACAGGATCAGCTGTTTTTCGTAAGAATAATCGTAATAATTATGTGAGTGAAAATCCTCACACTTTACTCAAATCATTACTCTATTAGGCTTATACCTCTGCTTTAAAAATACGTTTATTGTAGCAGTGAAACGGTTAATTAAATTTGTAAAATGTAGGTACTGAGAGGAAAGGGAATCTTTCACATACATTTTTACTATATAGTAGTACATTAAAACTGATGTCGCCTTCTCATAGGCAAATATCTTATTCCTTGCTGTAATTTATTTATATACAGCGCTGCAACTCAGCTGCGAAATAGTTAGCGTGGAAGTGCGAGTTATACATAGAATTCAATTTCCACCGCAACATTCTACTTATCTGCTCAACCACTGGTTTCTAAGTATGCAACACCTGAGCCTGAGCGCTTGAGCATCGATCGGTCCGTAAATAAGACAGTGGTACACAACGTCATAGGCGTACCGAGGGGGGGGGGGGTTTGGGGGTTTGAACCCCCCCCCATTGATTAAAAATGGAATGAGCCTAAAGCCGGAATAATGGGGCCGAAATTCAATTATCAGCCAATTTATTTGGAATTTGTACAATCCATCAAGTAGCCTACCATTAACCCAAGAAATTAACTACTACTGAAGTTAAAAAATTTCAAAATAAAAACTGTGACAATAATTCCAGATAGGATTGAAAACAATAGCCTACACTACAAATAACAAAGATAACAAATTAATCGTTTGATTAGCAAAGGATTGGTGTAAATTAATTCAGTTACAATTTTTCCTTATACCATAAAAAATAGTTTAGGGGAATTCGTCACAGTTTTTTAGCAATCGTTAGGCCTATATTTGGTCGCAGGTTTTTAACAATGTGAATTGGTTCAGGCTATTACATAGCAATTTCCACACAATTTTAGGCTAAATTTCTACTACAATATAGACCAATGCCCGGAGATAACCCAGAATATTCCCTTCCTCTTTATATTATTCTTAATATTTTAATCTATGAGAAAAATGTGCATTAGTCTCCACATATTTTCTTTTTTAGGTAGATTTCGAAGAAAAATCTACCTATTGCAATGGATACCACTTCATGATTTTCGAAAAATTCTTTCATATCTTTACGTTTCATGCTCCCCTAAGTACGAAACCACCACCCGTTCAAAAAAAATTTTGTGATATTTATATATATATATATATATATATATATATATATATATATATTTATATCTTTACACGATAGCGGCCGTAATTTTGAAGATATTTGAACCAAATTTTAATATGTTATTTCTAGGCCCAATAGTTCGGACAAGTTCGTTAATGAGCAAAATTGGCCCAAGGGGGTGGTCGGGGGAGGGGGTTGAAATTTTTAAAAATGTATATCTCGGCCCCTATGAAGTATAGAGGGAAACTTTGTTTGAATAAATTAGAGTACTCGCTACGGAGTTCACAGTGACCCCAACGATTCGGGGGTTCGAGTGAGGGTGGGGGTGAGGGTGGGGTGGGGGATGAAAATTCGAAACTTTTGAAACCACGTCTTGTGGGGTATCGTTGAAATGCTCTTGATGAGTACTCTACAAATCAATAAATAGTTTCTTTATAACTCTCATATGACGCGAGATTTTAATGTTTGAAAATAATAACACTTAAAAGAATTATTATAATATCATAATTTTGTCTTGTTTAGCGGCTTTGCTAATTTTATTCATTGTTGATCTTGCGCACGGCCTCCCAGAATATTATATCCTATTCTTGTTGTCAAAACAAATGATTGTAGGCTCTTCCTCTTTACTGCAGGTTTGCCATGCCAAGGCTAAAAAAGAAGAGTGCTGCTCAGCGATAATAAATTAAACCAAAAGCACTTTGAAATCTACCTCAGCCTGTAGGCCTGCCTAAAGGGATTTTTTCTTTATCGGACTGCGCTCCACTTACAGCATTTCGATATCTCGGTCCGTTTCTGCAACCTCACACTACATATGTTAAAGTAGATGATAAAAGATAGGTATGTTTTCCGACTATTATATTTTGCCTCTTGTGCTATACCTCACGGCAACTAGTAGTCCTGGACAGTAGCGCCAGCTTTTGAAACACATTGAGTGGGCTCAAAGATTTTAAATTTTTCATAGTCCTACCCCTCATTTGGTTCATAAAACGGTCTAATATTAAAATTCCTATGGATAGTACTATACAAGAAACGATTTCGTTGTTTGTAATAACAATTAACAACAATCACTTTTTACAATCAACCACCAGTAAAGTGTTGTGAAACCTAGTTAAAGGAATTCTTTAGTTTTATAATATTGTACAAACCTTATAGTCCAATCAAATTGTCAAGAATGGATGCAAAATTTAGGGTAGAGCTAATTTTTTTATATGATGTCTGGGATGGTTTTGAGAGTAATTTCTGACATTTTGCCAACAAAATTTTTTGCCGCCGGAGCCGCCATCTTGAAAAAACTTCAAAATTTTCAATTTTATTTCTGTGTTTGCCCATTATCTGCCAAAATACGCACCTGACAAAGGGTATTTGTATTCACTGAGCCATGCCTGAACTTGGTGGTATGTTCGCATGGCATGAAGTTGAGCCGCATCACTGGTTGGGGGCAAGTTCGCTAAGTTAAATTTCATTCTTCCTGCAGCTTTTATAAATATTCCGTGCCGAAGTTCGTCAAGTGTTTGTGTAGCAGGGTCTCCTCCATATAAGTGAACCAAAAAATGTTGGCCCACTTCAGCCACTTCTCCTAATGTAGCTTGAGGGTTCAGAAATACATTAGCATCCTCTTCTAGTTCAGGATGTTTCAAAATCAGCGAACAGAAGTGGGTTTTCCCGTGGCCAAAAACTGCAGATGTTGTGTCACAACCACTGAAAGCATGGATGAACAGCAGCATGTTGGAGAAGCTGTGGCGAAATGACTGCCTTGATTAGAAGATGTCTGCAGCTTTGCCTCTTCCGTACTTTATTCTTTATATGAGGGGATGGTATCGCAGTGAGGAAATAAGAAGGCTATGTCCTCCCCAACTACAAAGACAGTGTCGTATTGAGATGCTTTTAACATCTGCATCTTTAACAGCCTTTCCAGCTTTTGCCAATTCTATGAAGCGCCTCTTGTTGTTTTCATTGGTGAGAAAAGTTTCTTGTGAGCTTTTCAAAACAGTAGTTCTATCAAAGACGACATCAGGAGATGGACTCGTAGCCCGTCGGAGTCTCACAATTCTTTGTGCTTGTTTGATTAGCGTCTGAAGGATAACCATCGAAGATAACTGAAACCTTTGAGTCATAATGTGTCTGCAAATATTTCAAAATGCCTAAGGTTGCCTGGTACAAACACATTAAAACAGATGTATCCGGAGAGAACGGTATGCGGAGCAGTGACAAAGAGCCTCTTACAATGAGTGGTGTGCTGTTAGCACCATTCCTCCGATAACATGTTTCCATTTTCGGACAACTGTATCTGCTATAGGAAGTAATTTTTTTCAGAGGACACTGCAAAAGTGTTCTTCTAAAATAAAACGCCGTTCTTTTCAAATCAAAATGCTGTACCTACACCAACTTTTCTTATTATTTTCTTTTTACATTGTTTTTTTTTTAGTCTTTTATCATTATAAATTCTTGGAAATACTGTTTTGGTTGTTAATTACAATGTAAAACTTAACTATAAGACAACACAGGTTTTTTACTGATAAACGCCATTTAGAATATCCTAGGCAAAACTAGTCTTTCGTACCTTCGATAAGTTTTCTGAAATGTGAGGAGTTGTAGATTCCTCTGTATCTGGTGACCTATAATAGGTATGAAAACATTAAGTACTCAACTTGTTGCAAATTCACTATACTTTAAAAGTTATCCTTCGAAATTTTGCTGAAGGTTTGGTCATTTAGAAGATAGCGAGCAAAAACTAGTTGAAAGTTCAGATTTTTTTTATTTTTTGCAAAATGTTGCTGAAATTCGGAGAGCTGTATTTCCGAAACTATTCATGGTAGAAAACTCAATTTGATCTCAAAATGTAGCAAATTTAGTCTACTTTTAGGATGGATAATACAACATTTTTGTCAGGTGCGTATTTTGGCAGATAATGGGCAAACACAGAAATAAAATAGAAAATTTTGAAGTTTTTTCAAGATGGCGGCTCCGGCGGCAAAAAATTTTGTTGGCAAAATGTCAGAAATTACTCTCAAAACCATCCCAGACATCATATAAAAAAATTAGCTCTACCCTAAATTTTGCATCCACATGACTTTTTTTGTGATAATTTGACTGGACTATTAGTTTTTACTACAATAAAATAACGCAGTACGGCATCTTGCAAAATGTGTTTCTCCTAACAGGAAAATCTTCAGAAGCATCGTATCACTTTCATATTTCCTTACCAGTAGCCAGTTCTCCCTAACCGCACTATTTTTATCATGTATGATCCGAACTCATCTTCCCTTGCTGATCTAACTAATCTTTTTAAATTATTTATTTCTAAATGTTCGTTCAACTCTTATGTTTAACCAGTTACTAATGTCTTGTATTCCACACTCTTATCTAATATCACAGTTCTGAGTTCCTAGCCTTGTCTATTAATGTCCTTTCTCTGATTATTCTTAATCACAAACATAGGCCTAATTTAAATTCCATAACTTTTCCGCACTCTTTATGTAACGTGTATTTGTAAGAGCAATGAGATTAAGTTCTTTCTGAACGCAAAACAGGGCTTTAGTCTTTTCAAAGCGTCATATGACCTTTAAGCTGTGGCTTTGAAAACTGCTTTAACTGACGTAAAAGTTTAACGAATTCAAGCGATGATGAGTGAATTGGGACAAGAGGAGATTGTACTATGTACATATGATTTCCGCTTTAAAGTGATTCAACAAAAAGAAAAGCTGCATGACTAGTAACTATAAACATGACTGTTTCTTCATGTAGCCTAATTATGCTTCTTTTACCCCTGATAGATATTAAGGACAAGAGGCCGAAAGTTCTTTCTTTCTTTATCTTAGTTTTACCTCTCCCTTTTAGGATTTAAGCGACCCAAGCCGCCCGGACCTTACAGGGCCGCGACCTGTCGGGAGAGGTCTGGATCACATACATACTTTTTTGACCAGACAAGAACATGGAGGGCCTCCCCGGATGAGTGATCAGCCCAATGCCGGGGCCACCTCCGAGACAACACGAACACATAGGACGAGACACACCATTCACACATACACACTCACTCCAAACAAGGCGAGGATGGGATGAAGATGATAATGACCACCAGATGATATCTGGGGACCACAAGGGCCTAAAGTTACCCGATATTAGTCTCACAGGTGAGGAGAAACCCCAGAAGAACCCCCACCTAGGTAACTTGTCCCGACCAGGAATCGAACCCGGCCCCGCTGCGTGAGAGGGGCGAACGCATCCCCTACGCCACAGCAGTGGACGGCCAAAAGTATTAAATTGAAATATATGATTCATTTACTGTATGTCTATAGATTATCAAGGATGCTATGATTCAGTCTGCAAGTCATTCTCACGAATGACTATGTCATCTAATACGTTAATTGCTAGTTAAGGACTTTGTTGCTATAAACTGTGTATCTCTCGATCGTGACTTGTGACATGAATTCCGGTAGTGCTTCAATATTTAGTTCAGTTCAGCTGAAAATGTCGTTTTTGGACACTGCCCCAGTTTTATTAAATGGCATAAAAACGTGTTTAGAAAAATTAAAACATTTTATTAACTTATTTCTGCTGCAATTTGGGATCCTTCTGAAACAAATAAAGTAATTCAAATGTCTTTGTCACGTTACCCACCCTATAATCTGTTTGTATTCTGGAAAGAAGTTAAGTAATATTTTCTTAGATATTATATGAAAGCATTGAAGAGGGAATTTACTCAGGTTTTCAAATTTTTTATAAAATAATTAAGGTTCTTTTATTCGTCCCTGGTGAAATGGGGAGATGTACTTGTTAAAAATTACGTCTCTCTAGATTCCTGCAGAAATTCATTTCCTAAGAAAGATGTGAACAGTTTTTCATTAAATAAATTCCCCCAGGGGCATTGATGTGACATTAACTGCTCTGCAAGGGATTTGTAAAGACTCAGGAGTACGCGCAAGAAAAGACTGTCTCCGCCCACACGGGGTCGTGCTGTGGAAAGAAAAAAACTCCTCGTTTGAATAAGCAAACACCAATCCTAAGTAATGGCAAGGGAGATGCTATAGCTGAAGATCAGGGGATGTGACCTTGTATTGATTATTTTACCTTGATTTCGGTGTTTAATCTGTGCTTAATGTTCCGCTTAAATTAGACCACTAAAATTTTAGATGAATATTGCAAAATAATTCATCATTGTCACCATGATCTCAAACGTTCTATTGGAATAATAAATAGACAGTTCTTTTCAACTGCTTTTAATAATTCTCATTATTTTTAAGTGATGCATTTTCTAAAGAATTATTAAAATGAAATAGCATATCGAAAACTAAGTAGGTATTTCTGTAAACCAACAAACTCAAAATTGGAGCAAAGCAGCAACTTATTGCCTGAAACATCTGGTTTTTTGAGGTCCCATATATGTGATTATTGAATTTAGAAGATGTTAGTGAACGGATATATACCAATAGTCCATTCATGTTATTTTGTGTTTATTCTGCTTTTCATTCCGATACGTGGCTTTCAAAATAAAATATATTCAGATGACAATAATTTGGTGGGAGTTATTTGTTTTGATCGAGGTTCAGAAATTTCAAACATAATTAGGTTTTAATGATGATTTTTTGGAAGGGTAAGTAGATGAAAATGAAGGAAATCTGTTTTGTGATTTATTGAGAGTGTAAATATCTTCAATGACATTGATTAAACCGGAAGTGATTTTAGAATCGAGAAAAGAAAGATCTTTTTCTGTATCGAACAGCGGAGAATGAATTGAAGAAATTATGTGAAAGGAAATTATAATAAGGAGGAACCATATTTTAGGTTAATTTATTTGATTAAATTAACGCTTCTATTCAATTAAAGATACTATTAGACGTAGGCCTATGTTCACCGCTGTGGCTTTGGAGATGCGGCCCAGGTTCGATTCCCGATCGGGACGAGTTTCCTGAGTGTGGGTTTTTCATTACTTATTATATGAACGTTGGGAAACTTCAGGCCCTTCAGGTCTTCGGATATCATCTGACCATCATTATCATCTTATCTAATCCGCGCTTTGTTTGGAATGAGTGTGTTAGCGACTGGTGTGTCTCGTCCTAAGTGTTCGTGTTGTCTCGGGGGTTGCTCGCATTGGACTGATCACTCATTCGGGAAGGCCCTCCATGGTCTTTTTGGTCAACAAAGAATATGTGCGAACCACAGGAAATTCTCCCCCCCCCCCAATAGCATATGGTCGTGTAGGGCGTGGGCCGTATAAACATCCCTCCAACGTGGGAAGTAGAAACTGAAAGAGAAAGGAATTGTACCTATGCCTATAATTTGTTACATACATGATTAAATAGTACAAAATAAAATATTCGTTGCTTTGGTAAACTAGTCGAACTTGTTTTAATATCAAATATATCAGGGCTTCTTCTTTCTTAATCGCCTTCATGGTCCTATGTTTAGCTCGTTGGCTGTGTGATTGTGGAGTTCGAAACCCAATATTTCCTCAGAATTTTGTAAGATCTACGGGGTAAACTCAGTCTCGTGAGTTTAACTGAGGATCTATTCTAAAAATAAGTTGTGACCCCGGTAACCGGAGAAGTTCAAGATTTAGCAGCCCGTGTTGCTCCAATTATTCTTAAGTGTCTTTTTTTTTTTTAATTTATGTTGCGTTCTTAGAAAATATGTTAAAAAGTAGTGAACTATACATACATTGTACTATTTTCTTATTCTAAAGTCACTTCATTTCCGTCGGTATTACTGTGAGTTCTATACTTTCAGATATCTTAAGGAAATACTAAAAAGAACACAATTTCCTTAGCGTAGCCAGATAGGCTGAAGCAAATACTACGCAAAGGTCATGTGATTCCGATTTAGATAAGCAAAGGACAAGTTCCTTATCAGTATGCGAAGCTTTCTACACCCTTCCGTGTCACATCTCAAAGTAATGAATTTTAACAACTAAAGTTAGCAAATACTTGAAAGTTAACAAAACCGCAAGTTTTTCTTTATATTGCAGCAACACCATTATGTATTCAATGCTGTTCTTTTGGATACCAGTGTGTATCAAACTTTCACCATTTTTTACAAGGTAACCTGACCAATACATCAAACGAACCCACATCCGATACAGTGATGCAAGTTGAATATGTAAAACCAAGTTTCAAATGTTGAGGATATCAACCCACATGTGCCAGCGGGTGGCAAGACATTGCTCCCGAGAGCGAGGGAGAGAGGGTGACAGAGAAAAGAGAAGGAGATGTTTAATTAACGCCAGGTAGGCTTGAAACCACCCGCAACTTACAATCCCTTCTACTTTGCTCGTGTTCTCTAAATAAATCCGCAACTCAAGTGTTATGAGAGAGGTTTAAGTTTAATGTTGGCATGTTTCACGCTGTTCAGCTTATCCTTAATAGAACATGCGACGATAAGTTACGATAAAAACGAAGGAAATGCGTTTGGTGAAAATAATAGATTCGTTTCAGTAAACAAACTGCAATTCTTTCAAGATTTGATGTACTGCGCATGTGTGACGCATTAACGGTTAACTTAATGGACTCCGATTGTTGGAGAAAAGATGACAGTTCAATCGATAGTTTCAATCGATTAAATACTACTTCCATCAGGTAGCAAATGAAGTCTCTAAGGGAAAAGGTAATCTGCGCCACTTGCACCTTTTCCTCCAACCTGCATGATGTAAACTGCGCCACCGACATATGTAAACTGCGCCACTGACATTTAAATGGCGTCACCGTCACACTAACGCACTAACATTTTCCATCCCACTTCTCCAGACTTGGGACTGGCTATGAAATTCCATAGATGTGGTTAAAAATGTTAGGCTTAGTAGCTTTGTCATTTTAAAAATATGTTCATACAAAAGAACGCTTCGCCACTTATAAAATTGTTAAAAACACTACCCTCATTTTTTGCATGAGCACTTTGTTCTCGTATGATGCCTTCTTAATCAAATCAAAACGGGATATTTCATTGTTTATATATTGTTCTCTCCCATCACCTCGTGCAAAAAATTGTTACTGAATAGAAACAAACATTCACATATTAGGTCTAACTTTTGTTTGTCTATAACTACTGCCACAAACTACATATCTCCGTGGCGCAGTTTACATATCTGTGTGCCGCAGTTTACATATCTCATTTTTATTTTATTTCAAATTCGGTGTCAACCGTGGCGCACATTACATACACCCGTCTCTAAACACACTGTGAATACCTCGTATCTTTAAAAAAATCTTTATAGGAGTAAAGTCTAATTTTACACACCTCGTAACTCCAACATTACGTTTATGTGTCAGCAAACCTTAGCTGTTGTCTGCCACAGACATGTTGCTGCTGTTGATTTGTTAATGTTTATCGTCATTTACTGGTGTTTTCAAGTGAATAACTTTACTAATTCTTTCAGATATCATTAATAATTATTTACATTATTAAGTGCATTATTTCACTGCATTAAAATAATATAATGAATTAAACATTGAAAACTAAATTTTGTGGAGTTTGTACAATTGCTTTCTTCTGCCCAGGCTTTCAATATCAATTAACCCTAAATTAGTCTCATTAATAGATTATTATATTACTTGTAATTTATAATGATGACTAAGGAAGAATAGCTTATATCGTCGCTTCCAGAAAGTCGGATGTCGAGTTTCCACTGAAAATGAGTTTATGTGCTCACTCACTTCAAACGTATGCAAATTATCTTGTACCAAAAATTTGTATGTTAGAAACCACTCTCACTTAATGTAGATGTATATTCAGTATGGTTATTCGTTATTTTTTCCAAAAGTTCCAGAACCAAAAGGTCATATGTTGCGTATTCAACTTTCTGGCATAAATGCACATACGACCTTACGGCAGTAAATCAACTATATGTTGTTTGATTGAATAGTTTTGGAAATTCCGCATTATAAATTAATACAAAGTAGGCCTATTAAAGTCCAAAAACTCTAAATCACAAAATTAAAGATTATATTTTCAGGATCTCGAGCCAAGAGTGCTCGAAATTGTATAGGGTGTTTTATAAAGTCACTTCTCAATTTCCACTTAAACACGTTTTTATAGACTATAAACAACATGAACATACATTTAGACATTTTCAGCACAAATTTAATACATTTCAACGTGATGACCCTGCAAATTTAAGCACAAGTCCCATCGTTCCTCTGTAGCCCGAAACACCCTTGCTAACATATCTGGCGTTATCTGTTCCGCAGCGGCATAAATGTTGTTTTTGAATTGTTCAAGACCAGTGACTTTCACCTGATACACCTTGGACTTGATAAAGCCCCAGGCGAAAAAGTCCATTGGGGTCAAATCGGGCGAACGGGGAGCCCAAAGTCTTGGCGATTAACGGCCAATCCATCTCCCCAAAAAAAGTGTCATTCTGGTAGTCCCGGACAATTCTGGCAAAATGGGGAGGTGCTCCGTCTTGTTGGTAGACTACAGAATCCAAAATGCCATCTTGTATCAACTGTGGCTCCAAAAACGTTGAACAGTAAGTCAAGATAGGTGATACCAGTTACTGTTCGCTCAGCAAACATGTAGGGTCCATACACTTTTGATTTTGTAATTCCCATCCACACATTACCTTTAGCGAGTCCCTTTCCCATTCCTGTAACGCATTTGGCTGTTCATCTGCCCAAATGTCCACAGGTGTGGAATGTTGCCTCGCCGCTGAACAGAACATGCTTCATTAAATTTTAATTTCTAACAGCATCCAGTAAGTCATAGCACATAGCTTGTCTGGCCGCAAAGCCTTCATCTTCAAGTTTATAAACTATTTGAATGTGGTAGGCATGTTTAAGCAATTTCAATCGTAGTGTTTTCCACACACTGGTGTGTGCGATACCAAGTTCCCTGCTTAGTCTTCTGGTTGTTGCTGAGGGGCTGCGTGTAATCGCTTCCTGAATCCTTTGCACAGTTTCACCTGCTACAGCCGGTCTCCCAGTTAGCTGTTTGTCAGTAACACTACCAGTTCGCTTGAATTTCTTCACCATGTTCTTAATGGCGTGTCTGGTAGGAACATGTTTGTGAAATTTTCTCGTGAAATTGTCCCGCGCTTCATCATACGTCATTCCAAGCAGTCGGTAGGAAACAACAGCTATTCTTTCTTCTAATGTGTACATTGCTTTAGATTATCTGCATAAAATAAAAAATTGTAGTGTTAAAACAGAAATGGTAAGTGACTTTATAAACACCGAGTATTAGGTGCGCTACAAGAATTTGAAATTTGAATTTATATTAGTTTGCCAATAATCCAGAGTGTTTGGTCTGTTTAGGCCTTGCAGTTATTTAAACTTCCAATAAACTCTACCATGATTTCTATGATAACATTCCATATTATTCCAGTTAGTTCGAGAAGATATCATGCTCTTATAATATCATATTAATTTTTTCTGCGTTTAAAATTTCAGATTTTGTATTACTGTTTAATTGAACTCATTATGTAGACAACGTATTAATATTAATCAATTAAGTTTTAGTTGCCTTTTATTATAATAACTTTCACACTTTTCGTAAGTTTTAATAAATCGTTACTTGTTTATTGTACGGAATGATGAGAAGGAGAGAATGAATTTTTATTCTTCACTTCGAGTAAATTCAGAGAGAAGAAGATGATGTTCTAGGTAACATGATATAGTTATTTTGACAATATAGGCCTATAAACCGTTAAATTCAGTAAATGGCAGTAAAATTTTAAAAAATTGTTTCTTTCAAAATGATTTTTTAGTGTGTAATATCAAAACTCGTAACTCCAAACAAATTCAAAGGAATAACTCAACTCCATTAGAAACATGTAAAAACTTACAAAGGAGGCATACTCAGTCTTAAAAAATAAAATGCTCCAACATCAGATTATAAATATTTCAATGTCTTCAGCTAATATTTGGGCTTACATTTAAAAAGTAGATTGTGTTTACTCTCTTCTGATAAAGTTTTATATTTTGGAGTTACGTGGTGTGCTAATTACAGCGGCGATATATACTATGGCTGATTGTCTTGAACACAGTCACTTAAATAATCGCAAAGATGTGCAATAAATATATATATATATATTTCTGAACAATTGCTTCAGGTTACTAGGCATTACATGAATTGCTGAGTTATAATAGCAGCAGTGCATAGGAAGGTGCATTGAAATAATTATCTCTGCTGAGAGACGTATGAATCCTCTTACATTTGAGCTGCACAGATAAAAACCACAGATATTTTAGAATGCATTGGCAGCCCAACAGCTTTTCTTGCAAGACATAAGGGAGTTATCAAAAGTTATTCACAATTGTTAGATTGTTTTTTACCACGCGAGCCATCGCGCTTTAAGCCATAAGCGATACGACACTTTACACTGCTGGAAGTTTAGTCTCATTTCACAAAATCTCAATTAAATGAGTGTTATACAGAGTGGAAGGGTCATAATTGTGCAGATTTTAACAGCTTATTCCTTAAAAAATGTACAATACCTTATTTTACCCAGTTATAAATAAGTTTATAAGTTTATATAAGTTTGTAACTCTCAGAAATAAAAGCCCCTAAGTTTTAACCGTGCTTCAATCGATATTTTCCGTACTGTTCTGATTTTGTCACATCAGTAGATAGTCTTCGTGTGAGTAATATAAAAGATTATTGCGCGGAAAACAAATTCCATGCATTTTGACAATGGTACTGCATGTACTTTCCGCTGGAATATGTTTTGTACGCGTGACAGACAAGGTCAGTGCTTTCGCATCGGCGATATGGCATTGCGCTGTCGCAATTTTTGCGGGACTACTAATGTATCTATCTCTTAAACCATGGACTAGATTACAAATCGCCAAATATTTTTTTTATTTGGATCTCCATAGTAATACTTCGTCCATCCTGCAGAGCGTAGCGAATCCTTGAAAGCAAAGCCTGTATTATTATTATTTATTATTCACCACGAGGTCGTACCGTTCACTTCTAAGAATGTAAAAAGAAATAATAATTGTAAGATGCATTAGTAAGTCATATTTTTTATTTAAAATCAACAAAATGTTTTCGGCCTTGTTTATTGGAATATTACCAGCACTAAATGTATCACACGAGCTCGCATCACGTTGCGTAATAAAATCCTCTCTCGAGTGTAGTATGTTTCGATTGCTGATTCCATGACACAAATTCCGCAGCAGATACATTTATGTTTTTCGCTTGTTACAATGTTTTGATAATATGTAACGGTTAAAACAAAATAACTTGTTCCAGCTACAAGTAATTCAACATACGAGTGGATATAGCGATCCCTTTTTTTTTTTAAATAAGCTATATTGTTCCATAGTACACTCTCGTGTAGATTTATATTCAATTTATTTTCACTAGGATATATGAATAAAACAAAATGTAAATTCGGGATTATTCGCTGGTGAACTCTTATCATGTGTCATTCTCCATCTCTATTTATTATTTGTTGCCATGAACATACGAAATAAACGAATTAACAGAATGAAGCATACATAAACACAATTTACAAATGCAAAACTAGTTATAAAATCCATACAAAATACATGCGTTGATCATGAAGTAGAAGCTAGATTAGGCAATCCTCTAATAGCTGAGGGTGTAAATTATCCTAAATGCATCAGCATCGTTTTTTTATAATGTAGGTAGTAATTATTAATGTAAGTTATTACAGTATTTTATAGGTATAATTTTTTAATTTTAAGAGAGGGAGGAAATATGAAAATTTTGTTTTCTTAACTTTTGTGCCTAAGAGATATTATAACGTATGTTCATTTTTACATAGTATGCATATCAGGATGAATACATTGACTGCATTTCCATTCGTTAAAAAAATATTTAAGTAATTATAAAAATAGATTGTGACTTAAAGTGAAACAACTTCAGTATCACGTATACACAAAAATAATTGCTCTTGTTCTAAACTCTTATAAAGTTCACACCAAATCTACCAGACGAAATTATAATGTTGAAATTATGTTATTTTTAAAAATATTTATTGCTTCTCATTTTTAAATTTAAAATGTACATATACGCAAAGCAAAATTTCAAGTACATAAAAAAACTTTTATCTTCCCCCAAGCAGTTTATTTTATTGTAGCCATTTTATCTATAACATGGTCTATTGAAATATTACAAAATCATCTTTACACCATATAATCATTGTAAAATTCTTTTTCACAACTAACTATCATCACTTTTTCATTCTCTTTCGTCTTTCATAAGCTATATATCCGGTCTAGGCATGATTATATACTCACAATACCTAAGCATTATACATTTCATTAGTCATCAACCTTACTACTTTAGTCATCCTAATGTGTAATTCTTTACCATTTCACATCAAGGAATGTTGGTCACTAGAGTACGATTACTTCCACAAAGTCTCTGGCCTTCAAGACTAACCCAGCCAGCGAGCTTCTCGTTACCAGCTGACGCAGACTTGCATGCGCGTAGATCAGTGAACTACTAATGAGCACATAATGAAGATCATGCAGCACGTTGGCAGTCGTAGAAAATACTATAATAGTTGAGTGGAAGGATAATGCCGCAGCGAGACAAAGACAGACAACACGTGGAGTGGGATAGAAGAGCTGAGCCAATCAGGGTGCAGCTACCTCCCCTCGGCAGGAACTCTAGGAACGGTGACACTCGCTCCTAAGGTACATACGTAAAAACCCAGAGACTTTGTGGAAGTAATCGTACTCTCAACAACTTTCAAATTGCAGTTAAAAATAGATAAACATAGTACTTAATAGCGTACACTTTTCATCTTCCACGTTAAGTGTATGTAACGTATTACGCTACAGTATTAAATAATATTGTCCGCCGGCGTGGTCTTGTGGTTAGCGTCGCTGACTACAGATCCGTCGGCCCGGGTTCGATTCCCGGTACCTCCTCGGATTTTTCTGAGGTAGGGAGGTCTGGTAGGGGTGCACTCAGCCTCGTGATTCCAAATTGAGGAGCTACTTGATAGAGAAGTAGCGGCTCCGGTCATGAAAACCACCAATAACGGCCGTGGGTGTCGGCATGCTGACCACATGCCCCCCAATCCTGCCATCTGCCTACGGGAGATGACGCAGCGGTCGGGTGGTAGGCCAAGTCCCTCCAGGGATGTAGCGCCACGGAGTTTAGTTTTTTATTTTATTTATTAAATAATATTTAATGGTGTCCTAGTATAGGTTTTGAAGATTTCACGGCTGTGGTGCGTAATTATGTCAGAATTATGAAACTTCAGCTTTCGGTCATCCTTAGTTCATATCCTGAGAAAGGCCACAGAGTTAAGGAGTTAAATTGATTTCTGATAAGGCTCATAACCCGCGAAGCCATAATTAGTGTCATACTTGTTTCATCTTGAAGTCTATGTATATTGCCTTTAATGTGCTTTTAATAAGGCAAAATGACATATTGATAATAATTTATAACATAGTTTAGAGTGATACGGTAGTAAGTAATAAAATTCCTGTTTTTAGGTTTCTTTCATTATTTTGTAATAAATCCATTTATACTTACTAAAGATTCATGGTTTACTTTAGGTAAATAATGTAGGTATGTACAGTTACTAAATTAAATACTAATCGTGCCTATCATTGTCAATCAAATGTTACAAATGTACTAAATAAACATAGTCATCCATATTGTCGAGTCTTAAATTATACGAGGCAACCCTGGCCCACATTAGCTGGAATAATTTTATTTACTAGAGTTCTACTGTGGTGAAATAGGTTAATTATGGTTAAATTGGTTCAGTATAAAACCTGAGTCAAAACAAAATTATGCCATTATCGAAAGATGTTGGCCTACTTTTCGCTTTATTTATTTTTTTAACTTTGAAAGCAAATCCTAAAGGAGTTGGAGGGAAACCACATGAGCGCATCAGTTGTATGATTTATAGATAGGGACATTCAAAAGGCGTGTTAATCTTTTGGTCAAAAGTGGTGTTATTTTTTCCCAAAAGTGGTGTTGTTTTTCCCAAAAGCAGTGTCATTTTTTTCCTAAACGTAGAGTTATTTTTTTCCAAACATAGCGTTATTTCCCCCCCCCCCCCAATTCGGTGTTACCTTAATGCAATTTTACAAATTGTTGAGTTAAAGATTGATTTTGAAGACAATCCACTTATTTACCTATTTTAGCATAATTGTTATTAATATACATGTACATACAAATAAAGACAAAGAAGTCAATTAACTATACAGGAATTTAATTTTTACCCATATCACCACATGTTTATATCAGTCTTATACACACCATAATACATACAAAAAGAAAAACAGTACAAACCTGGGCACAATATCAATACACTAGGCTAAATGCAAAAAAAATCAAAAGTAAAATGCTAGAAATCAAGCAAGTATTATTTTAATACCTTAGGTTATTTAGCTTTCAAATGAAAAAAAATAGCCATCGTAATCAAATTGATTTCTTTTTAGTATGTTCTCCTTTCTGTTCTAGGAGGATTATTGGAAACTATAGTGAACTCCCGATTATCAGTGTTAATTGAGACCATGACATGCAGGAATAATTGAAAAAAGGGACAATCCAAATGTAGGAATTAACTGGGTGCGAGATTTTGAATTTCCCGCACTTTGTCGCCATATTGTGCATATGACGAAATTAAGTGCGTGAAAGGAGAAATCTGACGAAATTAAGTGCAGGAGATTCAAAATAATGTGCGGGAAATTTGAAATGAAGTCTAGGAAATTCTAAATAAAGTGCGGGAAATTCGGAATAAGTGAGTGGAAATTCAAATTTTCGCCTCTGGATAAGGCACCCATTGATAATTGTGAATTGACTGTAGCCTATACTTAGGAATTCATCACAATGTAAAAATCGCGGGTTTAACTTAAAAAACGTAAAAAATTAGCGTTTTCATGGGATAATGTTAAAATTCGCGTTTTTAATGGAAAAACATTCGCGAGCTAACTATGCATGACCCTACTTATAGAGCATTCAAGAATTTTCAGGATGTAGTCTATGTCTTCGTGCGCTTGTGAGGTTTCTTGCCATGTAACGTTTATGGAGGTTGTATATTTGTGAGTGATATGGCGTATTCTAGAAAATTATCAAAGTTTCCAGTGATGATTTTTACCTTATACTTTTATACATAATTATCGCTAAGAACATGTCCGCGGATACTTCTATTCTGTCTTTATTACAAATATTTTCTTGTACGCTTAAATCTTGTACGAGTGTGAGAACAATTTGCGTATGTAACATCAGAGAGTTTTCGATGTTATCTGAAATTAAACTTGTCGTGTGCGCTTTATGGAACAGGGTTTGATAAAAACTCATGTTTGCAGGGCTGATGGCACTATCAACTCTTTACATGTAACTACAGCTCCAACCTCACAAACGGATATGATTAATGTTCGCATTACAGGATAATGTTCATGCATTATCCACTCTTTTCTTTTACTTCCAACTTCCATGTTTTATACCGTATACAGTCCTGTGATTAGCTATATCGTAATATTTGTTGCTATAAGATAATATAAAAGAGTGAACATTTTCGAGTATAACCATCTTCTACGGTTATTAGGAATAACTAGTATAGGAATAACTACTGTAACCATATTCTATAGTTATTAGGAATAAAGTAGGCTAAAGTCAGGAATTGTGGACTAAGTCGATGGACGTTCGATTCGAGATAGATTATTGGAACCTTCGATTGCGCTGATTCTTCCCTTTTATGTAGTGTGACCGCCCGGGACTCTCCCGACTTTGACTTCAAAATTCCTTGTCTCGAGCGTACTCTCCCCGAGACATATTAAAGTCCCGGTTTTAGGCGATAAGTGCAGAATGCAGAAAGGGAAAATCCTGCATTGAATCTTGAATCTCTGTTTCTCTCTGGCCAGTCGTCAGTTGACCATTAGAAGCCTCGAAAGAAGTGACTTAACTGCACCTGAGTTGTTTGATGCTATGAATAGGTTGCGGCAGAAACTCATTCGACGTAAAAATGATTTTTTTTAAATTTAAGAGCAAACTGACTAAAAAAAACCCACCACAAAAGTGTAATCTCAAATAAAACTTGATTTTCGCAGTTTTAGTACAAAAACTCCAGCATATCTTGAAGCAAACTTTAATTTAATAGTTCAGATTACATAATTATGTGCTTCAACAATCTTCCTTAAAACAAATAGTGCGGCATTTAGTGATATTAAATGTGCTCCTGGGTATTTAAACATAATGGACGGTATGTTTATGGACCGTCTTTATGATGATTTTGTAGATGCAAAGAGTTTAATTAATGGACAGTTGACACATCAAGACAAGCCTATAGATAAATAGTGCGTGGACATTTTTGAAGAATAATCAATGTAAGTTTAGCAATCTAACGAAACTTATTAGTAAAATCCTATGTATCCCATGTGAAGAGAGGGTATTTAGTTAGATGTCATCCGACTGGACTGGCACGAGGAACCGAGCTTAATAAAACTGAACTTCAAGTTAGGGCCAACTTGAAATTCGAGTATACTCAATTCTACCATTAGGTAAAGTAAAAGAAAGATGTTCTAAAAGCTGCAGGTGGTTCAGAAAAGTATCGTATAGTTGGAGAAGAAAATAGAATTTAAATTTTTATTTATAGGTGTCATAGCTTAATAAATAGCCTAATATAATAGTAGTAGTAGGTCCGTAGATCGCGAACGACCTCTGGAGATCCCCTAGGATATGCACAGCAGTTTAGGGTGCCAGCCTAACATTGTCTCTTGTTATGCATTTAGTAACCTGTTGAACAGCATCTTTCCATTCAGATCTAGATTCTGCAAGCCTAATGATCTGTGCCCATTCCATCTTAAGGGTGTCTTTAATCCCGTCTGTCCATCTAATTCAGCGTCTGCCTTGTTTCCTGCTGCCTTGTGTGATGCCTAACATTAGGTCTTTTTCCAACGAATCATTTCTTCTGAGCAGATGACCGAAATATGTCAGTTTGTTTTTAATAGCAATTGCAGTCAAGGAATTTCCAGGATTGACTTCTTCCAAAATTGATGCATTTGTTCTTTTGTCTTTCCAGGATACACGCAGCATTTTCCTCCATGTCCATAGCTCGAATCGGTCTAGTCTCTTTTTGTCCTCTTTATGAAGAGTCCAACTTTCACTACCGTACAGCAGGACTGGGAATACCATGGTCTTTACAATGGACATTTTCGTATTCCTTGATATGTCAGAGCTTTCATTACTTTAGTTAATTTGACCATTGCCACCTTACTCAGATTTATTCTTCTTTTAATTTCGTGCTTGATATAACCATCTTTATTGATCAGTGAGTCAAGGAAATTAAATTCTGTAACCTCGCGGATGGTCTGACCGTTCACTCTGATATTGATATCATCACCAATGCACATGACTTTAGTTTTGGATAGATTTAGGTGAAGTCCATATCGTTCACTAATATCCATAATGCTTGTGATCATGTCTTGTAGTTCTTCTGCGTTATCCGCTAGGAGGGTGGTGTCATCCGCATACCTAAGTATGTTCACTTTCCGTCCGCCAATTCTTATACCAGCTGATAGCTGGTCCAGATTAGCTTGCGATATAATGAGTTCGCTATAAACATTGAACAAGGCTGGAGAAATTATACAACCCTGTCTAACTCCTTTGCCAATTTTAATCCAGTCTGTTTCTCCTTGCTCGATCTTTACTTTTGCTGTTTGGTTCGTGTACAAGTTTTTAACAATTGATACTAGATGTTCGGGAATACCAATGTGACGCATTGCTTCTAGCATCCTGTTATGATCTACACAATCGAAAGCTTTTGTATAGTCAATGATATAATATAATATAATATAATATATATAATATAATATATATAATATAATATATAATATAATACTTAACCACAATATAATAAATTTAATATATATCTTGGTATTTTACTTTTGCATGAATGTTCCCCACTTCATCTCACCACTGGAAGCTGTGTCTCGGGTTGGCTGTCTAAAAAATTGGTCACCCTACTTACACGTCAGTTTGTCTGCTTAACATTGTTCATATTCATATTGTCCATTTTCGATTGGTACACGGACGGACTAATAATAGTAATTTGGAAGGTTTCAGGCTGAAATTCCGTGGCTGACCAATTTGACATGGGTTTTCTCATGGTTTCCCCAGTCGTAAAGGCAAATTCCGAATTGGATATTTAGATATCATCCTTACTATTTCATCCTACATCATATCTTATCCATTCAAATTAATATCTGTTGAAATCTACTGACATAAAATAAGTTACACCAACAATAGAAAATAATAGAAAATTAATAGTTTCATGGTCTACTGTATAGACACAGAGCTTAAACTCCTGAATGGCCTCGAAATTGAAGGAATATAAATACAGCTGAATTTAAAAAAAAAATCAATTCTCCTTTCAGATAATTACTGATATGCTGTTAATATGTCGCTAACATTAAAAAATCTAGCTAAAGCTCTTGTTAAACAGGTTTCAAATGTCTAGCTATCCACGCAGTGTACCATAAATCTTTTATGTTATACATAACCACTGTTTAATTGTGTCTCTTGAGCACAGGTTTTCGATGAGTGGTCATCGCTTTCAATTTAATGGCGCTTGACCTTTCTTCGCTTTGCAAATTACGTACAGCAAACACAGAGCTTTCATCATAATAGTGCATCAGGTCAGTGTTTAGAGATAGGAACCTGTTTCATAGCATTATTGTCATGTAGACCGTGAAATAATGTCAATTCTGATATTTATCGTAGTCCCGACTATACTCACGCCATAATTATTTATGGACGACAAATTTATGTTTCCTGAAATTGAAATCAAGATTATATAAAAGCGTTGTTCAACTCTCAAAATCAGTTGGGATTTCTGTGAGAGTAAATTTGTTTTTATAACTAGCCTTTTAGAGCAATTACCCAGAAGTTCCGTAATACGTTAATGAGGCTACATATTACTTTGATCATAGCAAAAGATGAAAGTTACCCATTGTTTGCCGTGCCAGCAGCGGCTGAAGAAACTACCAAAAAAGTTATTACACACACCTTAATGCAGGCGTCTACTTGCCTTGACTGTGTCCTGTCATCTCATTGGTTAATCGTATCAGCGCATACTTCACGATAGTGTGACAAGCTCAGTCAGATGTTTACTTCCATTCTGCACACATCGTAAAATTATTTATATCTTATGTAATTGTGAAAACATAAGTGAAAACATAAGTTCTGTAAAGTGAGTTGCTTGCTTTCGTATTTATATCATAGGCTTACATGTTCTCAAAAATATATCTAGCAAACAAGATTTCATTTGTTTTTATCGTAAACTTGGCAAACTTGTTCATTCTGAAAAAAGTGACATAAGTTACTAAATACAAGACGTATTTTATATCATAATTCATTAATTCGTTGTTTTCATTTACATAATGTGTGATGAAGTACACCACATATTGCAAGTGAAAGTAATAGGCATAACTTCTAATAATTTGTATTATAGAAGAAAATTGCGAGCTAGGGCCTTCAGAACTTACGTCACCAATAAAAAAACGAGCGAGAAAAAGGTTTGCTCAGCGGCAAGAAGATACGGATTGTAAATATATACAAAACATTAAAAGAAAACTCTGAAGTATATGTGAAAAGATATAGGGGTGAAAATGGCGTCATCCGTGGGAGTAGTTTCAAGTATAGTTTTCAAAATCTCCAGGACGTGTCAAATTACCGGTCAAAATTAAACCAAATCACTTGGCAGAGTTGGGAATTGAGCCCGGGACCCTTGGCACTGGATATAAAAAAGAAAGACTTTACTGTATGTAATCGATTAAACAGTTACAAAAACGAACTCTTTGTGAACTGTGCTTTGTACTTTCACTTTTACTCCGTACACGTCTTGGATCAAGTATAGTTGTGTGCAAGGTCACGACTGCTGTATAGCGCTGTCTGCACACCCGCACGTAACCAGTTCATTTTGGGCAGTACACAGTAGCGGTTTGTTTGGGCTGTTGTAAAGTTTTCAAATAACAGAATTAATTTCAACCTACAACTACATTATTATTCCCATCATTCAAATAATTATAACTAGGGTTAGGATGTTTATGACATGTCATATTTTTATCCTGACCTCCGTTCTCACCGCAAACAGAAATTAAACATGGTTTGCACACTTATTATCCTAATTGGACCGTTTTTATTTTGCATATAAAGTCATATTTTGGTTATTTTCATGGAATCGGTCATATTTCGGTCATATTTGTAATTTAGTGTCATATTTCAATTATAAATTCGGTAAAAGAACACAGTTATGCAATAAGTGCACTAAGTTGTCGACTTATTATTTTTTTTAAAGAGTCACGAATATTTTGGTTTTACTGTAACCTATATGTGAAGGGACAATAACAAGTAATAGCACAATTACTTCTTATTCCTTGTTGTTAACAACATCCAATAGACATGTTTTTTTAAATATTTTCAATTCACATTTGCAGTGGTATCTGGAAACATTAAGAGATTAGTTCTTTGCAAGCAAAACTGTAAATCACCTGTAAAATTGTTAAAAAGTGATTATCTGATTGTGATGTAATAATTTAGTGTCATTAAACGTTTTAAATTGGAACATTTAATTTTAGAAAATACGCTCTTTTATTAAGTCATATTTAGTATTTTTGGGTCATATTTAATAATTTTTTTGTCATATTTAATCATTTTTTGTCATATTTATTCATTTTTGTCATATTTTCCACTTTTTTAGGTCATAAACATCCAAACCCTAATTATAACAGTAGGGAGAAGAACGAACTACTCTCATCCTAGAGAAGCTTCGTTCTACTTCACACGATGTTAAAGGACAAAATTTCAGATAAGCTAATTCTGAAGATATTAAATTTTCCTCCTGCAAAGGCTGCATCCTTCCCTGATTTTTCCTTATTATGACCTGCCCTCAAATTGTTGATTTTTTCCGCGGATCGGGATTGAGCAGGACGTGATAGGGACTTTATAACCTCTGCATAGTTTTTAAATTCTTCAATTTATTGTTTAACATGTTTTCTGTTCTATTTATTCACAGGTGAGTGCTAGTTTCAGCTTCTGAACTGTCTTCCTGGTTTGTAAGTTGTTACACTATAGTAAGTATATTGCAATACAACAGTAGTAAGTGCGACATTGGAGAGTTGTTTATGGTGAGTCTTTGTAGATTCCCGATACTCTCCAATCCACCTAACACATGGGTATTGCATACTATGTTTTCTATAACAAGGATTTGTTTAATTAATACAAGTCAAAATAAATAATCACTTACAACAACTGTTCCGAAGTTTCTAACTTTTCGTTGACAATTTTATTGATAACTTTGACCTCTTATGTGCTGGCTCAAATAGTCGCATCATACTTAGTTGGTGGTAATTTAAACGTCAAGTCAATATTAAGAAATATAAAGGAAGTAAGGACAGAGCTAAGACTGAAATTGTAAAATTCAAATTTCAATATGATTATAGGCCTATCTCATGTGTGCAATAATAGACATCTCAAAAGTCAGAGGCTTTGATATAAATGACGCAGGTAGGTTAGGCTACCAGCACTGCTTTCAGGAAATTCCAGTTTACACCAAGATAGCAAGGACGGAAAATGGATGAAAAGCATTATCATAGAAAAAGTCCACAGAAGCTCAGTTGTGGGAATGTGTGCACATGTTCAGATGCAGTTCGGTTACAGCGAACTTAAGTTTAGTTTCAGCTTAGCTTAGTTTAGTTAAGTTTAGTTTAGTTTAGTTCAGTTCAGTTCATTTCGCTTCATTTCAATTGATTAAGTTCAGGTGCAGTTCAAGACACTATGGACCTCAGGTGACTTCGGTTCATTTCAAATGCACTTCAGATACAGTGAACTTTCAATTTAGAGGTACAGGTACAGTTAAGTTCAGGTGCAGTTCAAATACAGTACATTTTAAGTTCAGTTCAGATACAGTTAACTCTCAGTTAAGATACAGTGAAGTTCCAGTCCATATCAGGTAGAGTGATCTTTCGAAAAATCATTACAAGACTTCACTTCAATATGTACTATTCTCATTAGTTTATATTGATCTCAAAACTTCTTACACCACATTAAAGCACTTTAAGGATAATACTAAAACCTAAAATATTACTTGAAACATTTTTTCAACTAATTAAATGAAGCGTAGTCATAAATATTCATCCCACCCGCAGACTCAGGCTTGATATCTTGCCTCGCGAATAATACTTTGAACGACGGTTTGACAACTGAGCATGTACTTTACTCAACGTTGGAATATGTAGGGTAGGGAAAGTCATGTGTTTTACATTATATTTTTAAGTAGATTATTTAAAATTTGAATATTTGGAAGGAGGACTTTCCCGCTTATATTATTACGAATGTTATTATTTTAAACCTCCTGATATTAAACCAGAATTGAAAGGGAATAAAGTCAGGTAAAATGATAAAGCAGAGTGACAGGTGGAGTTAATAGGCCATATTTCAGAAACTGTTCATTTAGACCACGATTTCTTGGAAATTCCAATCAGTTAATCTATATTAATAAAAATGAAATCCAAAATGTATAACGGAGCATCACTTGAGAACGGCTCGACGGATTTGACTGATTTCTTTTTTTTGTGTTCGTAATTGTCAGGACATGGTTTGTATGAAAGACATTTTTTGGAAAATCCACGGGAAAAGTCAGAAATGTGAAATGAGGCACAGTTAGAGAGTTCTGCTGTCAATTGTTTACATAAAGAAAGTATTGGTTACGTTGTTCACATAGGGCTTTGGAAACTATATTATAATACTGGGCTTTAACAAATTCTGATACTATCGATGTAATTAATACATTTGTGAAAATAATTCTTGAAGAATAAAATCCACGAAAATAAAGCAGTCACATAACTTTCTCTACCCTCATCATGGAAAATATAATTTCCTTACTTCACATTTTCATGTAGAATAAGTGGTCGTATTGCAGGGACAACTTAAGTTAAGTGTGTGCCAGTGAGTATGCTATATCGGAAGTCGGCAACAAATCCTATCCACTGATACGTCACTCATTGCTGTAGGCTTTGTATTAGTTGAGAAATAGGCCTAGGGATGTTTATCAGAGGCCCTAAGCATCTAAAAGAAGACAAAATGGGATGGAAAATTTTCAGTCCTACGTGCGCAGTATATTATGTCCCAGGTTTTTGGGAAGGAGAGTATGAAAGTGATATTAAAATTCTTTTTTACTTCAGCCCCGAAACGGTTGTATGGTAATATGAGAGCGGGAAATATAATTTTCTGCCAAGACAATACAATCTTACGTAACCGGAATTTCTATTTCTTCTTATTTGCACTCCTCCCTGGCATGGTGTGTAGAAGCAATGGAATGCGACATTCGACATCCTCTATGAGCCATAAAAAACTATATCTAGCGTTTTCTGAGGGAATAGTCTGAGTGCCATACGTCGTTCTTCCTCATTTCGAATTCTACATACATATTATGTAAGGACCTAGAGTTTCAACATCGAAAGTCCTCCATAAGTTAATTTCATGTTACAAAATACAAAACCCGGGCGACGCCGGGCCTTTCAAGCTAGTGTTAAATAAAAGTAGGATAACTGGATTATTAACTAAACGGATATATAACGTATTCCTCATGCCAATAATATCCCTTTATTTTTGTCAAAAATCGGAAGGCGTACAAATACACAGTCACTTGTCTTCAGTTCCCAACAACATATTCAGTTCTATCAATTGATGCAAATTTGCTATTTGAAAAGTATGTGATGGTTAATTGGTCGTTACTCCGGTAACGGTCAATCGATTGAGTCCAAATTCAACAGAATTGCTCCTGTTGGCCCTATAAGTATGTATATTAAGTTTCATGAAAATCCGATTAAGCGTATTTCGGTTATCTCGCGTACACGGACGGACAGACATTTTTCTTGTTCACAAAGTTATCATAAAAAGTACCATTCTGGCACTTAATAATAGCACAAAATATATAAGAAGTGCGAATTTAACTCTCAAGATGTTATGAGATGACATCATAATGCAGATACTCATTTATTTTAACGCTGAAATATTTTCTTGAGCTGAATGATTGTACATTAGTGGATTATGTGCAAAGTGTAGTGTTAGTTCTGACATTCACTTTTCAATTCAGACTTCAGTGTATTGTAAAATGCCCTCTATTATCATTCACATTTAAATAATGTTTATTTTGTTCCTTTTCATTTAAAGCTTCATCTCTATGCTCTATGCTTCCACCCATTATTAATATTGTCCTTCATATGTCAACAGAGTGACTTTCCAAGTAATTTCCATAAACTTGACATTTCTGCATGACTGCCCAACTCTATTCCAATGCCATTTGCAATTTTATCATGCAAATATCTGCTAAGTATTTCGTTTTACTTCATTCCTAACCTCTTTCTTTATAGAAAAACACATTTACTTATTTATTATTATTAGCTTTTAACGGTGTTAATGAATACACCGAAATATTTTACCTGTGTATAGAGACGACATAGACAAGCAACTTTTATTAGGAGATATTTGCTCTATGGATTCAATTTTTCCTGTTACAGCATAAAATCTCCCAGGACATGGCAGCCACTGACTTCTAACATTTGAAAAAAATTCAAAACAAAGGAACTTCGTTGTTAACACTGTAGTTATGATTAAAAAAACTTATTCAGTGGCGGCCAGTCATGTTATTAGTCTGTAAATTTTGCAGATTATGAAACCACTAAATTATGATATAGCTGTTGATGAATGATTAAAAATCAGGTTTTTATCAATCATTAGGAACGCATGAAGTCAATTTAATTACAATTTTAACCCTATTTCGCTTAATTATTGATTTATGAGCACCAAATTGTAATGACTATAATGCCCTGTAGCACATACATTTTACGTCATAGAGCAAAAATCTCCTAAAAACAGTTGCTTGTCTATGTCCCTCTATAAACTGGTAAAATATTTTGATGTTATTCATTAACACTGTGTACATATGTATTTTTTAGTTTTCAACTGGAATTTTATCGTATATAAGTCGACTGATAAAACTGGTAGTTAGAAGGATTTCATGTGGTTGCCCTGAATTAAATTCTGCCATTTATGAAGTGTCAGAATTGCACTTTCTAAGATTACTTGGTGAACGGGAAAATTGTCTGTCGGTCTGTCTGTCCGTCCGTGTACCTAATAACTCGAATACCTATATAAGATTTTCATGAATCTTAGTGTATACACTTATAAAGGGCATAGGAGAACGCTATCGGTTTGGACCAAATCGTTTGACCATTACAGGAGTGACAACCAAATAACGTTCACTTGACGCAATCAATATTTATCGGATTTGATTAAGCCTATATTAAAGTTTAATTGTGAAGAAATGATTTTTCTGTCAGTGCAAGATCACTTACGAAAAATTTAGCAGTCCTTCAAATTTATGATGTTCGTTTTAGAGTATTGTGGATGGTATCTTATAAAACGATACTCTTAAGCAGAATAAATGTAAGAATGCAGTGCAAGTTATATTCCACAATTAAGCCAATATACCGGTACATACAATATGAAACATTCCTTTTTAAAACTATACATTTATTGAGTTGCTGTTAATGCGGGTTTCTTTCAAAGTTGAGTGGTGGAAAAATGTAAAAAAGGAATTCAGTTCGTGCATAAAATATACTGAAATCATTTTCGCACTGGCAATATTTCATGAATAAAATTTAAAATGAAGAACTGTTTTACTCACACCGAAGATTTCACGTCCTGATTTGAAATTTGAAATTATGTTTTCCTTTTCGGCTTGTTCGAGGTCAGTGATTCATATCAAAGTAGCCGAATCTCAAGTAACAAACATTCTTCAATTGTCAAAACGGATTTTCGATCCTAGCGAAAACAGCATTGCGGGGTAGTATCGCCAAAAATGTAAGGAATTGTATGCTATTCACCTAGATAATCGTGTATTTATCCTGGAATGTTGACAACCATTTCTCTGTGCCTTGTATTTTATGTACCTTAGATGTAAAGTTTTAGGGTGGTAATTGTGCAGAACGGACGCATTCCCTAGATCAGGGGTCTCCAAAATAAGGCCCATTAAGGAGTTGAATCCAGCCCGCGCCACCGGCAATAATAAATCTAACAAAATGGATAACGAGGAACAATATGATCATGGTTGCTGTCCTTTAAATTTGGTGCGTAAGGTGAGGGCTATATTATATGTGACCTTTACGCTCATGTTAAAAGTTCTATGCAAAAACTGGTATTTTTTGAACGAAACATTTCCCAGAAAAAAATTGCATATTTTATCAGTTGCCAGTCACTAGAAGGTGAAAATGATTCGGAGTTTCCACAGCTATTTGCGTTGAACATTCTCCATGGTCTGAAGAAACAATTCTTGGTCATATTCACAGATTTAGATATACATCCCAAGGATATTAGAATATTCCAAAATCATTTTTGTTGTGAAATTGAAGATGTTCAACCAGAATTATTGTAAATGGAATTCGTCGATGGCATTTGTGTGCATAAATGTGACAGTCCCATGGCTGTAGATAAGTTGGATACATTCCAGTCGTTAAATAACCATAAATCCAAACCAAATCAAACCAACTTTCCTGGGCCCGGCTCTAGGCTACCTACACCCAGTACAACAATATCGCCGTTGCAATACGCCTACTGCTATGATATCTCTCCTTCTCTCTCCATCCCTCTCTCCCTCTCGCTATCTCTCCCTTTTTCTAATGAGGACCTCTTCATGTAGTTCACACAACTTGAATGAATGTCCTAGTCATGTTACAACGATTAACAATGATGTCGAATTAGAGGAAAAATTACGAAATAGAATTCTTTTAATAGAATGTAATTTGACCTGTGTTGATAGAAATTTTAAATAGACAAACCGTTCACTCATCAAAAACCACGAAGCGGCAATTAGCAGATCAGAGGTTTGTACAAGTTGCAGCCAAATGGAACCGGGGGCAGGAGGTGAAAAGTTGACGTAACAAAGTGTCATCACCATGACAACGAGTGGGTGTCCAAATGAGTTTCGCAGCTGCGCGCGCAGGATTAACGTCCTGTCCATGCTTCCTAAAACAATTTACGAAAAAATAAATCACCTGCAATATCCAGTGCTCACATATTTCGCTTCACTGGCATTGATTTAAACACCTGGAATCCATATACCGTTGATATGCGAAAAAATATCGCTACATGAGCTATGTTCATTGATGTAGAACTTATTTGAGTTTTTATTTTCATATTGAGAAAAAAATTGTGAATTCGTATTTGTGATTGATCAAATAAAAAGAAATAATAATAAATATAGTAGCATTTTATGTTTAGAGGACTCAATTTCTACTTCCTTTTCTTAGGCTTATAAGGAACGTTTCAATGGGTTTTAACAATTCTCGGTACTAATTGTGAGCGGCGAAACTCTTGTGAAGAAAGATAACAAACATTGGTGTAGTGGAAAATTTTCCAGTGTGGCAACGCTAAAAATCCTAGTATACATTCTAATTTATTTAAAATTAATTTGTAAAAGTGCTATGAAAATGTTTGAGACTATATTATAGCATTTGGTTTAAAGTTCTCTAGCATATAAACATAACATAATTTTATTATATGCATTTTTAAAGAACATAAATAATCTATTTTAGTTAAACATTTCTTAGTACACTTTCTTTTCAACGGTATTTACAAGAATTAAGCAAAAATGTCTTCACCCAGGTCAATATTTTCAGCTGGCTTGGCTCATTTTGTCCTTGTCTCATCCAGGCCCGACCGACCAGGTTTTGTGTTTTACCTTCTAAATTTACTCTAACATAAAATGGAAAGTCAAAGACAAAGTTGTACAGTGATTAGTTTTTATGCTTATTGATAGCATTGATAGCATATTATTATTACCTCTTATGAGCACAACTGAAAAGCTTTTAACTTATGTGGTTTTATTTTTTGTAAAATATTACTAACTTTTTTTAAGGACTAACAGAATATATGTCTTCAAGCAATACGTTACTTACTATTTGGAAGAAGATAGGGAGACTAATTGATATCGAGAGGCAGAACATCGAGGCGGATTGTAATGGTAAAGTGTCATTAGAATTACAAGCAGAATTAAAGGCTAATTGGGGAAGGGAAGCATATATAGAAAGATTGGGTGCGGAAGATAGAGCAGCAATGGCCTGGATTCGCCTGGGAAGATTGAAAACTCAGAGAATTTCGGATGAGAGAGGGGGGAGAATCTGCCCAATGTGCAGGGGAAATGAAACCTGGGTTCATATCTTGGCGGGATGTGGAGTGACAGAGCGCTGGAGAGTTATGATGCTACCCGACAAATTTTTATACTCGCAAAGAAGTAGGGAGGCATGTCTAGATCTATTACTGGATGAGCACAATTGGCATGGGTTGTGTAAATTTCTGCAGAAAGTTAGATGTATGAGAGAAAGCCTAGATTTAGAGAATTAAGGAAATCGAAGTATTATTTTTTATTATTACTATCTTTTTGTTTTTTGTCTTAATAATGTCTATGTGTCTATGAAATTTTTACTTGTTTGGGGGTGGGGGGTTACGTCTGGGGTTATGTAAATAATAGAATATAGTTTTTTTTTTCAATTGGGTTTTTATGGGGTAATAATTTAAGTGTATGCAGTGAGCACGTATGGTCGACACCGACCCGTGCGCCGGTTAATGTAAATAATGTGGTTTATATGTGAGAATTTTTTTTTGTGGGAAATACACTACTACTACATAACACTATATATATAATAAAATCAGGTAAACTGATAGAACAAAGTGCCAGTATGTTTTTGTTGAATCAATTATAATTGCAATTATGATATGCAGAAAATACGTTTTTCTAATCAGATTAAAATCGACCAGCGTCAGCAGAACTACAGATTTGTGATACCTTGACAATCGCGCACTTACATAAAAATATAAAATAAAATAAACAAAATCCATGTCAAATCGGCCGGCTCCGGGATTTGATCCGGGGACCTCCAGAATACGAGTCCAAGGCGTTACCATTTGGCCTACTCAGTCAGTTTGACGGTGTCGTTTGATAAGCATAAGTGAAGGAATAGTGTTAACTGTCAAATCATACCGGTAGACAAAAATTAGAAAACATGTGACCTTTAAAATAGAGAAATTGTCCACCTTAAAACCCTTGTCGTTTCACTTATCTGGGGCCTTTTTATAAAATATAAAATAACATAAAAGGCACAAGCACACGTTAAAAACACTGTTGTCAAATTAATAAAACTTCTTCTTGGTCCCAGATGCGTCTAATACTTGAAAATGCATTTCGATGCAAGTTGCATCATCTTCAGTTCAGCTTAGAGACACAACAGATACAATGTCTGATGATGTACTAATGTATATGCCGGTTGTTTACTTGTTGCATGTTTTAGGTCACTGTTGTTGCGAGTTCAAACAGGTGATTATGGTCAATCGTGGTTTCGTTGAGAATGTTATTTTTATTTTTGTAGATTTGAAGATTTTCTAGTATATTAAGTCTATTACCTTTCTTATAATTATGGAGGATTTCTAAAGTATTGTCTATGTTGTCTAATCTATGTCCAGTATTAAGGAGATGTTTAGCGTATGATGAGCGATTACCATTATATCTGAAGTCATTAACATGTTCCTTGAATCTTTGCTTGAACTTCCTACCTGTTTGGCCTATGTACACCTTTTTACAGTCATTGCATGTTAGTTTATATATTCCGCTGCCTTCCATTTTGTCTATATCGTTATTGTTGTTGTTATGTAGTTTTCTTTTTAGGTTGTGGTTTGTTCTGTATGCAATTTTGAAATTTTCTTTTCGTAGTATTTTTGTAATTGCATGTATCTTGTTATCTACGTAATTAAATGTAGCAAATTTTATGTTATTATTTTTCTCTTTAATCGGTGTGAGTTTGCTTATTGGGTTTTGTTTACTGTGTAGTTTCGCTTTATGTTTAGTAACCATATTTCTAACCACCCATTTACTATATCCGTTATTTTCAGCTATTTTCATTATTGTAGTGTATTCTTTATTATAGTTGGTTTTATTCATGGGAATATTAACCAGTCTATGAATCATACTGTTTAGAGCAGACATTTTATGACTATTAGGATGATTGGAGGATTTGTTGATAATGTTGTCGGAATATGTACTCTTCCTAAATATCCCGAATTCCAGTTTCTTGTTGTTTTTTGTTATGCTCAGGTCCAAGTAATTTAAGGTATTATTCTCTTCTTTCTCAATTGTAAATTTTAAGCAATTATTAATATTATTGAATTCTTGGAAGATATTCTCTATTTGAGTCTTATTACATATTAAAAGTATATCATCCACGTACCTTTGATATGTAGTGATGTTATATTTGGTTATAATATCCTGTACATATTCTTTCTCAATGTATTGTAGATAGGCTTCTGTTATGATACCAGATAAAGGCGATCCCATCGCCACACCTTCTTTCTGTATGTAGATTTTGTTGTCGAATCTGAAGTAATTTTGATGTAGTATAGTGTTGAGTAGCGATGTTATCTGTTTTGATATATTGATGTTTTCCCCATTTGCAGTCAGTTTTTCTTCTATTATTTTAATTGAGTCATCTATTGGTATATTTGTATATAAATTAGCAATGTCTAGGGATATTATAGCATCTTCTTTGTTAATGTGGATGTCTTTGATCTTGTTAACTAATTCAATTGAGTTTTTTGCATTGTACTTGTTAGGAAGATCTAGTTTTTGTTTTAGTATTCCACCCACTATTTTCGAGATCTTATAACTAGGTGCACTTATAAAGTTTACCACCGGTCTTATCGGGTTATTTTCTTTATGAGTTTTTATTTGTGCTTTTAATTCCGGAGCTCTAGGATTCATGTTTATACATATCTTCCTTTCTTTGTCACTAAGTATTAAGTCAGATTCTTTCACTGTTTTCTTGATAGCTGATTGAAAGTTGTCAGTCGGGTCTTTATTTAGTACTTCGATATTGTTGTTGTTCATAAATTCAACTGTTTTGTTTATATAGTCTTTTTTATTTAACAGAACTATTGTATTGCCTTTATCAGCTTTTACATGAGTAATATCATTGTCTTTCAGTTTCTTGTTGATATTATTTAAAGTAAGTAAGTCTCGTTTGGTTGTTGGGTTGGACTGTTTATTGTCAATATATGTCTTTTTGATTTCGTTGGCTAATTTCCGCCTTATATTGTTTTGGTCTTCAGGATGCAATGTTGATACTGCTGCCTCTGCGTCAATGATAATATTATCTATTAGTTTTTGTTTGTTGTTTGTCCTTAGGTTATGTTTGTAGCCTAACTGTAAGAATGCTTCTTCCTCTTTATTGAATGTGGTTTTAGTTAGGTTGATCAGTCTGGGGTAGAATATGTGTTGTTTGTCTTCATGGGTCTTCCGTTCGTTGTACGTATGGCTCCGTGTTAGGTTGTTTCTTTCATTTATAAGTTTGTCAAGTTTTTTGTTCATATTATGGTATTTTCTATCTAGTTCGGCATTCAATTTAATATGTATTTCATTTTCAATATAGGTCCAATGATGTTTAAGTTCCTTAGAAGCTAGTAGATGTAGGTTGTAAGCTTGCTTGTTCAAAAAATCTTTCTTCTTATGTAAAAATTTAATTTCATTTTTTAGCCATAATTGTTTAGCTTGCTGCACTGATTTTACCGCTACATTGTTATGATTGTTGCACTTGATATTAATATATTTGGGCATAACATTATTAGTTCTGCATGAGTTATTGAATTTTAGGTTAGCAATGGTTTTTCCTAACTTCCGTTTCGCGTTTATGTATCGGTTAATAGATTTGGCCTGGTTGACAACAGTGTTTTTAACGTGTGCTTGTGCCTTTTATGTTATTTTATATTTTATAAAAAGGCCCCAGATAAGTGAAACGACAAGGGTTTTAAGGTGGACAATTTCTCTATTTTAAAAACATTTTACCCTGTCTGAAAATGAAATTCATTAATAATGATACTGCCAACCAGGCCAAATCTATTAACCGATACATAAACGCGAAACGGAAGTTAGGAAAAACCATTGCTAACCTAAAATTCAATAACTCATGCAGAACTAATAATGTTATGCCCAAATATATTAATATCAAGTGCAACAATCATAACAATGTAGCGGTAAAATCAGTGCAGCAAGCTAAACAATTATGGCTAAAAAATGAAATTAAATTTTTACATAAGAAGAAAGATTTTTTGAACAAGCAAGTTTACAACCTACATCTACTAGCTTCTAAGGAACTTAAACATCATTGGACCTATATTGAAAATGAAATACATATTAAATTGAATGCCGAACTAGATAGAAAATACCATAATATGAACAAAAAACTTGACAAACTTATAAATGAAAGAAACAACCTAACACGGAGCCATACGTACAACGAACGGAAGACCCATGAAGACAAACAACACATATTCTACCCCAGACTGATCAACCTAACTAAAACCACATTCAATAAAGAGGAAGAAGCATTCTTACAGTTAGGCTACAAACATAACCTAAGGACAAACAACAAACAAAAACTAATAGATAATATTATCATTGACGCAGAGGCAGCAGTATCAACATTGCATCCTGAAGACCAAAACAATATAAGGCGGAAATTAGCCAACGAAATCAAAAAGACATATATTGACAATAAACAGTCCAACCCAACAACCAAACGAGACTTACTTACTTTAAATAATATCAACAAGAAACTGAAAGACAATGATATTACTCATGTAAAAGCTGATAAAGGCAATACAATAGTTCTGTTAAATAAAAAAGACTATATAAACAAAACAGTTGAATTTATGAACAACAACAATATCGAAGTACTAAATAAAGACCCGACTGACAACTTTCAATCAGCTATCAAGAAAACAGTGAAAGAATCTGACTTAATACTTAGTGACAAAGAAAGGAAGATATGTATAAAGATGAATCCTAGAGCTCCGGAATTAAAAGCACAAATAAAAACTCATAAAGAAAATAACCCGATAAGACCGGTGGTAAACTTTATAAGTGCACCTAGTTATAAGATCTCGAAAATAGTGGGTGGAATACTAAAACAAAAACTAGATCTTCCTAACAAGTACAATGCAAAAAACTCAATTGAATTAGTTAACAAGATCAAAGACATCCACATTAACAAAGAAGATGCTATAATATCCCTAGACATTGCTAATTTATATACAAATATACCAATAGATGACTCAATTAAAATAATAGAAGAAAAACTGACTGAAAATGGGGAAAACATCAATATATCAAAACAGATAACATCGCTACTCAACACTATACTACATCAAAATTACTTCAGATTCGACAACAAAATCTACATACAGAAAGAAGGTGTGGCGATGGGATCGCCTTTATCTGGTATCATAACAGAAGCCTATCTACAATACATTGAGAAAGAATATGTACAGGATATTATAACCAAATATAACATCACTACATATCAAAGGTACGTGGATGATATACTTTTAATATGTAATAAGACTCAAATAGAGAATATCTTCCAAGAATTCAATAATATTAATAATTGCTTAAAATTTACAATTGAGAAAGAAGAGAATAATACCTTAAATTACTTGGACCTGAGCATAACAAAAAACAACAAGAAACTGGAATTCGGGATATTTAGGAAGAGTACATATTCCGACAACATTATCAACAAATCCTCCAATCATCCTAATAGTCATAAAATGTCTGCTCTAAACAGTATGATTCATAGACTGGTTAATATTCCCATGAATAAAACCAACTATAATAAAGAATACACTACAATAATGAAAATAGCTGAAAATAACGGATATAGTAAATGGGTGGTTAGAAATATGGTTACTAAACATAAAGCGAAACTACACAGTAAACAAAACCCAATAAGCAAACTCACACCGATTAAAGAGAAAAATAATAACATAAAATTTGCTACATTTAATTACGTAGATAACAAGATACATGCAATTACAAAAATACTACGAAAAGAAAATTTCAAAATTGCATACAGAACAAACCACAACCTAAAAAGAAAACTACATAACAACAACAATAACGATATAGACAAAATGGAAGGCAGCGGAATATATAAACTAACATGCAATGACTGTAAAAAGGTGTACATAGGCCAAACAGGTAGGAAGTTCAAGCAAAGATTCAAGGAACATGTTAATGACTTCAGATATAATGGTAATCGCTCATCATACGCTAAACATCTCCTTAATACTGGACATAGATTAGACAACATAGACAATACTTTAGAAATCCTCCATAATTATAAGAAAGGTAATAGACTTAATATACTAGAAAATCTTCAAATCTACAAAAATAAAAATAACATTCTCAACGAAACCACGATTGACCATAATCACCTGTTTGAACTCGCAACAACAGTGACCTAAAACATGCAACAAGTAAACAACCGGCATATACATTAGTACATCATCAGACATTGTATCTGTTGTGTCTCTAAGCTGAACTGAAGATGATGCAACTTGCATCGAAATGCATTTTCAAGTATTAGACGCATCTGGGACCAAGAAGAAGTTTTATTAATTTGACAACAGTGTTTTTAACGTGTGCTTGTGCCTTTTATGTTATTTTATATTTTATAAAAAGCCCCCAGATAAGTGAAACGACAAGGGTTTTAAGGTGGACAATTTCTCTATTTTAAAAACATTTTACCCTGTCTGAAAATGAAATTCATTAATAATGATGTGACCTTTAATTAGTCGTTACTCTGGTACCGGTCAACCGATTAGGTCCAAAATTAGAAGGCTTCTTGCCAAGGACGTTATGAATGCGAATACCAAGTATCATGAAAATCCGATAAAGCATATTTGAGTTATGGGGCCTTTTGTTATATAATACCATAAAAATGCACTAAATTGGGCATTATTCCGGTACCGGCCAACCGATTTGGTCCAATATCAACAGACGTCTCCCCATGGACATTATAAATGTGTAGGCTATACCCAGTTTCATGAAAATCCGATAAAGCGTATTTGAGTTATGGCGCTTTTATTAAAAACATTAAATTGGGTTTGACGCCGGTACCGGTGAACCGATTTGGTTCAATAACAACAGGGTTCTTCCCATGGACATTATAAATGCGTATACCAAGTTTCATAAAAATCCGATAAAGCGTACTTGAGTTATAGCGCGTACAGACACACGGACAGACAGACAGACAGACAGACGGTCGGACAGACGGACAGACATTTTTCGTCCCCCACACACAATCTCATAAAGTACCATACTGGCACTTAATAATTACGTAACACCTTTACATAATCTTTATAAAGGACAAGGTTAGGTTTCAGTGGTGAATTTAATATTTGACGGGGGCCCGGGAAAATTTGTCCCTCGGGCCCTTGCTTTCTCTCCACGGCCCTGGTCTCATCATGTGATCAGTGTTTGCATTACCATGTCCTCACGTAATGCTCTGGGTTCCATTCTTAGGTTTAGCTAGATGAATAATTGGGCCGAAACATGGATAAATGATTCCCTGATTTAATAGGTGTTACGATGATCATGTGGCTGAAACCACGCACACTGCGTGGTATAAGCCTATAAGGCAAGCATTGAACATTCATGAGTGGATTTAAGAACTAGTCTATATATATATATATATATATTTGAATTGTAGAAATATTTATTTTAATTTACAAAAAAAAACAGTGGAGGAACGCCGTTCCCTCTCCACTACAACCCTGATATCAAAAACATAGGCCCTTGGTTGGGGGTTGTCACATTTTCTAATCTTCTACCTGGATAAGGTAATATAATATAATATGTAACAATATAATTAGTCCATTTTTATTGCTGCATGTTTATCGGATGTCAGATTACATTGGTACAATGGTAAGATTATAAAGACTAGGCTACGTAAAAACGAAAGGCCAGTCTCGTTGCTAAGTACAAAATTAATTAATAGAAGACGAAGAAAGTTAGAAATAATGATAATGATATTGATAACAGTAATATTTATTATTCTAACAAACTGGTTCAGGAAGAGTGGTTCGTAATATGCCTATAACAATATTGTAATTTGTAGATGAAGTTTGAAAGCAAACCCGGGTTTTCTGCTTTCTACGCTGACGATTAAGCCATGAGGCCCCCATGGGTCGTATCCAGTGACATTTGAGATATTCCCCTAGACCACTATTGACACCGTTACAGATGTTTGTCTGTCTACAGCAGGCCTGTAGAACAGTATTCCGAAGGTGTGAAGTAATTCCGCTGCTTCCCCTCCCTTCGTGACCTCCAAAGCGCAAGTGAAACAATCGCTATGCTTCGGAAGTCACGAAGGGATGGGAATGACATCACAGTTGCAGATCTGTACCAATCGTTATGCTTTGAAGGTCTCGAAGGGACGGGAAGCAGGAGAATGACTTCACACCCTCGGAGTACTGCTCGACAGGCCTGGTCTACAGTATAGCGAGAATGCATCTATTTCGGATGCTTAAATTATTTAGGCTTTGGGTATCAATCGAGTAGTGGAATTAATTAATGAAAGATTTTCGGTGTTATCTCACTGACATGCTGGTGGTCTAGTAGCCAGAGTTTCTTACTACTAATCGTGACGTTCTGGGTTGGATTCTAGATCCCGCTAAGAGGAAATTTATCTTTGATTGACATAGTCTGGATATAGGTTTAAGGAACCCCATGACATTCGTAACCTCACCATCATTTCATCAGAATAATGTAGCTCTGTCCCAAATAGAGAAATGTTACCTACATTTCCGTCAAGCAAGGGAGGTTACCAGGGTAGTAGAGGCATTGAAAAAACAATTACCTCAGTATTACCTCTCCCTCGGCCGGTATCGGAAATAACCAATGTGAACGTAACAAACTTCATTCACGGACAAAGGGAGAGTACATGTTAGTCAAATAGAGATCAGATAGATTTCAGTTCGCAATATTATTAAAGTTAAAATCCATTATAGAATATTACGTCAGCATTTTTAGCGTCTAGGAAGAAATATATACAATTTTATCATAGGTAATCCCACGAGAGTTGATGCAGTCGCGAATTTATCTGATGAAACTCGTCAACTCGAGTTAGATTTTTTAAGACTATTCCATGAATAAAAATGTAACGGATTAGGCATATGCAAATAATAATTTCATTCGTGCTTTGTTGTATAAAAACAAAACTAACAACTCCGAGATCATGGCATACTATGAATCAACCATTCATGAACCGATTCAAGTTACCATGTCCATGTTGTGACCAGTGCTACGATTCGAGTTAACATGTCCTTGCTGTGGCCAGTACTACCAATTGTGCATATAAGACATAGTTAACTTCATTCAGGTAAGCTAACAGCAGAACAGAATAAAAACACACGAACTGGCTTGCACCGAATTGAAATTGTGTTTTTAATCGATGTACATTTACATTAAATCAATTTCCAAACAAGTTATGTTGTACAAAATAATCTGCTTTCGTGCTGTTTACTGGCAACATATGACGTATTAATCACTGCAAACTGATGCTTTCGAGTCCAGTAACGAGCAGATGGTTTTACCCGATAAAACGCCATCCTCGCGATTCCTACAAGAATATTGTAAGATAAACTGTAAGATTCCCGTGTGGAGTTTCTGGTCTCCCATCGAGCGCTTCCCAAGGTGGTGGATAGGGGAAAGCCTCCGAGATATAGGTGGTATCGGGGAAATGAAATACCCGGAGCGAACCAAAACCAGCCCCTTGCCAGGGTCAAGGTGAAGACCACAACGGTGGATTGGGCGGAGAAGGATTCCTTCGGTACGGCCGAGCCAGCGGAAGTGACGTCCCTTTCTCCACTGGGCTGTTGAATGGAGAAACCGCTGCCTTGCGGGGAAGGTGTAACTTCAAAGGCTAAGGGAGTTAACCCCAACAGAAAATCAAGGGTAGAGGGGGCTCTTTTAGGTGTGGTGAAACCAACCCCTCTAGGGGAGAAAACCCCAAAATCAAATCTAGGAGGCTGTGGGCTAATCACCCCCATCTCTGAATTTAAATGATTCAGAAACCAAATGAAGATAGCCGGACTGATGTTTTAAGCGACCTAGGCTTCGAAATAAGGACTTCTCTTTCTTGGCTACATGGAATGTGCTTAGCTTGTATCAACCAGGAGCAATAAGGCAATTAACACAGGTTCTAGATAACTATAAAGTAAAAATCGCAGCGATTCAGGAGATCAGGTGGAAAGAAGGGGGAATAAGTGACATGGGAGAGTATGTAATGTGTAATAGCGGCAGTAGTAAGAGAAATCTGTTTGGAGTTGGTTTCCTAATTCATAAAAGCCTGAAGCCCTCAATTTTACAAATTGACCCAGTGAGTGAAAGGTTATGCAGATTACGAATGAAAGGAAAGTTTTGTAACACGTCAATAATATGTACACATGCACCAACAGAAGAAAAAGAAGAGCAGATTAAGGACCAGTACTATGACGAGTTAAATAGAGTTCTCCAGAAATTAAATAAATATGACGGGAAGATTGTAATGGGGGACTTCAATGCAAAATTAGGAAATAACGGCCAATATAGTCCAAATATAGGACGTTATAGCATACATAATGAAGATAACGATAATGGCAATAGACTGGCAGATTTTGCAATAGGAAACAACTTAACAGTAAGTAGTACACTATTCCCCCATAAGAATATACACAAAATAACATGGCAATCCCCAGATGAAGAAACAAATAACCAAATTGATCATGTCCTGATAGATTCAAGACATTCAAAAGATATTATCGACGTGAAAACATGTAGAGGGGCTGATTTTAATAGCGATCACTTTCTAGTAAGAGTAAAGTTTAAACCAAGAATAGCTAGCATAAGAAGGGGAAAAAGGCAAGTAATTCAGAAGTTCGATTTAGCTAAGTTTAGTAAATTAGGGGTGGCCCAAAGCTTCCGGGAGGAAATGATAAATCTTTTAGAAGAAATACCTGCTGATGAGAATGATTTAGAGACAGAATGGGAACAAATTAAGGAAGGAATACAAGCAGCAGCAGGAAAAGTGATTGGGTATAGAGTGGGATATAAGAAGAAAGAATGGTTTGATGAGGAATGTAAAGAAATGATAGACAAACGAAATGAAGCAAGACAAAAAATGTTTAGTAGAAAAACAAGATCTGCAGAAGAAGAATATAAGAATGCACGAAGACAAACTAATAGTATTCTGAGAAAGAAAAAAGAAGGAGTATGAGGAGGAAGAACTACAGAGAATGCAGACAAGCAGAATAAGATGTGAGAGCAGGAAATTTTATCAGGGAGTACGAAGATATAAAGAAGGTTTTAAACCAAGGACATCCATGTGTAGAGATAATGATGGGGAGATAATAGGGGATGACGAAAAGGTGATGGAAAGATGGGTACAATATTTTAAGAATCTTTTAAATAGAACGAGCCCAAATGTAGAGAATGACAATAATGCAGAATTTTATTGGCCAGAAAATGAATTACCGAGACCCACAAGAAGTATGGTTTATGAAATTATTAAAAGGCTTAAGATGAACAGAGCCCCTGGGACAGATGGAATAGCTGGCGAACTGCTAAAATATGGTGGTAAAGCATTATGGGATAGAATATACAGATTGATTTTAATGGTGTGGGAAAAGGAAAAAAATCCCAAATGAGTGGCAAACAGCAATTATTTCTCCTATCCACAAGAAAGGAGATGGACTGTCTTGTGAGAACTATAGAGGAATCTCCCTTCTAAATGTGACATACAAAGTTTTTACAAATGTGATAACTAAGTATTTAGAGGAATATACAGAAGACACATTGGGTGATTACCAGTGTGGTTTTAGAAAGTCTCGCTCCACGACCGACCACTTATTCCAACTGAGATAGATACTGGAGAAAACATATGAATATAATATAGTGCTGCATCAATTATTCATTGACTTTAAGCAAGCATATGATAGCATAAACCGGCAACAATTGTTTAACGTAATGAGAGAATTTGGCATACCAACAAAGCTAATAAATTTAATTAAGATAACATTGCAGAAAACCACTAACCAAATACAAATTAATGGAAGAAGATCAGAAAACTTTGAAACTAAGAGTGGCTTGAGAAAAGGGGATGCATTGTCGACTTTGTTGTTTAATTTGGCCTTGGAAAAGATAGTCAGAAGTATAGAGATTAACCCAGGTGGAACCATTATGAATAGATCTATACAATACTTAGCTTACGCTGATGATCTGGTAATGATAGCTAGATCTTTATCAGCACTTAAGGAGGCCAATGAACAAACAACGAATGTAACAAAAGAATTAGGTTTAGAAATCAACGTGGAGAAAACTGTATATATGAATACATCGAAAGTAAAACCAAGAAATGACAATAATGAAATAGTAATAAATGAGGTAAAATATAAAGAAGTTGATAAATCCAAATATTTGAGTTCATTGGTCACCTTTGATAACGACTGTAGCGAAGATATCAAAGAGAGAATATCGGCAGGTAATAGGTGCTTCTTTGCCTTGGCCAGAACTATGAGGACAAGATACCTGTCTAAGCAAACTAAACTACAGATTTATAACACAATAATAAAACCTGTTGTGATGTATGGATGTGAAACCTGGGTGATGTCGGAAAGCATAATGGCTCAGTTGGAAAGATGGGAAAGAAAAATATTAAGGAAAATATATGGACCGATTAAAGACAAAGAGGGGTGGAGAATACGTTCAAATATGGAATTAAAATCGCTATATAAAAAACCTAACATGGTAACACTTGTTAGAGCTAAAAGGATTGAATGGGCCGGACATGTGGTGCGCATGGATGAAGGCAGGTCTGTTAAAAAGATTCTTGAAGGCAAACCTGGAGGGAGAAGAGATAGGGGTAGACCAAGATTAAGATGGTTGGATTGTGTGGAGAAGGACTTACATAGTACGGGGATTAGAAGATGGAGGAGAAAGGCTGAAAACAGAGAAGAATGGGCTATCATCATTAAGGAGGCACTAGCTAGACTATAAGAGCTGTCTGCCAGAAGAAGAAGAAGAAGAAGAAGAAGAAACTGTAAGATTGGTCTATATCCGAGGAATTGCTAAACTTTATTGGTCAATAACAAACAATGGAGTGTGAGTGGAATAGTCTACTTGATATGCGGAAATGCATTATAGTCTGCATATAGCCACCGTCAAGTTCTATAATATACATATTTGTTACAAACCCTCAATTGGCTTTGTGTACTGTAAATTTATATAAAACCTATGTATAAGTATATATATATATATATTTATATATCACAGTTGTAGCAGACAAAATACCAACAACATTATCTTTTAATTAAAGATAGATAACCTATTAATATCAAATTATCATTAAGTGCCAGAATGACACTTTCTAAGATTACTTGGTGCCGGTACGCGCGATAACTCATATGTGGTACACCAGATTTTCGTGAAACTTAGTTTGCACACTTATAAGTTCATAGCAAGAATCCTATTGACTGTGGAAGAAATAGATTGACCGTTACCGAAGTAACGACCAATGCTTTTTAAAAAGAAAATTTGCATCAATTGATAGAATTGAATATGTTCTTAGGAACTGAAGACGAGTGACTGCGTATTTGAACGCTTTCAGACGTTTTAGCGAAATAAAGGGGTATTGTTGACGTGAGGAATTTGTTGTAAATCTGTTTCATTAATATTTTAGTTATCTGTTCTCTATCTGATCTCTATTTGACTAACATGTACTCTCCCTTTGTCCGTGAATGAAGTTTGTTACGTTCATATTGGTTATTTCCGATACAGGCCGAGGGAGAGGTAATACTGAGGTAATACTTTTTTTTTCAACTCCTCTACTACCCTGGTAACCCCCCTTGCTATATATTTCTTCATGTAGGCCTATGCTGATGACCTATTAACTCCACCTGGCACTTTGTTTTATCATTTTACCTGAATTTATTTCCATATATTTTTAGTCCACTTTGTTTCTTCTTGGTTCCTAATTACAATTATTTTTGGATGAATGTTTCTATAGCCTACTCATATTTCTCTGAAGTATATATATATATATAGCCTATGTATGTATATATATGTATTTGTATATGTATAAATATATATGAAGAGAGATAATTGCATTTGAATTGATTTTATTTTAAGGAATTTAAGCGTAGAACTTAGAAGTTCCTTTTAGGAATACAATCCGCTCACAATGACAGAAAAAATTACAAATAAATTTCAAAACGAGGCCGTGAATGAACTCTGATTTAACATATGCACGCAGAAAATCAATGCCTTTTCAGTTAGCCAGTTAGATAGAATGAAAAATAGAGCTTAAAGGACAAACTATGAGATAATTCTACTAGTTTTAGTAACAATAAAGAGAGTATGACCACTATCCGAAATCTGTTATCAGAGAGCAATCCCATGAAAACACTCGTCGTGAATAGGCACGATATCCCTTTGTTGTTTTATTTTCAAATCCATATGCGATAATCTATTTTCTGGTCCACCCATGCACAGCTGCAAGCTTGATATGGGGGTGGCATCTAGATTTAATGCTTCGTGGGTTAACGACACCAAAGCCAACCTCGTGGTCAGAGCGCTCACCAATACGGTAGTTTATCATGTGCAAAAAAAGAATATATATCTACTGTAAGCTGTGCAAATTAGTTATCAAGCCAATGTAACGCGTTTCTTTTGTCAGTTTATAAAACATTTCAGCAGCATTATGAACGGAGTCGTACATCAATGACTTGAACAGGTTTGTTACCGAGAAAAGTTGACTGGATTTCCAGTGAACAATAATAATAATAATAATAATAATAATAATAATAATAATAATAATAATAATAATAATAATAATAATAATAAATGTTTAATTTTATGACTCAAACTCAGCATAATACATTATAACTATTTCTATAAAATTGTAAATATGTTTGCCATCTACAAATAATCGGTAAAAAGACATCGATATTCGATGATATCGAAAGTATTACTGAGATAATAGATTTGTTCCTAGAGCACTGAGAAACCGTTAATACATATAGTTCACGCATGCACATATTCATAGTTTCGCTGCACGACGTATGGAAACTGACATTATGCGCATGCCATGGTTTTGGAGTGCAATAGGAACAAACCGGCTATCTGTTAATGCAAATTTGTACCCAATAGCAGTTTAGAGAATGGTTTTGCATCACTGCTTCTTGTTGTTAACTCCTGACGAACAAGTGTTAACTGAGACGCCCTTGTGGCAGCAAAACTCATATTTGCGACCAGAAATGCTAGAAATAGGTGTAATTGAACGTTGATAGCCGTTAGTTAAATTTGTTACACTTATGTTTTAATTTCATTAATTTTTAACTTAATATTGACTATAACATTGATTTTGCCAAATTTTATAAATACATAAATGTGTTATAATAGTGTATTTTTGTTCAAGTCCTCTCTCACCCTCCAGTTTAAGAAAATCAATATTAATGGAAGAGCAGTATCGATATCACGGTATTATCGGAACTGAAATTCGATAATATATATATATATATATATATATATCGATACCCCATCCCTATTGAAAAGCCTCGGGGTAGGTCACTTTTATGAAGGAGATACTAACCAGCCAAAGAAAGCAAGAATTTTACATTTTCTGTAGAGAAATGAAATTAAAATATTTCCGTACCGTGCGAAACGAACTATATTCAAACATTCATCATCTACTGCTTGAACGTGTAGCTGAGAATCACTAGTCAATTAATTTAAGAACTGAGTTTTCTGTTGATAGTTTTAATAAGGATGTTATATAAATTACTTGCGCAAAAATGATCAATTTATGCTTAACAAAACTAGGCAAACCACTTATACTAATGCTTCTTAGTCAGTTTGGTATTGAGCAAGAGATTCCATCGGAAGTGACTTAATTATTATGCCGTAAAGTTGCTAAGTTCCTTCAATGATATATTGAAGGCGTTGTTATTCATTATTGTGTACTAATTTAAAATTTATAGGTGGATCCCGTGAAGTTAGTATCCTTAAAAGTAGGTCATGGACTACAGGAATTTGAGAATCGCTGAACTAATCCAAAGAATGATGCATTTATTTCAGTATTCATTTCAGAAAATTCTTCAACCATAGAAAAACTGAATACAAAAAAATATACACGTACAAAAAATATAGTTTTGAAGGATACAGCTATTTCTTGCAATGCAATGCAAATTCATTTTTGAGACTTGTGAGAAAGTGTCTGGATGACCTGAAAGATAAAAGGCCAGCGCAGAATGATTCAATTTGTAACATTTAGATGGAAGGATTCTTCTTCATTGTGTCGCCTGACGTAGCTATTGTAGGACTATACATAAAAAACCAATGTCCATGTTATAAGGATGTAAACACACGACTGTCTGCCAGTTGCTAGGTAACAGCCTATCTCCAGTAGCACCTCATCCACGCTTTAAATGTGTCTGACAAACAAACCCAGACTTTTAGAGACAAGCAACTTCCATTTCAGCTATGTTATTTCCTCGTGTGTACGTTTCACATTTTCATCACCTTCAACTGTCATATTATCAATATGCTCATTTATTTCAATACTTTGTATAGTATTGTAGTATCTGATGTCCCCATTCTTTATGCAGGTAGTGCTCGTAGTGCTCTACTATTTTTGATAAAAAAAAAGTTGTTTAGAAATCCTTTATAATATTTTCTATTTTTTACGTCCCTCAGCTTTCAAATACTTTAGTGAAGGTAGTTTTAAAAATGTTACACATAAATTATTCACAGGCATAATTATTTTATGGCAATAATACTTTTAGAGTGCGACAATTATTTGCATAACTATAGTATTTCGTTAATTCATCACACTTTCGATTTGTAACAATAATGTAAAAGAATAGGCTAAATATGAATTTGATGACAAGCACCATCCTATTGTCGCTGAGGTGTTATTATTCCTTCCGTTTTACGTAAGAGCCACATTGGCCGTCACGAGGGAAGGATATAAACAACACTGACTAAGTGAACTATGAAACGAGAAATGTATGAAATAGTTATGCATAAAACGAAGAAACTGACCAGAAGTAGGATAGCCTATGAGTGAAACTAATTTAAAAAAATATATCCTTCAAGTTATATATATTATACAAGTATATGCCCGCGATTATTTTCTCAACTGGTAGATGAATCCTCTAGATTCAAAACCCCCTAAACGCCAAATTATATTTTCTTACTTTTGTACATCACCAGATTTGTATGGATGGCTTAAATTGGTTTATTTATATGTGAGGTTCAAAACCCACTAAAGTACTATATAATACCATGTTTAAAATCAGAGTTAAGTCCAAAGACCTCTCTATCCCACTGCTTTAAACTTGAAAAACACCTCTATTTTTCAATGGCGTTTAGGGGGTTTTGAATCTAGAGGATTCAGATGTCTTATTAAAATAATTTATTGAACAAAAACATAATTATAACATATTTATTAACGCTTACATCGTTTTATAATAAATTGCATCAATTACATAATTTTATTCTTAATTATATTTTTTCCGTAACAAATATAAATAATTAAACGAATAGATCGAATCGTGTGCTTTCGAATGGGCATAAAGATTCGAAATGAAATGATTAAAACGTACCGCAGACTCATGAACCTTACCCAAATAATGCATGAACAATTAAAACAATTTATATTTCAAAAACTAAAAATCCCGATTTCGATGTATATGTCACGATTAAAGTACGATGTTGTAACTGTAAAGATGATCTACATGTAAAATGCCTCCTACCCTTTATTTAAACGTAGAAAGAACTATTTAATTTCGCACCTAGACCTCTGCAATTTACAGCACAAACTTTTCTATAACAAGTTTTTCTTCAAAGCATTCACAAGCTTTATTGCAATTATGCCCCGTAGATTATACATTTTCTAATTAGTTGGACAGTAAGTTTAATTTTATGTGTTCAAATATTAACAACATGTATTTTGTTTAGTTTTATATTATTCACCTTTGTATGCTAATTACAACCCTAACATACCATGGGATGAAATAATGCTTGTCTATTTGGAGACTCTGTAATACTAAAACTGACATCTGAGTTAATGAATCATTCGTCTTCATCTTCATTTATACAGGTAATACTATATGAGCTTGCAATCGTTGCGATCGTATTTTTCATGAAACATAGTTCCATAAACGTTTAGTCGTAAATGAATTATAATAATATAGTAGGCTATGGTATAGTATTATCATAATTCATGTACAGTAATATATTTGTCTAATAAATGGATATTATTAATTAAAAGTTATTTTTATTCCCTAAATAGTCATTTTTATCTATGCCATAGATAAATGCATGAGTGACGCAGTACTTGTTAAATTACATATGATAAGGAAACATTTTAAATCCGTTTATTTAGAGTATAAAAACTCAGTAGAGCTCGGCATATTGGCCCAAAAGAACCGAATAAAACATTTTATTTTTAATCCAGATTTTTTTTGGCCCTCCATCGCCCCCGGAGCCCTTGACCATAGGCCATACTCCGGTCCCAACAACTTTTTGGCGGTTGTGTTCTTAGCTCTTTTATACTTTAACTTTGTGGGTAATGTAATTAAAGCCAGCTGTTTGATTCAGCACTAATAGAACTGTGTAACTCTGTTTGTGTTTTGTCATCTGTCTGTCGGGGGGTCGTCTCTCCGATCCGGTGTTCACCTAATGAGTGAGGAAAAACCCCGAGAAACCCCACTCGGATCGGCTTTTAATCCAGACTATGCGAAAGCTTAATATTACAGAAAAGAAAGGAATAGATTGGCACATTTAAAACGTCATAGTCGCAGCTTTCAAGTGTAGTGAAGGCCACTGAGATATTTGTATTATGCATGTAAAAATATTGCTTATTTAGTTAGCCCAATGGTACATTATGCAACGAGCCTATAATGGTATTTATTAAGACACGAGTATGTTTATGAAGCAATTTTCATATGAGTGTCTTATTTATCATTATACGCAAGTTACATACGACTGTGTTTGTTCGACCATAATCAAATATTTAAGTTATGAGGTTTTAGATTCATCAAACAGGCAAAGACAGCTGACATCGGCAGCCAGCTGTTATCATCTTCTTTCATCTTCTTTGATGATAGCAGATGATTGCGTACGAGGTACTCTAAGCTGCTCTTGACTTATGAACCTCATACCAACGACCCTTGAAAAGAAGAAAATGAACTCATTTTAGTATAATATTAAAATTAACACAAACAGAATTAATTTTATTTTAAATACAGTTTGTTTAATACGTAATTTCATTTGCTGCTCTCAATGGTTCGAAGTTTGTTTCGTCTTCGATATTAATCGATACCACACTCTGTACTGTACTTGAATGATTGTATTTAGTATACTGTTACGTCACAATAAGCGTATTATAGTCGAAGAAAAACTTAGTTTTTAAGTTGTATTAAGTAATATGTAATTGTTTATAAAAACAAAAATATTTTAATATTATAACAGTTCCAAAATTCTTCCCCTAGTCAGTAGTATTCAGCCCATGTTTTCGGCAATTTCATTGCCAACGTTGGACGAAATTGGGTGACCAGTGTGCATGCCATGAAATTAATTATTAATTATTTTATTAATAACATTGATCGAAAATGTTTACGTTTTTTCATCAGTCAGTCGTCTCATACTCCCGCATCGAAACTTCCGGGGGAGGTTTCATTGCTGAAATCCAATTATTGTGTTACCCTTATTCTCATGAACAGGGCAGGGTGACAGGTTTGATCTTTTATACAGGATTATTATAAAGTTGCGATTCATTTTTTAGAAAAGGCTGATTGTGCATTTCTTTAATAGGTGTTAACTGTGGTGTGTACGTGTTTGAGGGGATTGCCTTACTAGCAGTTTCAAGTGGAATTCGAACGAAAATTCCATAAACCAGCTCCCAACAGGACAAATATCAGATAATTGGTTCAGAAGTACAAAATCGCGGGTAGTGTGCAGGATGTGAAACGTTCCGATAGGCCCAGTGTTCCAGCTGAACACGTTCACTCCCACCCTCCTAGTGGCCTACCGGCCAAGTCGTACAGACCAATCTGTCTTCTCCCTGTCATGGGAAAGATCTTGGAACATCTCATAACTTCCAAAATAGACACTTCTCTAGAAGAATCATACACGCCCAGGCAATTTGGATTCCGCCCTGGAAGATGTACTGAGGATGCAGCTTCACTACTCCAGCAAATAGTAACCACATCTAATTCTAAATACGTGCTTACTATCTTCGTAGATATAGAAGGCACATTTGACAAAGTCTGGTGGCCACAAGTCCTGGAGAAATTTCGTAATATAAACTGTCCATAGAACATATATGCCGTCCTCAGTGACTACTTTCGGTCCAGACGAATAACGCTAAGGGATAACCTTCATTCATTCACAAAGGCCGCGTCCAAGGGGTGTCCCCAAGGCTCAGTATTGGGACCCAAGGTCTGGAACCTGGTGTTTGATGAACCTCAGACAACTTGAACAGACTCAAGACGCAGACATCATAGCCTATGCCGACGACGCTGTAATTATTATCGAAGGTGAATCCAGAACAGATCTCGAACGCAAAGATAATAGGGCACTATCAATTCTGAAAACTTGGTCCCCTCAAAGCAAAGCTAAAGATTTCTAAAACTAAAACAAATTCAATGCTCCTCAAGGGGAAAATAGGAAATCACCCTCCAATCATCAGGATAGGACAAGACCGGATCCCATATGTTCGAGAAACAAAGTATTTGGGTATAACCTTACCGCTCATATTCAAAGAGTCAGTGCTACAGCTAACAACCTATTTCAGGCCCTAGCCAGACTTTCTGGACAGCAGTGGGATACAAATTCACTAACTACCGTACACTTTACTCTGCTATTTTTGAGGCTATTGTCTCGTATGCTGCAAACGCTTGGTCCACTAAACTTAACACACATCACATCCGTAAACTCAAATCTGCCCAGCGACATTCTCTCTTGCGAATATCTAAAGCCTACTCCACTGTTTCGAATGATGCTCTACCAGTCATAGCTGGTGTTCTTCTTGTTGATCTCCTGCTTGAGGAAAGGATAGCCAGGTACAAAGTGCGGAAGCAAATTAATTTTCAATTAGGTACCCTTCAAATCGGACCAAGGGAATTTGAGAGCTTAGATCGATCACATCTTTATGAACGCATACACTCACAGTTAATAGATATTTGGCAGCAAAAATGGGTAGTTGCCCAAAACGGTAGAATCACTTGTGACTTTTTCCCAAATATCAGAAATAGACTTAAAATGCCATGGATTAAATTGGACCATTTCGTCACACAGGTATTAACTGGCCACGGCAACTTTGCCGCTAACTTAATCCGCTTCAATTTCACAGACGACGATCTGTGCGCTTGTGAGGACAGCGAACCAGACACCATGTATCATATGCTGTATACTTGTCCTCGATATCGAGAAGCTCGACTACTCCTCCACGAAGCCGCTAGGGCAGAAGAGGAAGCCTGGGCACCGGACCTCACGTTCCGGACGTGTAAAAACACCTTCCCAGCACTTAAAATCTTTGCAAAAACAGCACTTCTCGAAAAGTCTATAGTAAATTAACACACCAAAGTAGACGGTCATTTGGCCACTACTCCAGTCCGAACGAGGTTTTTGAGGGGTTTCCCTCGTTCTTAGGCGAATGCCGGACTGGTCAATAATCCCCTCAAACAGATACACGCACTACAAATCTCTAGAATACATAACTACAAGTCACTAAAAAAAAACACACTCGGGAAATATTTCACATAAGACCTATCCGCACTTAGGTCTATCCTGCGCCAAAATACAAAGACACAAGTACACAGCCCAAACACGTCACACCATCAACATCCCCTACGGATGTACATAAGGGCACAATAGGTATACACACATCACATATGGTTACCAAAATTTGGTTTGACCGGAGGTTTAGGCTTAATTGCTTGGCACTCCGGGGGTAAGGGTGGGCACAAAAAAAATAATAAAAATAAATGAATAAAAAAAACTGGTTCAGCCTATCCATTTTTGCGGAGTTAGCGAAGTTTCACATCACTATGGTTATATTTAATTTTTTCCGTAACTATTAAAGATAGGATTATGAATTTGTACATACCTTCAGGAAGGATCACAAGGGCAGGAGAAAGGTGATTGCAAATCAGCACAAAATTCATCAATGATTATAACATTTACATCTTCCGGTAATAGGCGTACAAATTCAGCACACAAATTTTCACTTTCACCATCATTTTTACTATCTCATGGAATCAATTCAATATTAAGTTGAATAGGCCTAATATTTCAAACACTTCTTCATCACTCAATGCCTTTTCAAAACAGAACCTTCTCTTATTTATACTGCAAGAACTGGAAATACCACTTACGCCAGCACTGAATCAGGCTTAGGACACATGGATTTCACGTGTTTTTCCAAACAAAAAAGAAACCCCAAACAAAACTCGTTTCTATCTGGAAAGAAGGGAATATATGCACGAAAACACCATCTATCTTCTGAAAAAAGAAATACCTTCCTGTTCAGTTGTGGTCATGAGATATACAGCAAAATGTTAACACCCGTTCTTAAGCTAGTTACGTCGCCCGTGGACCTAAGAATTCTTTAGCGAGTTATATCGCCCGTGGGAGTGAAGGTGTGAAACCGGTAGGGGAACCAATTAACAGAAGTCCAAATGCATCAACCAGAAGGCTCAGTCAAGAGTGGGTGTACCACGACTTGCGCAGTGATCAACCAAACAATCATTCAACGCACATATAGGTCTATGAAACTTTTATTAGTAAGGCTGTACCACGTTTAGAACGTCGTGGTCGCAGTTTACAGTGTAGTGTGTTGTGATATTTGTGTTGTGTGTGTGTTGCCTATTAAAGTAAACTTTGTTTTGAAGACGTGTTAGGTAATGTGCAACTATTTATAAAACAAAACAAATATACAGGGTGAAAAAAAACCCTATACAAACTTGGAGAGTTTTTAGAGGAGATAAAATGAAACTCTTTTATGTGTCAAAGATCTGACAGGTTCTCCGTTTCCCCGCTAGGGGTCCTTAAAGGGTTTGACAGCGGATGGTGTGACTGTATTCAACCTGCCGTGTGATGGATGTTTTACAGATTTTGTTGAAAATGTCGTCCGTTTACATTAATGCACAGCTGGCATCTGCGTGCAGATGATTGTCTCACACGTTCAAAACAGCCAGGTGTCTCACGGATAATTGCTGCAGCTTCAGCCACACGGGCAACCAGCTCTTCTGGAGTATCTATTGGTGTTTCGTACACCAAACGCTTCATCTCCCCCACAAAAAGCAATCCATAGGACTGAGATCAGGAGAACGTGGTGGCCACTGCACTGGCCCACCCCTCCCAACGGTGAACTTGTCAGATATTTGTTACATAAAAAAAAGAGTTTCATTTCATCTCCTCTACAAACCCTCCAAGTTTGTATACGGAATTTCTTTATACCCTATATTTAATACATAACAGTTCCAAGCTTCTCCCCCAGCCAGTAGTATTTCACCAATGCTTTCGGCAACCTCTTTGCTAACGTTGGATGAAATTGGATGGCCAGTGTGCTCGCCAAGCAATTAATTGTTGCTAACATTGACCGAAAGTGTTTTTGTTCTTTTATCAGTCAATCTCACACTCCGGGTTAGGAGCATCAAGGCTTCTCCGCTACAACCTTAGGAAACGGCCATACCACCTCCAAATCCGAAGAAGCTGGAAAAGGACGACTGTGCCGACATATTGCAAGCAGTCAAGATAATAATTTGCTGCAAAATATGCGTTTTAGCTATGAATCCCCTTCCAGACATGTGGCATGGTCAGCCGATACAACTGTAGTGTGTGCAGATTAAAATGGGTAGAAACTTTATAATCCCCCTGTATTTAATGGTTATTACAATACTCAGGTTTAGCATACTTTTATCTATGGGTTCTTTGTTCATCTTCGAATTGCATCAATTCCCTGTTGTAATAACTAAACAATCCACCTTAATGTTATCAACATTCACTTAACCAGCACTATTAGCAGTTTATTTTATTAATAAGTTATGTGATAATCAAAATTGAATTATTACTTTTTAATTTGGTTCCATAAGATTGTTGGCTAATAATCTAATGTATTATACACAAACAACCTTTTATGCCTTAAGTGTTCAGCTCCTTAGACTTTGGTTGAAACCCTCAAATCTATTTTCACTAAAGTAAAAATCCCTCTTTACAATGCATCATATTCGACTGACAGGTAGATTAGCCCGTTTTGCGTGTGGTTAGCAGAGCTGTTTAGGAGAGCCGGGAAATATACTGAATAACATTTATAAAAAAAATGTTTAATCCAGCACTGTTAGAACCTTTCATATATGATAAGATTCCTTTCGAATTGCCGAAGTTCAATATGAATGAAGTGAGTCGCACATTTAGTTTCATGTATAATTATAACATAGCCGTCAATAAACGTGAAGACAATGGCATCCACAATATAGCCTTCGGTCATGTTAAACGTACTCGCATATTCATCGTTCCGCATGTTTTAAAATTGAGAGGATTAAAATCTGACGTAGGAATATATGTCGGATTAGGTGGCTGACAATTTTGCATTGCACCTATATAAAGTAGGATTTGTGGTAGGAATACGCTCCCCTCCTCCAGCTTTATCACGCTAGTTGCTATGCGACCACATACAAAAAGTCAAACAAAGGAGCGACAAACATCGCCGGCTGTCCTCAGGGAAAAGGAAATTGCAGATGAAACAATTACGTCGGAATTCTCGTTCAGTTTATAACAGCGAGTATGATGGGATTAATTTACAAGGTAATGTGTAATTTTCTGTCGAATTCTTCCTACAAGATAACGAAACAAAGGAAGGGTAATCACAACACAAAGAGGGGTTTACAGGTATCTCCCTAGAATTGTTGCAATACAGCTAGTAAAGGAATTATTGACATTTACGAATTCACTGTTGCTAAACTAATAAATGAAACACAAACATTAACCTTAGGCTATAAATGCTGTATGTCACTATGACGGCGGAATATAATTTTTAAATCACTCAAGAAAATTTAAATAAAATAGATGTGTTTTACGAGTGATATTTTTAAGACAAGGATAACGACCAGCATTTTTTGACATAAAGCGTTACTTTATACTTATTTTTTTAATTATCGACTATAATTGTATATGGGAACATTAAAGCAAATTTTCAACGCTGTCATGGCCGCAGCAGTTAAAAGAATAAACAATAAACAATAGTAAAATAAGAAGTATTGACCACAGTTAATTGAAAATATTTAATGGCTTCTTATTGAATAAATTATAATATATTGTATTTAAATGTATTTCAATGTATTTCAATATATTTACAGTCGTGAGCATTAGATGATGCTATAGACAAAGGCGAGGACAAAAGTTTCTCTGTGACGTCAATGCAGTCTGCTCTTGCTTCGCGTGGTAACATTTCCGTGAGAAGTTTGTAAAAATGTAAGGCACCATTGAACCAAATACTCTCAATAAGAATACCGCCCACTCTACTCTATTCCCTTTGTTCAAAATGTCCACTAGCACAGAGGTGCCATCTGTTGAGTAGGAATGGGCAGCAGTCTCAAAAGCTACTTAATGAACCTATATAGCTGCAGAAATAAATTTGTTTTTCAAAGTCCTGATGACACAGTAACTTATTTTTGTGCTTGATAATGCAGGAATTAGGTCGGGAAATAACATAATTTACACTACTAACTTAATTAAATGACGATAACGCTAATTTTTTAAGTAAAACTTCTTTAGCCGCGGTAGGGGTAAATCGAGAGCTTGTGTAACGCTCAAAATCGTCACGAAATTAGTGAGGTGTGACGGAACGCACTGCACAGAAAACAATCAACTCAATGATTAGGCTTATCCAAAACTAAAAAAGTCCAAGAATTAAAAAATCCAAAATTTAAAAAGTTAAAAAATCCAAAATTAATATATACAAAAAATAAAAAATCAAAGATCCAACATTTAAATAATCTAAAATTTTAAAATAAAAAATTCAAAGAACCAAAATTAATAAATCCAAAAATTTAAAAAATAAAAAATCCTTAATTAAAAAATCTTAATATCCAAAATTTAAAACATAAATATCCAAAATTATAAAATTCTAAAATATAAAAATAAAAAAAATCCAAAATTAAAAATTAAAAAATACAAAACTAAAAACATTCAATGATCTAAAATGTAAAAAAATTTACAAATCCAAAATTAAAGAATTAAAAGATCATAAATTTTAAAAATCCAAAATCTAAAAAGCCCAAAAACCCAATATTAAAAAGTCCAACAATCCAAAATTTGAAAAATCCAATAATCCAAAATTGAAAAAATAAAAAAAAAAAGTTTCATTTCTGCCGCATGGCGTTCCACACACACTTTTTTTTAATAAGTATCAAAACTAATTGTTTCACTTTAATACATTTTCGTGAAAATCAGCTTTAAATTTTAATTCATACGATTTGCAAGATACTTTGTACAATATATACTTTATTTTAATTTGAAATTTTTACATGTAAAACAATTCGGATGGTAAGCCAATGAACATCTGAATGAATCAGTCTTGTACACACTCTAATTAACTATTTTACTTATTTCACTCTCAAAATAATTATTACAACCATAGACGGCACATATCATGCCACCTACATAACCGGACATTTTCTTTAGGCCTATGTTGTATTTGGGGTACGCCGTAGCGTAGTGGTTGAGGCGCTGCGCTACAAACCGGAAGGTCGCGGGTTCGATTCCCGATGAGGTCATTGAGATTTTTCAATTGGCCTAATCCTTCTGGTGGCACTATGGCCCTGGGGTCGACTCAGCCTCTAACAGAAATGAGTACCAGGAGCAATCCTGGGGGTAAAGGCGGCCGGTGCGTAAGGCTGACAACCTTACCACCTTCATGTGCCGAATGTCCAAAATCTGGGAGCCTCAACCTCCTGGAACCCTCTGGGCCTCCATGGCCTGTACAGGGATCACTTTACCTTTACCTATGTTGTATTTATTATTTTACTCAGGGGTGCCCACCCCCAAAACTTCATTGCTCACCCCCCCCAAACTGCATTGCTCACCCCCAACCCAATTGCCTGTCGACAAGGGCGCCCATATGATATTTTCTAGGGGGGGGGGAATTTTTGAAATTAATTTATTTTTTGTCGCTTTAACTTCTTGGGCCACTTTGTATTTTATATTAATAATATAATAAGTAGCCAGAAAATAATTGCGGGGAGAGTCGGAAGTGCCGGGGGGTTTGGAATACCCCCCAAAAATGGGGTCGGGGGTCCATCCCAAAAAATGTTTAATTATTGAACTAATGAAAATCACATTTTACGCTATTTTAGCACTCAAAAACTAGTTGGCAAATTTGTTTACTATACTCTAAGCCATGGCAACTTAAACATGAAATTGTTACCTAAATTATAATACTTATTACTATTTATAAGAAAAGTTAAATAGTACATGGAACAGTGGACATAATAGGCCTACTCATTATGTTATGAAAAGAAAATAACTGCTATATCATATTTGATACACGAACAAATCTTGTTTAATTAAATAAATATATATTTTAAATACAAATATAGAATTTTAGGTTTTGACTCTTGGGGGTCTGAACCCCCCTTTCCTAATCCACTGTGCATTCTGCTTCCATGTTGTCGATTTGGTAAAACTTCTGCAATTAAAATAATTGTCTTAAACAAAGACGTTTTATATTATTTACCTAGACTGACGATATGCGGCGCGGCGGTGGCTAAAATTGAACAACTCGCGCATCCGCCATCTTTGAGGCATGTGTTATGCATGAGAATATCAACAGTGAGGTTTTTTAAATATTAAAAACGAAATGTAAGCTTAGAATTACAGTGTTTGTGTTCATTTTGTTACTGTGTGCTATTTAGTAATTGCATGAAGTGTAGTGAGTTATAATATGGTTATTATTATTGCGGATACATTTCAATATTGTAGGCCACGTGGGTTGGTTAGAATTTATATTTTCGACCCGTGTTTTTTTATAGTGTTCATGGTATTACTAAAAATATGGTGCACTCTTGTGCAGCATACAACTGCACAAATCGTCAGAAGAAGGATTCGGGGATTTCTTTCCACAAGTAAGCTTAGTTATATTATAGGTTAGGAGCAGTGTTGTATTTTGGAATGGAATGCACAACTGTAATTTTTCATAGTAATGTACTATTATAGGAGTACATAGGGCTAGACCCCTATATTGTATAGGTTGAGAACAGTAATTTTAAATTTCATATCTTAATGACTAATGACGTTCCATAAAATGACAGGCTATTGAATTATATTGAAACACAGTGGCGGGCGCAGAATTTTTTTTCGGGGGGGAGGATTTGAAAAATTAATTAACTTATATATATATAATTAGTTTATAAAACTGGCCACTTAGAGTGCATATATAGCCTTTTTTCAAATTTCGGGGGGGATGTAACCCCCTTATCCCCCTCTGCGTCCGCCACTGTTGAAACAGTTTATAATTTTTCTTATTACATTGTGGTTAGGGGATCTTTGGCTTTCCATATGTCCTTAGGAATAACAGAAAAATGTAGGACTAATCGTATTCATTTAATCACATATTTCAGGGCCCGAAGGGCTATGTTCAAAGATTACAACTTACATTATTCACTAAAATGACTGAGAAAAATGACTTTACTGGGAATGTCAACACAGGCTTATGATTTTGTGTTATTGCATCGTTTTATGAACCAATAGGTGAGCATTAGATTGTATGGTTTCTACTTCGTTTTATTTATTTACATTTTATTTTACTGTAGGCCTAATTGTAGCCTATTCATTCATTTAATCACATATTTCAGGACCCGAAGGGCTATGTTGAAAGATTACAACTTACATTATTCACTAAAATGACTGAGAAAAATGACTTGCTGGGAATGTCAACACAGGCCTATGATGTTGTGTTATTGCGTCCACATGCGATAAATGCAGGTAATTATGTTTAGTTCTTACATTTATTTATAGCTATATTACTCTCAACTCATGTTTAATTAATTTTTTTCATTATTTATGAAATTAAATACCGGTAGGTTTATGTTTCCTTTTACGTTTAACAGCTGTATGTTGTTTGCTAAATGATTCTTGCCTCAAAGATGGCGGCGAGCGACCACTTCTATTTGGAGCCATTTCACGCCGTCTGCGCAGCTGGTGGTGTGGGGACTTGGTCTTAAAAGAAAAACACCTGACGATAATAATTAATAATATACATTTTTTTCCTTGCGCCCCCCCCCCGGGTACGCCCATGGCTGTCGAAATTCTTCATCTTTATCTTTATAAAGAATTAAAAGAGACCTTTTGAAGTTATAGAACTTGGCCGTTTTTATTTTTAATATATAAAACTCTAATTTTGCAACAATTTTCAACCTCCGGCCAGAAAATTCATAACACGATAATATTTCCCCCCCCCCCAGAAATTTCAATGACGCAGTTTGCGTCTTAAACCCCCCCCCCCCGTGGGCACCCTGTTTTACTAGAATTTATATTACATTTTCGTTCACAAAACACAACAGACAAACGTTAACTATATCAGTTGACGAGTAACTGCCCATTCCTGCTCACTGGCGGCGCTAGTAGTAGCGTGTCCCGGAAAAAGACAGGGAGTGGACGGTATTACTTATTGAGAGTATTTGATTGAACGGAGGGTGAGACAGGGTATTAGTATTGCCGAAGGGGAGCTCTCTTGTCTGACGTCACAAACAGTGTCTTACCGTGCACTTCCTTCACAAACGACATCACGGACGAAGCTGCCTTCCACTGCTATAGTCAATATTAGTAATAATACGCAAGATGAACGTAAAATTAGATATATTACCGTTGTTGCGTTTACCGTAAGTTAAACACTGGTACAGTAAATATATACAAATGTATAACAGTCAATATCTTTTCGTTTATGAACTGTAGTTTTCATTGTGCATCATGTCCCTTACCCATTAAAGTAAATGCGGAATGTTAGGAGTCACACATAGTGAGCTGTATTTACATTTAATTTGTCAGTGAGAACAACTTTCTGTATTTTCGAAGTGAATTAATGATTTTAAGACTTGAAGTATCAGTTTTTTACATTGTGGTCTTTGAGTTCCGACCGAATGCAGTACATTAATTGGGTCGAAATTCCCCCTCCCAGAAGTGCCTAGTGTGAAACCTCAGGTTCGATGAAACCTAAATCTAAACCTTTAAACGAAGTTTGTAATCCTCAATAAAATTTTACTTCAAGTTAATTTTTAGCAAGAGACTCCCGTGGCTTTACCATTTGTCATACTGTCTTCAACGATATGAAACATGTATCACTCATTAGGCCTAATACAGCTGAGTATTGATAAAACTTCGCAGGAAATGGCTTTAACTGTAAACTAACTGTTCAATCATATAGGCCTATACATGCAAATGGGGGCAAGAAAGTGTAGGTCTACAAATACGAATGGGAGCAAAAAATGTATAGGCCTATACATAAGAATGGGGGAAAAATTCAATAATATTGCTCACATGGATGAATAGGCCCTTTTTCATCAGCAGTTACGTAGGTATCAAGAAAATTAAGTTAACAGAAAATAGCGTTTTTAGACAGTTTGAATCAAAAGCATTTAACTTCTAACACAAGACACATGATTTAAAGATGCTAATTACCGCAATAGTGCTACCAAATCTTTATGACACACCATTGTCGCAAACTATGATTTCAGTCGCATGGAAAATATTATTTTCGTTAAGAATGATTGCATATGATTATGAAATAGACTCAGTTTGATAAAAATTGAAAATGTTAAAATTCATTACGTCTTTTTAAATGTTAAATTTATCACGGTGGTCGCAAAACAAGTCACTTGGTGGCTGAAAAGCGTTGTCCACTCCATCCCTTAAGTTGGCAGTCATGTAGGAGAAAATCAATAATCTGTCTGCGCATGTGCAATGTGGATACTCGCTGGCAGGACAGCTAGAAACCTTCCAAAATGACTGCACGGCGATAAGATTATTTCACGAAACATTAACGGCCTTCCAAAGCATTGTGTATGATACACATGAGAAAATTATTTGATTTTATTCGTAAGATTACTACCCTCACCCTTAACGGGCTCGTTCCGCAAACATATCAACTCGCGAAATAAAATCTCGTTTATACCACATGTTTCATAAATAACTATTACATTATCATGATTTTATTCTTTCTAGATTCCTGTAAACAAATCACCGAAAATAAATAGAAATAGAAATTGATAGGTGAAAAAGAATAATATAAAAGGTAATAGTAGGCCTATTATACAGGCTATAAGTTCTTAACCATCATTCATGACGAAATCAATATTGGTAGAGAATGAACTAACTAGAAAGACATACAACAGCGTTGAGAGGGAGAGTGAGTGGATGGGAAGTCTACCATTATATTGCATTGCACGATACCAAGAGTGCGTGCGCGTTCAAACATCTGCATCATCCAACATCTTCATATACTAGACATTTCCACGATAACGTTTTATTTGACGAATCTCTTAATTATTAAATTAAAGCTAGATGATGTTAACTACTGTAAAATATTCCCTTAAAATATTAAGTTATATGGTAGCATAATTTTCATGGAATAGTACCTAGTAATTAGGTACTAAAATGAGCATACTTCTAAGCTAAAGGCATGTACGGGAGATAACTTCTGAAAACATCTCGTAAAGTGTTTCGGGAATTGTTGAAAGGTATGGCAAGGTGCATCTTTATTCTGACATACAATAGAAAAACATCCAGCGCACCGCCTATATGGCCGTTCGTGCTTTTACTATTCATAAGACAAAGATAGATAAATGTGACACTAATAATACAACACAGTATAATAATACTACACAAAGATGAAGAAAAAAGCACAATATATGCAAAAAGTAGAAATAATAATAGAAGAGAAATGACAATAATAATACAGTTTAATACAAAACAATACGTATACATGGATTATTTCTTCTGCTCCTCCCTCCCATCCTTTTCTACCCTGATATGTCGAACTTTAGACATGAATTTCCCCACCCTTCGAAGAATTTTGTGTCACTCAACAGTTCGAAGTTGAGGAAATTATGCTCACAGGAGAAATGAACGACGACTGTGACGCCGAAACAATCTAATATAATATTTGACTCGTGTTTCCGTGTACATCCAACGCCATTTATTACGTGAAATTATTTGAAAGTGGCCTTGCTCGGTGTGTCATAGCAACCGGGCTAGGGCTAGGGTGCTAGAGAACTCGAATCTGAGGTCTTATTTACCCGGGCATCGCACTTTAATCGTAAAATGCATATCGAAACCGGGATTTTAGCTTTTTAATTATCAATCGTTTTAATTGTTTGGGTAAGGTTCAATGAATCTGTGATACGTTAATTTTTTTCATTTCGAATATATACGCCCAAGCCGTAGCACAATATTCATTCTATTCGTTTAATTATTTACATTCATTTACGTAAAACAATATAATTAATAATAAAATAATGTAATAATTTATGCAATTTATGTAAAAACGATGTGTTAAAAAATATGTTTTCGTTAAATAAATTATATAACTTAATTAAAACATCTAGCAATTGAGTAAATAATCGCAGGCAAACCCGCGGGCTCCTCCTATTTCATTTTATTTGTTTTCGTGTTTCAATGTCGAAATAATACTTTTACAAAAACAAAATAAGCATCAGAAAATAATATTAATTAAAGGAGTATTGTGAATTGCTCCTTATCTTGTTTTAAACGATGTTTATTGCCACAGATAATTTAACGAGAGGACCAGATTTTGTCTTGAGAAAATCCAGACCTTGAATAAATAAATTTAGTGTGGCCACTGCTGTGGCGCAGGATATGTGTTCGCTCCTCTCACGAGCCCGGGTTCGAATCCTGGTCGGGACACGTTACATAGGTGGGGATTTTCCGGGTTTTTGCTGTTTAAAAAAAGGTTGGGTAACTCTAGGCCCTTGTGATCTCGGATATAATCCCATCCTCGCCTTGATTGGAATGAATGATTTTGAGATTGTTATGTATCGTCCTATGTGTTCGTATTGTCTCGGAAATGGCCCTGATGTAAAGCCAATCCCTCTTCTGGGAGGCCCTCCATGTCCTTGTCTGGTCAAAAAAGCATGTATGTGTGATCAATAGATAATCCCTCTCCCGACAGGTCGCTGCCCTGTATATGGGTGCGTAATTTCTAAAAGAGGGAGATAGAACTTTGAGGAAGAAAGAAAGCGAAACTGTTTACTGTACAAATATAATTAATTGCTCAGAAGATAGAACGGAGTACGCCCGGAAGGTCGCGGGTTC